>JADLZN010007669.1:0-339200 GCA_018155175.1 Sinocyclocheilus anophthalmus | reverse complement strand
AATTGGGATCTCGCTTAGACGGACCAATCTACTTCGAGTGTAAACTAAAACGAGCCAATGCACATTGGCATGCGAACATTGCATCCAGCTGCTGCTGATCACAGCGGCGCTCAGTCGGCAGCAGGTGCAACGTATATTAGGTTTTCGCTGAGGAGCCGAGCCGGTGACCCAGCCGCTCAGCGGTGGTACAGGAGCTGTGGCGACGGGACGTGACGTCTCCGTTCCCTCCTTCAGGGAACGAGGGTTACATACGTAACCGAGACGTTCCCTTTCAGTCAGACACTCTCAACGTCACGTCGTAGGACCGACGAATTGGGATCCTACCAAAAAGCCACAGCTACCGCCCCTTCCAGTGTACTGTGGAAGCCACCTGCACCCCTGCTTTTTGGCGTAGGCCAGGGCTTGCACAAGAGGACCAGCTACTGGTGCTATGGCACTACCCAATGAGTAAGAATGGATAACACTAGGAAAACGTACCCGTCCTACTTGGAACAGGGACGTTACGGAAGCTCGAACCTTCCCGAAGGAGGTTTCGGAAGCAATACACATATGGACATCCCTTAGGTGCATATGGAAGAATGGAGGTGATTGAACCCTCTTGGAATGGCAGAAGTCTGCCGGGGAAACACGGGCTCAAGGCTATACCGTGGACTTTACACATATGAGATCCATTTTAGGTCTTACATATGGAACCCAGCCATCTACCGGTTCTCACGGATTCATCGAATGAGGGCCTGGCGCCGGACATTCCGCCACATCTGGCTGCCGAGGGGACGGAGGAACTCAAAAGGGTCTACTGTATGGACTCTCTGGAGTGGTTTTGCAAGACGACCCGAAGCGGGGCCTTCTCAGTGCTTCTACCCGTTTGAGGTGAGACCACAGGAGGATACCGGCTCCACACGAAGGCTATAGAATCTAGCGAATGTGTTAGGGGTCGCCCAGCCCGCAGCCCTACAGATATCTGTCAGCGAGGCGCCACGAGCCAGCGCCCAGGAGGATGCAACACCTCTAGTTGAGTGAGCTCGCAGCCTGACCGGGCAGGGCACACCCTTGCCTGATAAGCCAGGGTGATGGCTTCCACTATCCAGTGGGCCATCCTCTGATTAGAGAAAGCCTTCCCCTTCTGCCGGCCTCCGTAAAAGACAAAGAGCTTGTCTGAGGTCCTGAAACTTTGCGTCCGATCTACGTAGCACCTTAAGCCTCGGACGGGACAGAGCAAAACTAAGGCTGGGTCTGCCTCCTCCGAGGGCAGCGCTTGGAGGTTCACCACCTGATCCCATGAAGGGAGTAGCGGGAACCTTGGGCAAGTAGCCGGGCCGGGGCCTCAGGGTTACCTGGGAATCAGCCGGCCCGAAACTCTAGGCACAAATCGTTGACCGAAAAATGCGTGCAGGTCCCCTACCCTCAATGCCAGCAGGAGCAAAGTCTTCAATGAAAGGAACTTCAGCTCCACTGCCTGCAAAGGCTCAAACGGGGCCTGCTGTAGTGCCGTAAGCACCAGACTCAGGTCCCAAGAGGGAATAGAGGGGTGCCATGGAGGATTTAACCTTCTCGCCCCCCTAAGGAATCTGCCACGATCAAGTCATGCTTCTCCAACGACCTCCCTTCTAAGGGGTCGTGGTTCGCAGCTATCGCCGAGACATAAACTTTAAGGGTGGAGGGAGAAAGCCTTCACTCCAACCCTTGCTGCAAAAAAGACAGCACAACTCCGATCGGGCATCTCCGGGGGGCTTCTCGGCGAGAAGAACACCACTCAACGAGCAGGTTCCACTTCAAAGCGTAGGCGCGTCTTGTAGACGGCGCTCTCGCTGAAGTGATGGTGTCAACTACCCCTTGGAGTAGGCCACCTAGAACCTCCGCGTCCAGTCCAGGGACCATAAGTGGAGATTCCAAAAGTCTGGACGCGGGTGCCAGAGGGTGCCCCGTCTCTGAGTCAGTAAATCTTTCCTCAGAGGAATCGGCCAAGGAGGGGGTGTAGCGAGGAGCATTAGTTCCGGGAACCAGGTCTGGGTGGGCCAATGGGGCGCCACTAACAGGACCTGCTCCTGGTTCTCCCTGACCTTGCACGGTGTCTGTGCTAGAAGGCTCACTATGGGGAAACGCATACTTGCGAAGGCCCTTCGGGCAGCTGTGTGCCAGAGCGTCCGTGCCGAGTGTTCCGTCAGTCAGGGCGCAGAACAACTGGCAGTGGGAGGTTTCTGGAGAGGCAAACAGGTCAACCTGAGCAGCTCCGAAACGTCTCCAAACCAGCTGGACCGTATGGGGATGGAGTCGCCATTCTCCCGGGCGCACAGCTCGGGACTGCTCGTCGGCTGCCCGGTTGAGCAGCACAGGAATGTGAACAGCACGACGCGACCTCAGATGCTTCTGACTCAAGAGGAGGAGATGGCGGGCGAGTTGCAACATGCGACGTGAGCGCAGACCACCTTGTCGGTGTTGTCCGTGCGGACTAGTACATGCTTTCCTCGTAAGCGCCCTTTGAGACGGCCCAGGGCAAGGTGCACTGCCAGCAACTCGAGGCAGTTGATGTGCCAGTGCAGTCGGGGCCCCGTCCAAACCCCTGACACTGCAAGCCCGTTGTACGTGGCCCCCCAGCCGGTGGTTGAGGAATCTGTGCAAACCACAGCATGCCTGGAGAACTGCCAGGGGCACTTCTGCCTGGAGGAACGCAAGGTATGACCACGGGGTGAAGGTTTGGCGGCAAACCGGTGTAACTTGGACCCGGAAGGTGCAGCGTTGCCACGCCCACCTCGGGACTCGGCCGTGGAGCCAGTGCTACAGCGGTCTCATATGGAGCAGCCCCAACGGCGTGACTGCCGCCGCGGCTGCCATATGCCCCAGGAGCCTCTGAAACAGTTTCAGTGGGACCGCCATCCTGCTCTTGAATGTATTCAAGCAGTTCAACACCGACTGAGCACGTTCCTGGGTGAGGCGGCTGGTGTTCGACCGAGTCCAAATCCATACCGAGAAAAGAGATCCTCTGCACCGGGCCGAGTTTGCTCTTTCCCCAGTTGACCTGAAACAAGCCCAACAGGTGAGTTGTGAAAGCACCAAGTCCCTGTGCTCGCACAACTGCTCCTGAGACTGGGCGAGTATGAGCCAATTGTCGAGGTAGTTGAGAATGCGAATGCCATGTTCTCTCATGGGAATAAGGGCTGCCTCCGTAACTTTCGTGAAGACACGGGGCGACAGGGACAGCCCGAAGGGCAGGACCTTGTACTGGTATGCCCGCCCCTCGAACGCAAACCGCAGGAATGGCCTGTGGCGCGGAAGGACCGAAACATGAAAGTACGCGTCCTTCAGATCGATCGCTGCAAACCAATCTCGGGGACGGATACACCTGAAGATGCATTTATGCGTGAGCATCTTGAACGGGAGCCGGTGACGGCCCGGTTCACGACTCCGACGGTCCACGATAGGGTATCACCCCACCCTTCTTGGGTACAATGAAGTAAGGGCTGTAAAACACCATCTTCATATCGGCTGGAGGGACCAACTCTATCGCATCCTTCGACAGTAGGACTGCAATCTCTGCACGCAAGACAGAGGCATCTGCAGCCTTCACTGAAGTGAAGTGGACGCCCCTGAACCTGGGAGGGCGCCGGGCGAACTGAATCGTATAGCCGAGCCTGACGGTCCGACGGAGCCATCGAGACGGGCTGGGTAGCTCTAGACAGGCTCAAGGACGCGCGGCAAGTGGCATCAACGGAACTAAAGGGTACCTGCAGTGGGGCAGCGAAGAGGAATGCAGGGACCCGGCCCGGGCGTCTCGTTGCCGGTCCGAGGCGGGGTCTGAGTGCTTGCAACACTGACCTGCGTTTGAGCAGAAGGTGCGTGGGTAGTCCGTTGGTTCATCCTCCCAATCCGCCCACTGCTGCTCGCTGGCGAGAGAGGAGGGTGAGTGTGATACGGCTCTGGACCGTCCACAGCCCCCCGTCCCCTCAGGGGACCCAGAGAAGGGAGAAATTGCTCTTTCGTCGAGAATTTGGGTACCACTGACCGAGAGGTCATTAGTGGAAAAAGATTCTCCGCCCGGCCCCCCTCCGGGGGAGGGAGTGGTGCGTTCACCATCTCCCGAAGAGCAACTCCCTCCATTTCTGGGTCGCCCGTCTCAGGGCCTCTTGCTTTTGCGCTTGCTGCCAGGTTTGGTGGGGGCCTGGACGGGTGGGGCGGCTGGCCTGCGGCCGGCTCCTTGACGCGGTCTTGCTGGCTGCTGCGGACGCTGCCGCCGGCGGCCGGGGGCGAGCGGCAAGGGGGGCGCTCGGGACGAGCCGGCTGAGGCGCCTGCAGACGGCGGCGGCAGCAGCTGCACGCCGGGGCAGGATGTTTTTGATGGCCTCAGTCTGCTTCTGTGCGGCGGAGAACTGCTGGGCAAAGCTCTCGACTGCGTCGCTGAAGAGGCCGGTCTGGGACACGGGGGCTTTCAAGAATCGTGTCTTGTCCGTCTCGCTTATGTCAGCCAGTCACAGCCAGAATTGACGCTCCTGGACCACCATAGTGGACATGGCACGACCCAGAGACCGCGCCGTAACCTTCGTCGCTCGTAGCGCGAGGTCCGTCGCGGTGCGGAGTTCTTTGAGAACTTCCAGGTCGTGACCACCCTCGTGCAAGTCCTCTCAGTGCCTTGGCCTGGTGCACTTGAAATCACGCCGTAGCGCGTAAGGCGGAAGAAGCTTCTCCACCGGTCGTATAGGCATCGAGCAAGGCCGATGAGGCTACAGGACGGGAGGGGAGCAACGGTTTGCCCCGCCAAGTGGTAGCGGCATTTGGACACAATTGCATCGCAACCGACCGCTCCACCGGGGGGATCGCCGTATACCCCTTCGCTGCACCGCCGTCGAGGGTGTTGAGGGAGGAGGAGCCCGCGGGCCGGTTTTCTGGCAGTAAAAGGTGCCGTCCATGACCCAGCGATCTCATCATGCACCTCCGGGAAGAAAGGCACTGGAGCGGGGCCCTGAGAACCAGCGCGCGCCACCCCGAGAAACCAATCGTCCAACCTTGAGGGTTCGGGACGCGCCGGTGGAAGTTTCCACTCGAGCCCTACCCCTACGGTGGCCCGGGAAAGCATAGACATCATTTCCGGGTCCGTATCCGGCACCGCTGACCGCCCAGAGGGCGGCAGCGCTGACGGATCTTCATCCCCGGAAAAGTCCGGCTCACCTTCCGATGCTGCAATCGACATCCGATCATCAGGGGGAGCCTCGGAAGAAACAGGCGGTACAGCCCGGGAGGGTCCAGCCTGCTCTTTTGAGAGCTCCGCTGGTTTCGCAGTGCCGGCGGGTTCGGGCATCCCCGGAGGGGAATTCCTCATTGTGACCGTAAGACCAGTCCGCCCACTTCTAGAAAAAGGATGCCCCCGGCTGCTGCCAGAGGGAACCCTAGATCTAGGCAGTGGCACGGGCACTCCGCCCCCTTGCAGGTATCGGAGTCCGGTCCGCAACTCCGAGATAGTCATACCCCCACCATGGGAGCATGAGCCATCCACAAAAGCCACCTCAGCATGCTACATGCCCAGACACGTGAGGCAGAGATCATGTCCATCACCTGACGCCAGGTAACGACCGCATCCAGAAACACAAAGGTGAAATGGCATCTTTAAAAAGACGCATCTTTAAAAGATGTTCCACCCTTGAAGCTCTTTTAGTATGGAATTTGCTCTTTTAGTGTGCTGAAGCGCAGAGGGGAGATGGCCGTTTGCAACACACATAGGGGTAGTGCAGCCTGTTGTGTGCAGCCCACTCGACACGGGAAAACCTCCACCGATGAAGCGCTGTCCACCAGCACGAGAGCCCACCGAAGAGTGTGCTTGACTGTAGTTTATCACTACTGCAGAGGTCAGGAGCAGAACGATATAACCGCTCTGCTCCGAAGCGAAAAGCTGAAAATGCGCAGCATCTGCTGCCTACTTATACTCACGATCAGCAGCAGCTGGATGCAATAATCGCATGCCAATGTGCATTGGCTAGTTTAGTTTACACTCGAAGTAGATTGGTCCCTCTAAGCGGGATCCCAATTTCGTCGGTCATCCGAAGTGACGTCGAGAATGACCGACTGAAAGGGAACTAGATATATATTTAATATATACTAAATCCTAGCAATGAGCGCAAACAAAATGTTAAAATACATAATGTATTATAAACAATACAGCTAATGTACATTACGCATTATAACAAATGACTGCAAAGGCGCCAACGGCCTGATGATTATTTTTACACATTACTGTGCGATCTAATCCTTGTTTAATATTGACTAAACATTTAATTCAAATGTCTACTTAATCTTTAATATTTGGTCATTTCTTTACGACAGAAAAGCTACAGCCACTGTAAATTCTTGAATATGTGGACATCAAAACGTGTAAACTCAGAGCGAGGGTTTAAACTTTTGTTTTGAAATCGCAATGAACAGTTAGCATATTGAGAAAGATATTGAGGTATTCTCCTGCGTTTGCATAGGTTTATAAATGATTTACCTTACACATCTGATGAAATGGCGAGCGTTGCGTTCCCAGATGAACGTTATAGCCCCAGTCAATATGTCAGTATTGTACGTTTAGATGCTGTCAATATGTCAATTTTGTACATTTCAGTGTCTATGGAAACGTAAGGAAATGTACGTTTGGTAGAATCACACTTTACACAAAAATACATACAAATACTCATGAGATCATCTTGAAAATGAGCAACACTGACATTCTGCTAAACTTCTCCTTTTGTGTTCCACGGTATAAATAGGCCTAAATTATATGGGTTTGGAATGAGAAGACAGTGAGTACATAACAGAATGTTCATTACTGAGTGAACTATCCCTTTAACTTGGCTAATATATTAGTAATGTTGACAAGAGAGACTGATAGATGGCTACATGCAGAACATTGCACAGAATATGACTAGGTAATGGGCAACAGGGGAAATATGACTTCAGACATGACATTTTGTGTTTGTGTTTGTGTGTGTGTGGAATGCATATTTAATACTGTAATCCAAAAGACTCCTCATTAAAACTCAATATCCAGACAAAACAGGTACGGAAAAGACAAAAACAAGGAAATTGTGTGAAACCAGCGCATGGAAATCTCAGAGTTGACATTGCTCACTAACACACTGCAGCCTAATGTGAAAGTGGCCATATTGTATCTTAGCGCATGAGAACCTAACAGTCCAACAGGATATGCAGGGAAGTGTATAATTACGCGTATAGCGTGTATTCGTGTGTGCATATGGCATGTGAGCATAATGGTGCTCGCTGCGGCAAGGCGTTGATGTTAATGTCTGTGGGCGTTAGAAATGTAACCCTAGGGGAACGATCTACACAAGATCAAAATACATCAGAGAGATAAAGTGATAGCAGGAGAGAGAGAATAATAATAGCCATGAACAGATCTGGAGAGCCTTATATAAAATCAAATGTGCTCTAATACACCATAGACATACACACAAACACACAGTTGCATGAACATGTTATAATTACTCACTAAAGTGAGGCAGGTGCCCAGATCCAAGCTCTTAATTGAAGCATTAGTGAAGGCTGCTTGTTACCTCCATAATGATTCTGTGAGATCAAGAGAGCATGTACAGGTCATAAAAAGGGTCCATAAATAAACTTGTGTGTAATTGATTCTCACGGCTATCAGCTTTATTACATAAAGCTAATTCTTTTCATATATTTAGTTTTTGTCCTGCAGTGACTTTGAAGGCATATCGTATTTACATCAAATTACTTAAAGTCATGTACACATAGCAAGTTTTGGGAGTGAAGCACCTAAATTACTGTTCTGTGTGTGTACACAACGCGAGTCAAGGGCCGGTCACACTACACTTCTCATTCCATTCACTTCCATTCATATGTATGCGAATGTGGGAGAACGGAAATGCAAACTCATGCGAATGTGGGAGAACGGAAATGCAAACTCATGCGAATAAGTTTTGCCAAAGCCACTAGAAGGCAAGCCTGCAACCTTTAGCTAAAAAAAGCGTAACGGCTAATGCTAACACTTCCGCTTTGGCAGTACATTGGAAAGGAGACTAGAGGAAAAAAAGGCTGTTTTATAAGAGAAGTCACTGACTTTTTGCGAAAGGTGGGATACAGCTTACGGCACTTCTCGTTCGTTCCTATGGTATCCGTAAACGGTGTTTGAGTGTTGCACAACTCTGACTGAAATTCAATGACATCAAGGCTGTAATGTGATTGGTTAGTAAGGCACACGTGATCCAAGTTGACCATTACGCTTTCTCCAATAGGAAGTAATACAGACCCTCTCATCTCCCAATAGTAAGACAATCTCTGGTTTCGCATTTTGCTGCGTTTCAAAGCTCAAGTTTGGTGAACTCTGCCCAGCGAATTCGTATCATGTGAAGATGTGTGACCAATAGAAGATTAGAGTGAGCTCAGCTGAATTAAAAGCAGTGGTGGACGAACTACACAAATCAAGTGCTTGAGTAAAAGTACAGATACATATAATAAAATATTACTCCAGTAAAAATATTAAGCACTCCTTTTCAACTTTACTGAGGAAAGTACAAAAGTATTGATGTAATGACTTAAGTAAAACGATGTGATAATACAAACCCGATTCCAAAAAAGGTGGGACACTGTACAAATTGTGAGTAAAAAGGAAATGGAATAATTTACAAATCTCATAAACTTATATTTTATTCACAATAGAATATAGATAACATATCAAATGTTGAAAATGAGACATTTTGAAATGTCATGCCAAATATTGGCTCATTTTGGATTTCATGAGAGCTACACATTCCAAAAAATTTGGGACAGGTAGCAATAAGAGGCCGGAAAAGTTAAATGTACATATAAGGAACAACTGGAGGACCAATTTGCAACTTATTAAAGGTCAATTGGCAACATGATTGGGTATAAAAAGAGCCTCTCAGAGTGGCAGTGGCTCTCAGAAGTCAAGATGGGCAGAGGATCACCAATTCCCCAATGCTGCGGCGAAAAATAGTGGAGCAATATCAGAAAGGAGTTTCTCAGAGAAAAATTGCAAAGAGTTTGAAGTTATCATCATCTACAGTGCATGATATCATCCAAAGATTGTAGAGAATAAACGCTTATACGAATAAATAAAACAGTTTTACCCGTTTAATGACTGCTTTTGACTAAAATCGTATTAGCGGCGCATTATGCAGTGCACGATAACCACTGCTGACAGAGCCGCTGTGCTTCGTTTATACGCTTAATGCTCCGGGTTTTAAACAACGCGCTCTTTTTAAATGGTATGTATGGGTTTCAACAGGAATGGCTGGTGGAAGAAACTACAGTGGAAAAAGAGCAAGTATGGCGACTTGGGAATGAGATGCGTACCTCTGTCTGTGTGATTTGTTATGAGAATCCAGACAGCCAAAATGACTCAAATGAATCTGTTCCACATCGCTGCACGTCAGGTTATTTGCGCGGGCAAATATCAAACAAAGCGATCTATTGGATCAGCAGAGGTGGTTTATGGCGGTAGTTGCACCACCTAGTGGTTGTAGCGTAGTTTCAGCTAGTTTTTATTAAAGAAAGGCATTGTTTTTATTCCATATTTGTCTTTATTTGTCTATTTTGCACCTGAGACAAGCCATGTGTCCATATGCCGACTTTCCTATTATTGTTTAATTTATTTAGTCATTTATCAGATGCTTTCAATTGTAGTATTAAAACCACTAAAAACAGATCCAAAACTAAAAGATAAAACTTTATAAATACTACCTATACACACATAAAAAATAAAGAGATTAAATAAAAATTACAAATGCATACAACAAAATTTCAAAACTAAACATTTAAATGAAAAACAAAAAAATAAAGCTAAAAACAATTCAATCATATAAAGAACAAAAGGTTTATAAGAGTATCAATAATGATTCTACATAACACTAAGCCAAACAACCAAAAAAACAAAATACATAGTGTATGTACAAACCACACACACACACACCATAGATATATATATAATATATATATATTATTATATATATATTATATATATATATGTAGACAGTGCATACACATGTAGAAAATCAATATTATAAATAATATATATATTATATAGATATATATATATATATTATTTCATTTCCATTTTAGTTTGTTGAAGTATTAAAATAACTAAAATTAAATTAAACTAAAAACTTAATAAAAGACCTATACAGAAATGATAAATTCAGACATAATTTAACTCAAATTAAAATAAATAACAAATACAAATAATACAAATCAAATGACAGTAGTTTATCAGTAATCCTAAAAAATAACACTGCCAAACACACATGCTAAAAAACAACAACTTACTTACACATAATAAAAAAATGGTTGTAAAAACTGAAACAGAAGCGAAACAAGTAGTAGGATTATACTACTATATTATACAGTATGCGTAAAACCACAGAAGGGTAGTATGTCCAGATTCATAGTATTCATAAACCAGGCAGAAAGTACCTTGCATCTGATGGACACTTTATCATGGCATGAGACCACAGAAGAGGATTAGTGAATGGCAGCGAAGTGAAGCAACTGATGCTGGTAGCTAATGTGACAATGACAACCTGACAGGTGCAGTATGCACAAAGCTGTCAACATCCAAAAGAGAGTGACGACATTGTAGGAATAACTAATTTTTTTCAGGTTCCCTACACATTATCCAACTACACTACTTGACCCGAATGTCTGTGGACACCCCGTTTTAATAAGTATGTTTGGCTAGGCCTTTTATGTGAGGTCCAAATAAAAATGGTGTGAACAAGACCCAACCCAATCTCACGTTAAAACATAATTATTTTATGAGGTGGCGATTTCATATGAACTTGTACGATGGGATTAGCCAATAATTCTCCAAAACGTAAAATAGTTACAAATTGTCATGAGACTGTGTTGGCCCGATCCCACCACGCACTGCTGCTCTCATGTCTGAATGGGAGCAAACCCTCATGATCTATACCTAATGGAAATTATTCCCAGAAGACTGGAAGCTTATGGAGGACCAACTCACTATTAATGCACATGGTGTAATGATTCGTCAACACGGCTGGGATCCATTTGCAGTTTTATTTGAAACTTAATCAGACAAGCAGAGATCAAGACACAGATAAGGCAGTATCGTAGGGTAGACAGAATCGTGATCATAGACAGACCTGAGATCGGGGCAGGCAGATATCGTTCAGAAACTGAGACAGTCGTAGGTCAGGGCAGGCGGCAATCCAAAGTCGATAGTCCAGTATCCAGAGCACAAGTTCAGTAGGCAGGCGGCAAACAACACGAGGGAAAGGCAGGCAGAGGTAATAACAGAAGGCAGTCCAATGTAACCGGAATAACGCTCAGAAATGTTCACCAAGGCAAAACAAGACTTCGCAGTGAACCTGGGTGACAGAGCTCCTTAAATAGTCTAACCTGATAGGGAACAGGTGTCGGGGAGCAATCAGGGACAGGTGCCAGGCTGATGGGAAATGTAGTGTGGGAAGGAAACTAGTACTCTGGTGATGGAGCCCTCTGGTGGCCCGAAGAGAGAGTAACAGGAGCGCTCTCCGTAACAAGAGCCCCCACCCTGGAACGGACTCCGAGTGAGGAGGTGGTCGACGCCGGGGCGGCGCGTGGTCTGGGGAGCCGGGTCTTTCGGATTTGGTTTCGTGGTACTCCTAAAGAAGACTGGGATCTAGACCGGTGTCTGCATTCACCCAGGACATTCCTCTGGACCGTAACCCTCCCAGTCGACCAGATATTGGAGAGTTCTCCCCTGGCGTCTGGAGTCGAGCAGTTCTCGCACCTGATAGATCTCCTTGCCCTCCACCGTTATGGGTTGGGGACCCTGGTCCTCGGGCGCCTCTTCTCCTCCCTCACCGGGACCAGCAGCGGGCCTCAACAGGGAGACATGAAATGTGGGGGAAACACGGAAGTGATTAGGTAAGGCCAATTCAAAAGATACAGGGGTAATTTGACGAATAATTTGGAAAGGGCCTACGTACCTGGGACTGAGCTTACGGCATGGCAAACGGAGACTGAGGTCACGAGTGGATAACCATACCCACTGCCCAACACTATATTCTGGGCTGGGATGGCGATGCCGATCAGCCTGAATCCGCTGACGTCTTACAGCCTTTTGTAAGTGATGATGAGCCTGATTCCATGTTTCCTCACTTCTCTGAATCCAGTCATTAACTGTAGGAATGTTAGATGGTTCTCCTGACCAGGGAAACAGGGGTGGTTGATATCCCAGAATACACTGAAACAGAGTTAACCCAGTAGAGGGCTTGCGGAGAGAGTTGAGCGTATTCGGCCCACATGAGATAACGACTCCAATCCTGTTGATTCTGACTACAGTATGAACGAAGGAACCGGGTCAGCTCCTGGTTGAGTCTCTCTACCTGACCATTGGATTGCGGGTGGTAGCCAGAGGTGAGGCTTACATTGATCTCCAGGGCCTTGAAGAAAGCGGCCCACAAACGGGAGGTAAACTGGGGACCCCGGTCGGAAACGATATTCTCCGGTAAACCATAGAAGCGGAAGACTAGATTACATAAGTGTTCAGCCGTCTCCAGAGCGGTGGGTAATTTCGGCAGAGGAATGAGGCGACAGGCCTTTGAGAATCGGTCAATTACAGAAAGGATTGTGGTAAGGCCATTGGAACTAGGTAGGTCGGTGACGAAATCTATGGCAATGTGAGACCAGGGGCGCTGTGGAATGGGTAGCGGATGAAGGAGTCCTGCTGGTAGTAGGGGGGATGGTTTCTGTGTGTTGCAAACCCTGCATTCGTGAATCAGACGAACAGTATCACCTCTCAGTGAAGGCCACCAGAACCGGTTCTGAAGTAATTGGATAGTTGCATTAATACCTGGATGTCCTGAGCTGAGCGAAGCATGAACGTGCGTGATCGTTCTCTCTCTCGAAGAGGTGCGGGAACAAACAACTTATCCTGGGGGCATTCGGCAGGGACTTTGTGTTCGGTATTCGCCTGCTCAATCTCGGTAATGATGTCCCACTGGATTGGTGACACGATAAGTGCCGGGGAGATTATGTGTTCAGGCCTATTGGAGTCAGAATCCCTCTCGAACTGCCGAGACAAGGCGTCTGCCTTTGTGTTCTTGGAACCTGGCCGGTAGGTAACAGAGAAATCAAACCTGGAGAAAAACAGAGACCACCTAGCCTGCCGTGGATTGAGTTTCTAAGCCGTTCTCAAGTACTCAAGGTTACGATGGTCGGTTAAAACAATGAATGAATGTCTTGCTCCCTCCAGTCAATGACGCCATTCCTCGAGTGCAGCCTTAATGGCCAACAACTCCCTGTCACCAACGTCATAATTTCTCTCCGCTGGACTGAGCTTGCGAGAATAATAAGCACATGGGACAGCACTGCCCCGAGTCCGATGTTGGAAGCGTCAACCTCTACTATGAATGGCAAACTGGGGTCAGGGTGGTGTAAGATGGGAGCGGTTGTAAAACGTTGCTTCAATTCCTGAAAGGCCTCGCGGGCAGCAGGTGACCAGTGAAGATGACTAGAACCCCTCTTTGTCATGGTTGTGAGAGGAGCAACTACGGAGCTGAAACCTCTGATGAAGCGATGATAGAAGTTGGCGAATCCCAGGAAACGTCGCAGTTCATTAATGGTAGATGGTAGTGGCCATTTTAGGACTGCATTGACCTTGTTCTCATCCATGGCCACTCCCTCCTGACTAATCACGTAGCCCAGGAAAGAGAGGGACGTCAGGTGGAACTCGCACTTCTCTGCTTTGGCATACAATTGGTGCTGGATTAGACGTTTGAGAACAGACCTGACATGTTGGATATGCTCCTCAAGGGTTTCAGAATAAACTAGAATATCGTCAATGTATACGATGACATTCCTGTTGAGCATATCCCTGAAGACGTCATTGATGAATGATTGGAAGATAGATGGACTGTTGACTAGGCCAAAGGGAATAACCCGATATTCATAGTGCCCAGTGGTCGTGGAGAAAGCAGTTTTCCATTCATCACCCGCCCGAATCCGAATGAGATTATAAGCACAACGTAAATCCAGTTTGGTGAAGAATTTGGCCGTTCTCAGCTGTTCCAGTGCAGGGGGTACTAAGGGTAGGGGGTAACGAAATTTAACAGTCATCTCATTGAGGCCACGATAATCGATGCAGGGACGGAGACCACCCTCCTTCTTCTTGACGAAAAAGAACCCCGCGGACGCTGGTGAAGTGGAGGGTTGGATGAAGCCTTTAGCCAGTTCCTCCTGAATGTAGCTGTTCATGGCTTCGGATTCTGGCTGTGACAGGGGAAATATACGGCCCTTTGGGGGGCTAGAGTTGGGCAGAAGGTCGATCGCGCAGTCGGAGGGTCTGTGAGGAGGCAGTTGAGAGGCTTTGAGTTTACTGAAGGCCTCCCCTAGGTCATGATAGACAGTGGGGAGCCCCGGGTGGTCAGTCTCTGTGACGTTAACAGCTTGAAGATGCAGAGGAGTGGTATTCTGAACGCAGCGAGGGAAACAGTTATCATTCCAGCTGATTATCTGAGATTCTTGCCAGGAGATGTGTGGGTTATGCTTGCGGAGCCATGGTAATCCTAGAATGATAGGTGCATGAGAGGTGGAAATGATGTAAAATTGAATGATCTCCTGATGAAGAATTCCGGTTGTCATCCTAAGTTTCGTTGTCATATGAGTTATCTTTCCTGTGCCCAGCGGTCGTCCATCGACCGCCTCAACTGCCAAAGGAGAAAGACATTCTATTAGAGCGATCCGGTATTCTCGAGCAAAATCCAATGACATAAAATTTCCAGCAGCCCCAGAGTCTAGCATGGCACGTGCGGAGACAGTTCTTGTAGAGAGAGTGATGGTGACAGGAACCGTAATGCAGTTATCAACATTGAGAGCTAAAATGGGAACACTCACCCGAGTAGTGGGGTCTCTGCGAGAGCGAGAGGGGCAAGACAGTCTCATGTGGCCTGGCTCACCACAATAGAGGCAGAGATGGTGATTGATGCGACGATCTCTCTCCTCAGATGAGAGGTGGTAGGTGTCGACCTGCATGGGTTCGTGGGTGTCCGAAACGGTCCTAGAAGTTGTTCTTGTCGAGGGGCGTCGCGATCTGAGAAGATTGTCAATCTGAATAGAGAGCTCCATAAACTGATTTAAAGTCCTCCCCCCATCTCGGCATGCTAATTCTGTCTGTAATTCGGGACTTAAACCTCTCCTGAAATGTACCTTCAGAGGATCCTCGGTCCATGTTGTTTGAGCGGCGAGCATACAAAAAGACAAAGCATATTCCGCAGCCGTTCGCCTCCCCTGCGTCAGTGTGAGCAACTGTTCATCTGCACTCCGTCCATCCCTTGAATGATCAAAGACCTCCCAGGAAACGTTGACGAAAGATTGTAAATGAGGGGAAAGGAGATCTGTCCTCCCTCCATACTGCCGTCATCCACTCCAGCGCTCTACCAGTGAGAAGAGAACAAACAAAATAAATCCTCCCCTCCTCTGTTGCATACAGGGCTGACTGTTGGTTAACGAACAGGGTGCATTGGAGAAGAAACCCCTTGCACTGAGCTGGATTACCGTCATACTTCTCAGGGAAAGCTAAGCAGGGACTCACGTTGGAAGCTTGCGCTGAGGTGAACGCTAGAGCTGTGTTAGTCGGAGGCCCTGGAGGCTCGGGTGGAGAAATGTGCAGTGTCTGTAACGTCTTGACTAATTCCTCTGTGAGTGCAGTCAACCTCTGCAGCTGATGATGATGAGAGGCTAGTTGTGTCGCTTGTACTGACAGCTCTGAAGAGAGGTGATAGATCGCTGCTGGATCATGTTGTGGCAAAGTCTTTTGTAATGATTCATCAGCACGGCTGGGATCCATTTGCAGTTTTATTTGAAACTTAATCAGACAAGCAGAGATCAAGACACAGATAAGGCAGTATCGTAGAGTAGACAGAATCGTGATCATAGATGAACCTGACCAGCTCGGGGGGGCAGGCAGATAACGTTCAGAAATGGACAGTCGTAGGCAGGCAGGAGTGCACTCCCAAAGTCATGTCGTTACCAGAGCACCAGGTCAGTAGACAGCGGCAAACACCACGAGGGAAAGGTAGGCAGAGGTAATTAACAGAAGGCAGTCCAAGTCACAGGGAAAACGCTCAGAATTGTCTGCAAGGCAAAACAAGACTTCGCAGTGAACCTGGGTGACAGAGCTCATTAAATAGTCTAACATGATAGGGAACAGGTGTCGGGGAGCAATCAGGGACAGGTGCCAGGCTGATGGGAAATGTAGTGTGGGAAGGAAACTAGTACTCTGGTGATAGGGCCCTCTGGTGGCCCGAAGGGAGAGTAACAGGAGCGCTCTCCGTGACAAGGTTTTAAAATTTGTAATGAATTTATGTATTGTATTGGCGTGGTATTTCATATATTTGGCCATATAGTGTAGTTCAGGGGTAGGCAAGTTCGGTCCTAGAGAGCCCGAGTCCTGCAGAGTTCAGCTCCAACTCTGAAAACAAAACTCACCTGCCTATAGTCTTAGTAATCCTGAAGACATTTATTAGCTTGTTCAGGTGTGTCTGATTAGGGTTGGAGCTGAACTCTGCAGGACTGCGGCTCTCTAGGACCGAACTTGCCTACCCCCTGTTGTAGTGTAACCACAAGCCTTTAATCCCACAGTGATTCAACTTCATCATTCATATAACAAAAAGGGTCTGCAGCAAGAGCTGAGACTTACTTCTAATTTAATCTTTTAAATCACAAACTTGTGATTTAAAAAAATTTCCCCTAGTCCACACTAAACTGACATGGGAAATAAGATGTGCTGAAAGAAATCACGTTGCCTTGGCAACGGAAATGAAGACATCAAAATAGGACTAAATCGACAGGAAACAGGGCTTCCTAGAGTTGGGCATATGTCTCATTTTGATAGAGTGATTGTTTGATTTTATAGTTAGCACTTGAACAAATTAAGTATGTGTGGGTTGCAACCCACCTACAGCCATCTACCATGTTGTGTTTTAACCTGCAAGTGCAAAATAAGAAAATATATTATTTTAATGTATTTATTTATTATATGCCTGACTTGCAGCTTCAGGAAAACAGTAAGTAACGGCTGCATATGAAGCATCAAAGTATAAAGACAAAAATGACTAGTGCAAAGCAACAGTGAAAGTAGGTGTAAAGCAACTGTGTACATAATGTATGAATTACATCCTAAATAGCTGTATAGCTGAATCCCTGTTTTCATTATGAAACTGCAGTTACTGAAAGAGTGAAACAGGACGTAAAGGTTAAAGATCTGGGCTGTGCAACTAAAAATTGATGGTTCCAAATATGGTGAGGAAATTACAGTGGGGAGTTACAGGGATAGCAACAATTGACTGACAAATTATGAATCTCAATCATTTTTTTGTGAATCCTAAGGAACATATTCACATCCAAGGTTTTGTTTTCTTTAAAGAGCACAAACTGATCTGTGAAATGAAGCCCCATGGCAGACATGCATGCTGTGCAGAGCGATTGAGGTGCCACTCAATATGAATGCATCTCATTTACCCATTTTTTTGTTGTGAAATACAGTTGCAAGATGAAGTATGTGAACCCTTTGTCGTAAAATGTTATTTTATCTTCAGGTTAGCCACAGTTTGCTCAAATCAATAACAAACAAACAACTATACATTTTAATGTATTTATTGTGTATACATTCAAGTGTAGAGTGGAAAAAGAATGTGAAACACTAGGTTTGGGGCTGCTTTGTTATCATTGACACAATTAATGAATTAATTCCCAGTTTATCAGGACATTTAGCAGGAGAATGTAAGCCCATCTGTCCTCCATTTGAAACTCAAGAGAACTTGGGTGATGCAACAGCACAACGACCCAAAGCACAGGAGCAAATCAACAGCAGAATGGCTTCAACAAAAGAAAATACTCCTACTGATGTGCCTCAGCCGGAGTCCTGACCTCAATCCGAGTGAGATGTTTTGGAATGACCTCAAGAGAGCCACCAGACATCCCAAGAATATTGCTGACCTGAAACGTTTTGTGAAGAGGAAAAGTGCAGAATTCCTCCTGACTGTTCTGATCCGCAATTGGAAATGTTTGTGGAGGTTAGTGTCACCAAAGTTCAAACTGTTATTAAACCCACCTTGCACTGTGAAAGTGTACAATGTGTTCAATAAATAAATAAATAAATAAAAGCATACATAGTTTATAGTTTATTTTTAACCTGACTGTTTGTCTGTTGTGACCCATGTCAGACCAAATTTATGAAGAAAACCAAGGCTTCACTTTCTTGTTCCGCAACTTAAATCAACATTATCAGCTTGTTCATATATTCTATTAATATATTACTCTATATTATATATTAGAATCGGGATCTCCTCAAAATAACATGCTGCAGGAAGTTTAATCATAAACACAAGTGTTTACAGCCATAGCAAGCCATATAAGGCTTTTAATAACTGCTCTTATAATAGGCAGAAGAGAAAAAAATATTACCATATAGCTGTTAAATGTCCATACCCACTGCTGGCCTTTAATTTCAGTCCATCAATAGGTCCCCACCATTCAATAATATGCAAGTAGGAATGAACTCCAGTCAATGCTGCAAGTAACAGATCACAATATCAAGTACATTTCAAAGGAATATGCATTGTGTACCATATTTCCGATATTCCACTGACATTTTAATATCTAATGAAACATAAACAAATATCTATTATATATATATATATATTATATATATATATATTAATATTATATATAATCTAATTATTTGGAGTAAATAGTTTTTTGTCACATCAGTGGTCTGTTATGTAAACCCATGACAGTGCTGGCTCTTTGTTGTCTGTCTCATTGAGAAGAATCCGTTATGTAGTAACAAAGCAAGATACAGAGCGAAGCTGAAAACATTCAAGAAATATTTGAGGTGATACTGACTGACTTCTTCAACAATGCAAAGCCTCAAACGTGATTAACTTCATTTTATGCACATATATTATAGAACACTACAGCAACTAGTTTGGCGATATGTTTAAAATTTCTTCTTTACAGTATTTTTAAGGTTCAATCTGTGCTACCAAACATACATGAATATAAAATATTTTTGCTTATTGTACAGTCAAACCAGGAAAAATATCAACTTTAAAAAAAAAATAACAATCAGGCTTTAAAAGTCTTTGTAGTTTCAGGTTCTGTGTCATAACTGTATATAGTTATATAATATTTATTACAGTCCAACACTTGGCAATACCACAAAAAGGACTGATACACTTAATCCATAGGTTCAGATGTATGTTTAAGGCCATGAAATTCTACAGTCTTAAATTTCAAGAAAAACATTGATTGTTGTAAAGAGAAACATGAAAAGCATCTGCACAAGGATGCAACACTGAACGACAAAGTGTAATAATTCTCAGTTAAGAACGAAATCGTAGACAATAACATCCAAATCCAATTAAGACACTGTAAAGTGAGCCCCTTTGTCCCTAAACTTTGTCCCTGACTCCGCCCTCACTCCTAGCCCAACCCTTTCCCCCGCCCACCTGGCGGAGGTGACTGTGGTGCTAGAGTGTTGTAATCTGAGTCAACTCAGAGTTTGAGTTTTCTGTCCCTGGATTGGGTCGAGGCTCAGGGCTGACCAGGGGCAGCTCCACGCCTAGTCATGCAGGGTTACTGTTCCCGTCCGCAGTCTTGCAGTTGTAGGCCACCTCACGTGCAATGTTGCGCATGCGGCCCGACTGCTGCGCATTAAGGCCAAACGGTGAAGGGTGGCAGAACTCACGGAAGCAGCGCTTGAAGTTTTCATCGAGGAATGCGTAGAGGACGGGGTTCAGGCTGCTGTTGACATAACCCAGGGCGATACAGAAGTGCATGAACACCACCGTCTGGACACTGCCTAGGTTGAAGCCCAGCGACTGTGCCAAAGCCATGATCGATGGGCGTCCAACACCCAATGAAGACTGCAACTACCACCAGAACCATGCGTGTGATGCGCCGACGGCGATCTTTTCGCCTTGACCCTGAGAGATTCGGACATTGTGAGCGCTTCCCCTGAGCTGTAGCACCCCTGATGATCCCACAGGGAACAGCAAAACGTCCGAGCAGGCAACCACTCCCAACACTGTTCCCAGTAACTGCGAGGATCCTGGGAGAACCAAACAAGACACTCAATGCCTGGGAGGAAAAAAAAAAAAAATATTCTATATATATATATATATATATATATGCATATATACATACAGTATATATATTTTGTCACAATTCTGTTCCTGATTGAACTTTATTTTGAATTGAGTAGCAAACGGATGCAAATGGTAAGTTTGAGTTTGAATGTAAACAAGTAGAATTAGAATGAAATTTAATGACGTCCGTAAAACTGTAATGCAACTATAGAAAAAAATGGTTTGAAACATAAAAACTCTGAATGCTGGCTTGGTTGCAAAAAGATATAAAGATTTGAAAACTAAATGTTTTGAACAGACAGAAACTGCTATTCAGTAACTTCCTCTTCCTGTCATTTCAATTCAAATTCCAAGTCGGCTGTGTGTTGTGGCTAATGCAAATTCACACTTTGAATTTAAATTTAAATTAAAAAACAAAGAAGAAAGAAAAGAAAGAAAGAAAGAAAGAAAGAAAGAAAATATCTCGAACATCTCAATGTTTTTCATCTAAAATTGATAAGTTAATAGTGCCCCTCAACAATATTGAATTCTTTACGGTTTCAACATGCCCTTTTCAGAAAATGATGTTTTTCACAGTCAGTCATTTTCTCCTTGCCACTCCTCTTGACATTTTTGACAGCCTACCTCTGAGAGCATTAAAAGCCTCTCCATTCCTGAGACGTGTGAATTGGGACTTACTGTGAGCTGCATTCTCACTCCCATGAAACAGCTGTCAATTATTAATGCAAAGAGGTGGTATTTTACCCATCTTGGCTGAAAAGCATTAGGGTTCTTGATGTTACCAAGAACATCTGTGAACATTACCAAGAACATTTTTCAACTGTGGAATAATACCTGGTCTAACTTATTTTGGCCTTGAACTGCCCACTTATACAAGAAGAAAACACCTGACCAACATGTAAAGTGACCAACCTTAGTTTGTTTGGTTTTCAAGTGCTGTTTAGGGTGGATAAATCTAGATTAGATCATACCACAATAATCGAGCAACACAGAAAATAAAACTCTTCAAATAGGAGTTTCCATGAATAGCCTTACAAAAAACGGAGACCTTTAAACCTCTTTAAAAAGGCTTTTTTATATATTTTCTTAAAGAAGAATTAAGGCCTTGAAGCTTCAATCCTACTTTATTTAATTTATTTTTGTTTATTTATTTATTTCTTCTGACCTGGGCCCACACACACTCTATTTCAAAAGCACATGCTCTGTAATGTATGATTTTTCCTTGCAGCCAATATGTTCACTAACACAAATGATAAAAATCAAATCCTTTACTAGCATGTCTAAAGGCAACCTTCAACTATTATGATCAATTGGTCTTTCCATGCCTTCGGGTTTCTAATGATACAAAATGTTCAAATTTATATACATTACCTTTTATAACATTTTAGGGTATAATGCATCACGAAAATCTAATTGAATCGTTGTTGGATTCAACTAAAATTTTTTCAGGTAGGTCAAACAGTGATATTCAGGTACAAAATTCAATACTCAAAGTTTTAACATAAACTGAACAAAATTATAAACGCAACACGTTTGTTTTTGCCCCCATTTTTCATGAACTCAAAGATCTAAGACTTTTTCAATGTACACAAAAAGCCTATTTCTCTCAATATTGTTTCACAAATATGTCTAAATCTGTGTTAGTGAGCACTTCTTTTTTGCCGAGATAATCCATCCACCTCACAGTGTGGCATATCAAGATGCTGATTAGAAAGAATGATTATTGCACAAGTGTGCCTTAGTCTGGCCACAATAAAAGGCCACTTTAAAATGTGCAGTTTTATCACAAAGCACAATTTAACAACGTCGTTTGCACTGCGCTCTTGCGTTACTTGATCCTTTTATTTTGGTGCGTCAGTCTGTTGAGTTACTTAGTATAAGAAATTATGATCAGGGATTCCCGTGTATAGTATGGAGCCGAGGACGCAGTCTTGCAGAAATGGCTTTGTATGACATAAAAATAAACAAACAGCAACAAAAACTACCCCGAGGGGGAAAAACAGGCTGGCAAGGCAAGACAAGGCAAGGCAAGGCAGGATCTGGACACATCCAGGGATTGACGAAGACATCCAGGGGGAAATAACGACAACGAACGGACGCAGGACTGCAAACACAAGGGGAATAAATGGAGAGCAAATGAGGAGGGTGACGAGGGACCACATGTGGGGCAAATTAGCTAATAATCAGGTAACAAGATGGGAGTGGTCAAGACAATTGACATGAGCACATCGAATCGAAGACAAAAAGCCATGTGCTCACACAAAACAAACAAGCACATGGCCAGCAAAACAAATCACAGGCCATGTGCTAGAACAAGAGACACGAACACGCAGCTAATGAGAAAACTCATAAGCCGCGTGTTCACACAAGACAACAAGAAAAGCACGCGGCTGAACACAAACCGCGTGCTTCACAAAACACAACACACGTGGACAGAAGAGCGCACGGCCGAGCGAACACGAGACCGCACGCTCCCACAACAAGACAGAACATGTAGCGCGAGTGTCCGGACCCCGACACGAAACCTAAACTCAAGACATGAGTGCCGGGATCTGAACACCACGCCCCAACATGAACCGTACACGCAGCCGAATCGCACGCTTCTAGTGCACACACCTCGAATCCCGCACGCTCACATGAAAACAATGACATGAAGCGAGTGTCAGGGCTCTGTCACAAAAACATGAATTACACTAGACCGAAGTGACAGAACCCTGACACTAGCCCCCCTCAAAAGGGACGCCACCTGGCGTCCCTAACGAGGCACAACAAAAACAAGACAGGAACATGACAGAACAAACATGACAACACAAGACCGCTACATAACAGGCAACACAAGACAGAAACTCTAAACACTGGGACAAAGAGGGGAGTTATGAGGGACCCAAGCCATGAGCCACAGTACAACCCATAAAGTCATACAGGAACCAGGAGGGGCGGATGGTTTGAGCCAGGGAGGCTCAGGCGACCCGATCGGGGAGCCAGGGCTGGACCGAGGAACCATACCTGAGGCTCCGCCTAACAATAACCGGACCAGGGAGGGGCGGGAGGGTTGAGCCATGGAGGCTCAGGCAGCCCAGGAATCTCGGGGAGCCAGGACGGGACCGGAGGAACAGACCAGGGAGGCTCCGGCCTAACAAGAACCAGGAACCAGGGAGGGGTGGGAGGGTTGAGCCAGGGAGGCTCAGGCAGAACAGGAATCCCGGGGAGCCAGGGCGGGACCAGGGGAACAGACCAGGGAGGCTCCGGCCTAACAAGAACCCCAGTAGGGAGCCTGGGCGGGGCCGGCAGGGCAAGGAGCCTGGGCGGGGCAAGGAGCTTGGGCGGGGCCGGCAGGGCAAGGTGCTTGGGCGGGGCCGGCATCAGGGCAAGGTGCTTGGGCGGGGCCGGCAGGGTAAGGAGCTTGGGCGGGGCCGGCAGGGCAAAGAGCCCGGGCGGGGCCGGCAGGGCAAAGAGCCCGGGCGGGGCCGGCAGGGCAAAGAGCCCGGGCGGGGCCGGCAGGGCAAAGAGCCCGGGCGGGGCCGGCAGGGCAAAGAGCCTGGGCGGGGCCGGCAGGGCAAGGTGCTTGGGCGGGGCCGGCAGGGCAAGGAGCCCGGGCGGGGCCGGCAGGGCAAGGAGCCCGGGCGGGGCCGGCAGGGCAAGGAGCCCCGGCGGGGCCGGCAGGGCAAGGAGCCTGGGACGGCCTCCAGGCCAGCAGCAGTGGGATCCTGGATGGCCTCCAGGCCATGTGGGGTGGAGGAAGCCCTTCTCCTCCTCCTCCTCCGCCTCCGCGAGCGGGGCAACTGCCACTTCATCGACCCCCTCTTGGGGCGCAGCCGCCTCTTCGGCCGTCACTGGGACCGCTGCAGCTTCTCCGGCCATCACTGGGGCGCTGCAGCTTCTTCGGCCGCTTCCGGGGCCGCTGCAGCCTCATCAGCCACCCTCGGGGGCATTGCGGCCTCCTCGGCCGCCACACGGGGAGCTGCAGCCTCATCAGCCACCTCTAGGGGCACAGCAGCCTCTTCAGCTGCCTCTAGGGGTGGTGAGGCGGACCCATTCTTCCTCCTACCCCTCCGTTTACGAGACCGAGGTGCTGCAGCCTCTTCGGCCACCTCTGGGGCGCTGCAGATTCCTCATCAACTCTGTGGGGTGCGCAGCCTCTATCGCGACACTGGTCCCGCTGCAGCCTCTTCGGCCATAGGATTCCCCTGACGGGCTAGGAATCTGACGAACCCCTCGAAAGACAGGTGATCCAGCCCTCTCATCCTCCACCAGTTGAGGGGCTCATCCAGGGCGTAATTAAAGAGGTCCTTGAGGGCCGCATGATTAAACCCCAACCCCTCTGCCGCACCGCTGAACTCCAGGGCAAAACTCCTAACGTCAGCCCCTGTTGACGGAGGGAGCTCAAGGTCCTAAATTGGAGCATGCGCTGGTAGAGGGGGCTAGAGAAAGTGGAGACAGGTGGACGGCGCAAGCCCTTCTTCCGCTGAGTCCTCATCTTGTTGAGTTCGTACTGTCACGGTCTTTGGGTAGAGGATGGAGCGAGGACTCAGTACTGCACAGAAAAGGGCTTTTATTAATAAAAATAAACAAAACAGCAACAAAACTACCCCGTGGGGGAAAAACAGACTGGCAAGGCAAGGCAAGACAAGACAAGGCAAGGCATATCTGGCCACATTCCATGATTGACGAAGACCCTCCCCAGGGAGAGATGACGACGAACTGACGCAGGATTGCAAACACAAGGAGAATAAATGGAGATCAAATGAGGAGGGTAATGAGGGACCAGATGTGGGGCAAATTAACTAATAATCAAGTAACAAGATGGGAGGGGTCAAGACAATTGACATGAGCCCATGGCACACCGAATCAAAGACAAAAAGCCGTGTGCTCACACAAAACAAAACACAAGCACCTGGCCAGCAAAACAAATCACAAGCCAGGTGCTAGAACAAAAGACACGAACACGCAGCTATTGAGAAAACTCATAAGCCGCGTGTTCACTCAAGACAACAAGACAAGCACGCGGCTGAACACAAACCGCTTGCTTCACAAAACACAACACACGTGGACAGAAGAACGCACGGCCGAGCGAACTCGAGACCGCAAGCTCCCACAACAGACAGAACATGGAGAGCGAGTGTCCAGACCCCGACACGAAACCGAAACTCAAAACATGAGTGCCGGGATCTGAACACCAAGCTCCAACATGAAACAATACATGCAGACGAGAGCGCACGGCTCGACCACACTCGAAGCCGCACGCTCACATGAAAAAACTGACATGACGCGAGTGTCAGGGCTCTGTCACAAAATGAATTACACTAGACCGAAGTGACAGAACCCTGACATTTATGGCCACTACTCAGGAGAACAATCTTCTTTTTTCTTTATTTTTACCTTCATTACTATGGGAAAAGACCAAACGTTTTTCGGCTCAAGCCTTCCTCCGTGTTAAAGCAATTTCAACTCCCTGTGAATTGATTGAGTTGGCTTTACACACAATGAGGAAGGCTTTGAGCCGAAACGTTTGTGTTTTTTCCCATTAGTAATGAATGTAAAATAAAAGAAAAAGAAGATTGTTCTCGTGAGTGCGGATCATAATTTCCTATACTAAGTATCACACAGCACAATGCCACAGATGTCGCAAGTTTTGAAGGAGCGTGCAATTGGCATGCTGACTGCAGGAATGTCCACCAGAGTTGTTGCCCCATGAATTGAATGTTCATTTCTCTACCATAAGCCGTCTCCAAAGGCGTTTCAGAGAATTAGGCAGTACATCCAACCGGCCTCACAAAAGCAGACCACGTGTAACCACACCAGCCCAGGACCTCCACATCCAGCACCTTCACCTCCAAGATCGTCTGAGACCAACCACCCAAACAGCTGCTGCAACAATCGGTTTGCATAAAAGAATTTCTGCACAAACTGTCAGAACCGTCTCAGGGAAGCTCATCTGCATGCTCGGCGTCCTCATCGGGGTCTCGACCTGACTGCAGTTCGTCGTCATAACCGACTTGAGTGGGTAAATGTTCACATTTGATGGCGTCTGGCACTTTGGAGAGGTGTTCTCTTCATGGATGAATCCCGGTTTTCACTGTACAGGGCAGATGGCAGACAGCGTGTATGGCGTCGTGTTGGTGAGCAGTTTGCAGTTTTTGGGCTTTCAGACTCCCCCCCCCCCCCCCCCTGGACCCCCCAATACAGTAAAACTGCAAATTTTAAAGTGGCCTTTTATTGTGGCCAGCCTAAAGCACACACACCTGTGCAATAATCATGCTGTCTCTCCGCATCTTGACAGCCACACTGTGATGTTGATGAATTATCTTGGCAGAGAAGTGCCACTAACACAGATTACAATATTTGAGATAAATAGGCCTTTTGTGTACATAGAAAAAGTCTTAGATCGTTGAGTTAAGCTCATGAAAAATGGGGTCAAAAACAAAAGTGTAGCGTTTATAATTTTGTTTAGAAACAGTGTAGCTTCTAGTCGATTCAATTTATTGTTAAAGTTACAAAAGTTTTCGGTCAAGAGCATTGAGTCCTTTTGCGTGTGATTTGTTAAGGACCTAGACGCAGCATGTTTTACTAGGCCTCTTCACTTTAAAACCTCAGGCAGGATCCCGTATACTGTTACAACATGTAAGACATAACTTATGGGTTTACTTGAATGCTGATTGGATTTTGAATATTTGTGTTTGTATGTGTCCTATTGACGCACAAGAAAGCACAAAAGAGACCTCATTCCTGTTTTTGCTGAAGTACCACATTGAGTTATCATTCCACTTTAGTGTGTTATGTATTTACTTATACATTCTGTAATTCATCCTTTTGTAAGTTGGTCTGGACCACCCTAGCTATACTTATCACTGTTTACCGTTCACAGATTATTACATCCTGTCTCTACGATTCTGAGTTTGTAATACCCCCTGTACCTCAATTAGACTACCTGAAGTGTTTTTATGCAAAGAATAAAACTGATCATTATACTGATGGTTGTTAGTTTTTTACTATGGTCAAAGTACTTCAGCAGCAAAACCATTAGGCAGTAACAATTAAGAGTCTATTTAAAAGGAATGATTGTGGTGGGGAGTTTTTGGTCCAAATTTTCATCGATACAGTGAATGGTTGTGCTCAATCACAGATGTGCCAATCATGGAGCCATTTATGTATGGTGCACTAAGAACTTTGTCCTCCGGCTACCATGTCAAAGCTCGCAATTCTAATAATTAATAATATAGCCTCCCTGGCAGCAAATTCAGCACGTTTGTTCTTGTTGGTCGATTTTGTGAGACCAAACTCAAGCACTTTTGTTGACCTACTGTACCCACTCCAGCCCCGAAATTCAGCTGCTCTCTTCTTTCTCTCTTTTTTTTCTCCGTCATAGTAGCTGTCGATTATATGTTTCGCGTGTTGCGCAAGTCATCCAATAACAGAAATTTGTGATTTACAACAATAATGTTCTGTTGGCTTTGCTGGACAATCAACCCTGTTTGTGGAGTAAATGTATATAAATGACCCTTTCAAAAAGTCAGTGCAGGCATACGGTCAGTTATGATACTCAGATGCATTTGACCTAAGGTTACAGAATTCGTTCACACACTCATTTTGAAATTATATAAAATATCCAGGGTTGGATTTAATTTGCCATTTGGATTATAAATGCAATTTCAACTATTTCTGAAGTGCTTCTTGTTGGAAATCACTCTTACCAGATTTTTTTTTTTCTGTTTTTATTTTCTGTTTATTTATTTTTCTTTTGTTAAAAACTGTTAAATTATTAAATTGGTAAGGTATAGCTAAGAGTGGTCCAGACCAACCTTATGAAAGTATGACTTAAAGAAGTTATAGCCTACTTAAATAAGAACGTTTCATGAAACACGTATTAACGATAAGGTAGCTTAAGGTATAACTTAAGAACGACATAGCATTAAGAAGGTTTTGGGAAACGCAGCCCACACCATTATCGCCTGCTCATTCTAATATTGCATATAATTTTCGCACATCAGAGAGAACGGTTGGTCCTGACATTTTATCCTACCCGTCAGATTGTCCTACCAGGGTTTACTGCGCATGCGCACATCAATATTGCGTCCTTTTTCTCATGCTGAACAACAATATTTAATGTATCTGCATTACTGTAAGGGTAGGTTTAGGGTTGGGGTAGGTGTAAACTTTAATAAAACACAATCTAATAGGTAGAAAAAATTATTTATTGTTGGTTTCCTGTGGCTGTATCCCTTCTAGCTACAACTGCATATATAAAACATAATTACTGTATTTGCATTATGAGGGTAGTTTAGGGTGTGTGGTAGGTGTAGACATTAATAAACCATAATTTTACAGGTAGCATTTTTCGTTGTCGAATTGTACTACCCACTGTTTTAATGGGAGGTAGCAAAATCTTCGAATTCACGATCACGCGCACTCTGTGTAAAGGAAGATCAGATATTTGTCAATGAGCTCAGGATCTGGTGGGCAGCAAATCCTCCAACATTATCTAGTCAGTTATTTCTCCTATCAACCCGTGATCAGTGAAATCTGACTCCTGCAGCTCGTGTTGGATGTATAGGGTCAAGTAAAAAACATTTTTCATGGAATTGGGCTACTTTTAAACTGTTGCGGTTAAAGGTTTGAAATGTTGCATAAATTACATTTGACTGAAATGCTTGTATTGAAACATTTTGCATTTTACCTATGATAAAACTCTGCTGTTAAGTTTTATGGCGGAGGGCCACTGGTAGGAAGCTTTTGTTACATCCCTATAACATTTAGTTTGAAATCTCAATCAATCAATTTTTACATTTCTGGTATAAAAACTGTACAACAGTATATTATTAACCTATTTGTTATGATGACATTGTTCGAATATTTATCTGCACCCCACAATGTAGTCATACTGTATATCTCATATATTTTGCTAAGCGACAGTCTATGAGTAGATTTTCATCATACTGGTCGAAAGTTGCTCCCTATCACATCTACACACAAGTGGCAATCTGCAATCGCTGCAAAGAACAGATTCTTTATTTATCATATTGCAGGATCATTTCTAAGGCATTTCAAAATTGCCATCCAAAACCAGTCACTCAAATCACATCAGTAAAACAGCAGGATTTTGACAAGCACATATCTCCATGTGTCTTCAAAGACTGGTGGAAACAGACTGGAAAAATATTTTTGCAACCGGTTGGCATTAGTTATGTCCAAATAATAGAATTACATGTAAACCATGCAACTGTTACTGCAGTGTTTCTGTATTTATATGGTCTCACCAACATGGAATATGTAATTCAAATTCTAGTTGTGACTAAGCAACTTCCGCAGAATCAAGCGCTTCCAGTTGTTGGTTTGAAGAATATTTTGAGATGGAACAGCTTTGCTGAGAACTTAAACACAAATTTAACAACTACACTGCTGGACATTTGTTTACAGACATTCGGCCACATCCCTGAATCTCTGTCATCCTCTGCTTCTGTCTGTCTTTTCCTGCAGTGTCAAAGGCAGCAGAACGCAACTTGCATGAAGTGATGAATAAATAAATATGTTGCAGCCTGGCAGTAGAGGAGAGGAGAGAGAGTGTTATGGAAAAAAAGCTGTCTGAACATTCTGCTGGGAGGAACACTGATCATCTGAGTACTGCGTGTCCAATGAGTTTTAGTTATTTTCATCAAACTCTATATACAGAGAGGCACACTAGTGTTGATAGAACCTATTTAGAGAGGTTTCTGCTACCTGTCTTTCATCTCAGCCCCCCAGGGATCTGCGATTAATTCAGCCGTCAACACCCTTAAAAATCTGTGATTATGTGATCTCCCCTCACGATTGGTGAACAAAGGTGCAGTAAGCTATCGGAGCAAGTAAACGGTGCATTACACTTTTCATCACTCTGCCACTGTCTAGAAGAAAACGCAATACTTAAATTAACTTTTTTTAGTGTCATCCAAACAACAACAACAACAAAAAGGTGAAACAAGACGATGCTGAAAATGCTGTTCTTTAGAACTTTTTTTCATTAAAGAATACACAAAATTTATGATTTCCACAAAAAAATATTTTTTAATATTTTAACATAGATAATACGAAGAAATGTTTCTTGATCAACAAATGAAAATATTAGAATGATTTCTGAAGGATCAAATGACACTGGAGACTGCAATAGCTGTTGAAAATTCAGGCTATTAAAAATACACTTTTTTATTGTAATAATATCGTTAACACTTTGTTTTGATAGTCCACTTTAGTCATTCTAACTACAAGTAACTTTCAACTAACCTTCAATCCGATGTACAATTAGACGGCCTTAACATATGCTAATAATTTTAATGGTTCCCAGGCAGACATTTTTAATGTATACTATATAAAGCAACTCTTGCAATGTAAAATTACCCTCTAATTTATCTGCATGTAAATACTGTGTTCTATTTCTAAAGTGCTGGTTTAGTGGTGATTATTTCACTGAGAGGGAACTAGAGATCAGAGAAGGTTTTTCAACACAATACAGCTAAATGGGCTTATCCACTATTATTCAGGATCTATTAGGTTAATGAATAATGGATTATGAAAGAGAAGAGGGTGTTGAAAAGATGTCGCAGAGGGCAAAGCAGAGATTCAGAACATATACACAAATACACAATTAGAAATGAGCAGACAAAAATAGAACGAGTTAACAGGTCACAAAATATGTGAAGTCTACAGATCATTAAATAATTTTCCAATAAGACAATATTTTCTTGACATTTTTTTTTTGTAAATCATGGTAGTATTTTTTTGTACTGCCATTAATTCATGCTGATTAATTTCAAATATAGTGTATTATAATAAAGAGAGCCTAATCAGAAAGATGGAAATAATACATAATAATAATAATAATCTCAAAAGTGAAACACAGTAATGAGAATTTGTGGATGAAAATAATGTCATAAAATGTCACAGTTAAAAAAAGATGACCTGTATTCACTCTTACACACTCAAAATGCGTTGCACACGGTCATATTGGTTATTGGGTTTTGTTTTGTGTTCAGGTTTTCATGTCTTATTTTGTAATGTTTCCTGGTTTGTTATGTGATTCCCTTGCTCTTACGTATCTTGCCATGTGCTCCCTTAGTAAATGTGTCATGTTGTGATCGGTTGTTTAGTCATGTGTCATGTGTTTTCATTAGGTCTTTATCAGTGGCGGCTGGTGCTAAAAAAATGTAAATAACCATTTAAAAAGTGACATAATAATGTATAATTACTGCTTAGCTAAAAAATGGAAGTTGAAAATTCAACTGTTAAAGCATGAAATAAGATCCCACGAATCAGTGAATTTTAGTTTAATGTGGGTGTATTGTTAGTAAAGTAATCATTAAACACTTGTAATCATTCAACAAAAAAAATGAAAAAATGAATGAGATGAAGGCCATAATACTAATGTTGTCCACACGAGGGAGCCACAGGATATCAAATCCTTTAAGATCTCAGTTTAAAGACTGTGAAAATTGTTCAATAAATTGAGTGATCACCTCAAGTTAAACTGCATTGTTTCAGTTTCCTTCTGTGTCGATGTCCACAATGCTTCAGTGATAGGACTTTGAAATAAAAAACAGCGAAAACAATAAAAAGGCATGACTTGCATCCCATCCAGCTACCCAACTCCGTCCAAGCTCCATGATCCGTATTTTTTTTTCTTCATTTAAATGTCTTGTGAAAGGAATTTTTGTAAAGATAAAATCAAATTTACTTTCATCTCGGAAGAGATATCCAATCACATAAGGCCAAAATAAATAAAAACAATACTGATTCGCTAAAATCAAAAGTGGGCGGGTCTGGGGCACAGTGCTCTGCACCCTGAGGACAATCTGAAACAAGTCAATTAGAGCTCAGCCTCAAGTCACATGCTTTTCAAAAGTTTACGGACCTAATAGACACCCATTTGTCCGACGACCCGCACACACAACAAACGAAATAGAGTTTTAATTTTTTTTCTTTTTAATAGGTGCTAACATGACTACTAGTCAAATAGTATGACTAAATAATGCAATTTTGTGATTATTTTGCACATTGGTTTTGGGGATTTGTGTTCATGTTTTCATGTCTTATTTTGTACTTTTAGTTATGGTTATGTTTCCTGGTTTGTTATGTGATCCTCTTGCCCTCATGTAACTTGTCATGTGCTCCCTTATTCAATGTGTCTTGTTGTGATTGGTTGTTTTAGTCATGTGTTCTCATTGTGTCTTTATCTTGATTGTCACAGGGGTTCCTTTTTAATAATATAGTATTGTGTATAAATAGCCCTAATGTTGCCATTGTCTTGTTTAGCTTTGTTCCTGTACTACTGTTGGTGAGTTCATGTTCATGTCAAGTCATCAAGTCAGGTCTTTGTTTCATGGATTATGTTTGTATTGTATCTCACTTACATTTCTGTTCAATAAATACTGCACTTGGGTTCAGTTTGGCTTGCCTCAGTAGACATTCATTACGCACACTCACATGCTGAATGCACACATTTATATTCTTAGAGGAAAAGTGAGCTCAGCATGGTTTTAAACCTGTTCCCTGCTAATACAATTAATGTAGCAAGGTATTTACATGCTCTTTTCTACTAAAAAGAAACCTCATTCAATTAGGAAATGTTATGTTTATCAAGAGCTCAAAGCCACAGGGAGGAAAGGCCCTTCTGGGTCACCCGTGGTTCTGCTTTCAGAAAAGTGTGCAGAGCAATTACTGTAACCTCAATGGATCCAATAACAGCAAAATTATTAACACTGTAATGCTTTGGATGTGCTTAAAGCCTCTTAACAGCACGTGTTTTGTTGACAAACAAACCCCACACACATATACAGTCATATTATGATTCCCCTGTAGGTCTCAGGTGTTGCAATTTGTTATTCGGCATGCTGGTGCATCCTGTGATAGTAAAACGTCTGCTCCCAATTGAATGCTGCATAAATGTTTAATATTCACTGACTGGCCTGTGTGTTGCTCTGATTATACTCACATTTTCTGCAGTTGAGGAAACCTTTCACATTAAAGTCGACAGGAAATAGCTTTTACAACCTATTTTATTTTCATAATTTGACATACACTACCTTTCATAAGTGTGGAATAATTATATATATTTTTTTATATGAAAATTTTTAAAGAAGTCTCTATTGTTCACTAAGGCTACATTTATCCAAATAAAAAAAAACGAGCAAAAATTCAGTAAAATATAATTTTGTGAAATATTATTACAATTTAAATACTGTTTTCCTAATGTGCATATATTTTAAAATGTAAATGTAATGTATTCCTGTGATGGAAAAGCTGAATTTTCAGCATCATTACTCTAGTCTTCAGTGTCACATAATCCTTCAGAAATCATTCTAATTTGCTTTTTATTTCACAGTTCAGACTTTTTATCTTGAAATTCTGAAAAAAAAGTCATAACTGTGAGCTATAAACTTAGAATTCTAAGTTTAAATCTTGCAATGCTGACTTTATATCTTGCAATTTTGGCTGATCTAAACTGAAATGCAAGAAAAAAGTATATATTGTGAGACAAAAAGTCACAACTACCCTTTTTATTTATTTATATATTACAAAATTCAGCTTACTGTTTTTATTGTAATGTGTGATCAATGATGCAGCCTTGGTGAGCATAAGACCTTCTTTTAAAGACATTTAAAAACCTGTAATTATTCTAAACTTTAAAAACAATTATTGCTGTAAAAATTAAAATTATTACAGCACTTACTTTTGAGAAGGCTTTTTTAAAATTTGGAAAAACATGCAGTGATGAATATCAAATAAAATAGTTGAGGTAATATTAAGTAAAAGATAAGATAAAATAAAATAAAATAAATGGGGTCATAACTGTACACACACACTTACCGTTGTCATTTTCCACATCTCCAAGTACCATAGCCGGGACCCCTATGGCTGAAGCCAAGACCCAAACGCAGATATTGACCACCTTGGCCTTGTGGGGTGTCCGCATGTCCAGGGCTTTCACCGGGTGGCACACGGCCACGTATCGATCCATGCTCATCACGGTCAAGGTGAACACACTGGTGAACATGTTATAGTAATCGATGGAGACGACCGCTTTGCACAGGGCATTGCCAAAGGGCCAGAAACCAAGGAACACATCCGTGCCCTGGAAGGGAAGCGTAGCCAGAACCAGTGCATCGGCCAGTGCCAGGTTAAAGATATAAATGTTGGTTGCCGTCTTCATCTTGGTGTATCTGGGAAAGTGACAGAGAAAGAGACAATAAAAAAAGAGAATGAAAATATAAATCAGGATGAACATATTTATCCTGACAAAATCCAGTCTGTATTTGTGAGGAAACAGATCAGTTGTCGCTCCCCTGGGCCCTTCGCAACAATGGCATTAAAATGACATTTCACATCAAATCCGCTTCACTTTTTAATGGTTTGTCAGCAATCTCTTGTTTTATTTGAAAGCTAGAACCTGTGATCCCCACTGCGGAAATGCACCAAGATTCATAAACAATTACAAATGTGAGCAAAGCACTGCCATGACAATGCATGAAAAGCAGGAATTATTAGGTTGGCAGATGTTTTATGCTGTTTGAGAAAGGTTGATAACAGTTGCTGTTCTGTACCAACAATCCCATTATTTAACACAGCTCCACCTCCACTCCACTCAAAAAAATGTGGTGAAATGAAAACTGAAAAGCATTGATAAATGATCCCTGTCAACTTAAATTCATATGAGATAATTATAAATAAATAATTTATTCAATGAACACATAACTATGTAACTAAAATATTTGTATAAAAATATACTGTATTTAAATATATATTTAATTGTCTTTGCCAGGAAATATGTATTGTGAAAATAACTCATGCAAAGTTGATCAACTTGATTGTTAATTACAAATCAGAATGACCTTTTTTATCAACGTTGAAATTAGTCATTTCTTTTGATAACCCAATTGTTTTGTGATATGAAGTGATCCTCAGAATATCTGCCTGGTCTAATCTAATGTTTTGTTCCTCTGTAATCAAACTGAAATTTAACAGTAAGGACTGTCAACGGTGGTATTTGTACGGTCCCGCAGGTGAGGTAGCTGATCCTCTACTATCTTTTCGCTAATAAGCCTGGATTTTTTAAAATGCATAATTTACTATATCTATATATATATATATATATATTTCTTTTTTTTAATATAGATTTCCCTTTAATTATTTGAAAGAATGTGAATTATGTAACAATAAAAGGTCCTGCTTCGACATGCTCCATCATTCCCGTCATTTCTAAATCATTTTTGCTGCATGTAGCAGTATATACAATGGATGAATGGACACTGAATTAGCATAAATATACACACAAAACTTGACAGAAAAAAGAGAGAAATATACAAAATAAAGCAATAATTTTAATAAATTTATGTATTTGCAAAATATGTTTCCGCCAATGGTCAAAATATGCATTTTCACTAGCTTTTTTCTCATGAGGCTTTGGTCAGCAGTTTATTCGGAGTCAGCAGACAGGCCAATCTCATTTTCAGTTTTAGTGCGCTTTAATGGCATGACAATATGAAATTGTGCAATGCAAATTAAAGTATAATCCCAATAGTGCCAGTAAACAAGTAATATCAACCAACGAAACTGACAACCAGTGATGCAAATAAATAAATATATAAACAAGCAGAATAATAATAACACAAAAGAAACTCTCTCTTCTCTAATACAGCAACATTAGAGGATGAAACGATGCTTTTTTGCCTGTCCTTTTTCAGGTTGTTATGCAACAGCGAGCGCCAGACTGAGTACGGTGAAGAAGTGAAGAGGAAAGACAGCAACACATCCTCCTCCAGTCCTGAGTCACGCAGGTATAGAGCCATTTCAATCATCCAACACCACAAACATCACCATGGGGAAAAAAAAATAATAATCAAAGGAGATAGAATTGAAACACAAGGCTTGTGGATCCAGCAGGAAGTACTGTCAAAACTTACCATCAAATATGGTACTGTTAAATTATCTTTTGAACCTCCTAGGAAGTGGAACATAAGATTTGAATTGCATTCTCACTCAGACAGTGTTTTCATATCTCCAGCTATATGACAGTATAATACAGACACTGACAGACCTTGCTGTGAAACAACACCAATGGTAATACTTTCATTGGGCTTCATAATCCTAATTATGAATCTGTATGTGTGTGTAAGAGCAGGAATATTAGCACACCGCTTATGAGCCCCTCTGGGTTTATTGTGACATGTTAGTCGGCATGTTAATGTAGATATTTCATGAATATCTGATGTTGTTGACAAGAGGGACACAGTTGTGAAACCTTATACAATAGTAAAATAGTGAAATAGTGCAGCAGTAATGTTTCTTTGAAAGAGACATTTCAGTTTTTCATTTAATCAACCACATGTCCTTCCATATGACTTTTTATATTTTTATTTATTTATTTTTTCATCTGTAGAACACAAACGTCCCAGGTTACGTATGTAACCATGGTTCCCCGAGGGAACGAGACGCTGCGTCGGAAAACGCTAGGGGAACGCCTTCAGCGATACCAAGCTCTGAATCATATGTGTAATCAGTCGAACGATGGGCGAGACGTGCGCTGCGGGTGACGTCATGACCAGGAAGCTTTAAAAACACGTGAGGTGCAGCCGGCGTTAGCTTCTAGGAGTGAAGCAAGCTCCAGTAGGGATGCCGGAAGTATGGCCTTACGACGCAGCGTCTCATTCCCTCGGTGAACCATGGTTACATACGTAACCTAAGGACGTTCCCCTTCAGGAACTCGAGCTGAGTCGGAAAACGCTAGGGGAACGAGATGTCCAAGCCGCCAGACTTCCAAATCCCTGCCTAGTGTGGAAGACTGCACTGCTAGGGCGAGAGAACAGAAGAGCCCGGCTAAAGTAGGCGGGCTCGCCATCCCGAAGGCCAACTTCTGGAGGAGTGAATCTTGACCCCCAAAGGAGAGGGGAGATCAGAGGACTCGAGGCTATGGAATAGCATCCTGATCCACCACTTAGCCTAAGCTTCTCTGGCCAGAGGCCTCGGCCTCAGCATACCGCAGAGGAAATGTGTAAAAAGAGGGTGTCTTCCCACTGAATGGCCAACGAGAGGGGCGTGTTATGCCGCAATGGCCGCCACAAAGACCTCTGGGGTGGTGTGGGTCAACCCTGCGGATAAACAGGTCTGCAGGATCTCCAGAACTGTACCAAACTGGCAGTTAGCTGGGTCGGGCTGGCGGTCTCCGCAGAAATACAGTTTCCTCATAGAGGGAGCTCTGGATGGAGGATGGTCTCAACAACCTCGGTTGAGAGACCGGAAGTTATTTGTTGTGCCTCCTCAGAGGCCACACCCACAGCTCCTGGCGGGGGCGTGCCCTCCGCCTGTGAGAGGAGATCTCTCCTGACGGGAATCTCCCCTAGCTCTCCATCGAGGTAGAATCCCCAAGTGCCTTATACCCAACTCGGCCCTGCCGGAACGGGGATACTCACAACAGACGGGCCTGTCCCGGCGCACTCTCTCTAGAACTCCCGGGAGCAGAGCTATCGGGGGAAAGGCGTACAGACGAAGTTTCGGCCACGTCTGTACCATGGCATCCAGCCCCAGTGGAGCTGGATGAGTCAAAGAGAACCAGAGAGGACAGTGTGATATCATATGAGTCACAACAGGTCCACCTGAGCCTGGCCAAACACTCTCCATATCTGCTTCACCACCTCGGGGTGAAGCATCCATTCCCCGGGCCTTGGTCCCTGCCTCGACTGGATGTCTGCTCCCATATTGAGATGCCTAGGAATGTGAACTACTCTCAGCGAGAAGAGTTTGCCCATGGACCACACAAGTATCTGGTGCGCCACCTTGTACAAGGGGCGCGAACGCAGAACCCCCTGCCGATTGATGTAGGAGACAACCGATGTGCTTTTTTAGCACTATGTGTGACCTCTTAGTCTGGAGAACCAACAGGGCCAGCCTCTCCCGAAATTGAATGCCATGTCAATTGCGAACCTACTCCACAGACCGTGGGCAGGTGGCCACTCATTACCGCACCTCCACCGGTGGGGCTTCATCCGTCGCTACTCCTGGCAACAAGGAGCCCCCAGCGACTGGCCTTGAGACAGGAACCAAGGTTTCTTCTACATGTCTAAGGCACGTAAGCATTGCCGTGTGACCTTGATCATGCGAAGCCGGTTTCCCCTCGGGGAGAACCCCTTGTTCTTGTGCCTCCACTGTAGGGGTCTCATGTACAGCAGGCCAAAAGTTATCACGTTGGATGCTGCTGCCATCAGGCCCAACTGCCTTTGAAACTGTTTGACAGTGAGTGTCTGGCCTTCTCTTACTCTCGTGACTGAGGTGAGGATCAACTCGATCCGAGCAGGAGACATGCATGCCTGCATCGTGGTCGAATCACACACTACGCCCAGATAAGTAGTTCTCTGTACTGGAAAAGCACACTTTTCTTGGCATTAAGTCTTACCCCAGCTCTTTCGTGTGAGCGAGAACGACATCTCGATGTCGAACCGCCATCCGCTCTGACTGAGCTAATATCAACCAATCATCGATGTGGTTGAGTCGTGAAAGTGTGTGGTGAGAGTGCAAGGCCTAAGGAAGAACCAGTATTGGTAGACTTTTGCCCCCAAAAACGAACCTCAGGAAATTCCTGTGATGAGGAAGGATGGAGATATGGAAATACACATCTTTCAGATCGATCGTGACAAACCAGACCTCGGACCTGATCTGATACACGACTTGTTTAAGTTTGAGCATCCTGAACTTCAGTCGCATGACTGAGCGGTTCATAGTGCGATCTAACATGGACGCAACCCCCCACCATCCTTTCGGACAATAAGTACCGGCTGTATAACCCGGAGTCTGCTCGTGCGGAGGGGCCACCTCGACATGGCCCTCTTCCTCAAGAGAGTATCTACTTATTTTTCCATTACCAGAGCCTGCTCGGGACCCACTAGAGTCGGGGTGACCCAGTTGAATTGAGGCGGACGAGAACTGAACTGGATTCCGTAGCCTCTTTCTACCGTACGCAGGACCCCATGAATACTTGTCAGTAGCTTCCACGCTGCTAAATAATCTACTAAGGGAATCAGTCTCTCGAGACTGATCTCTGGTGTGCCCAGAACGGCTAGTTCGGTGCCTTGAAGCGTCTGCACACTGACAGGGGACGCTGAACTAGCTGCTCTGGGGACCTCCGCAGAGGCCGCGAGCCTCTCAGTGCCGCTACGTTGCCGGGCGGAAAACTGAGAGAAGAGCTCGCCGGAGACCACTGCGCCCTGGAACATGGCAGGGTTTGCAGACCGACCTCCTGAGGGCACTGATGAGAGAGACGGGCACCGTGTAATGCGGTGTGAACCTCTCTTCCCCAGAGGGGCCTTGAAATGCTTTGTCCTTGCATGAGCTTAGACATAGCTGGAGCTTATAGACTTTGGACAGACAACAATAAATAAGACTCACAGAACATAAATCGTGACCGACACACACAGAGAGCTTCGCTGAATGACATAAAGCTAGCGCCGGTGGCACCTCACGTGCTTTTAAAGCTTCCTGGTCATGACGTCACCCGCCGCGGACGTCTCGCCCATCGTTCGACTGATTACACATATGATTCAGAGCTTGGTATCGCTGAAGGCGTTCCCCTAGTGTTTTCTGATGCAGCTCGAGTTCCCGAAGGGGAACTGAGACATTTTGAAGAATGGGCTGGTCACTTTTTTTTTCGTGAAATTTGCATTTACAGTGAATGGGAACTATATATAGATAACGTATATTAAATATTATAATGTCAAGTTTTATAAAATACATATATTTTTATATATTTTTACATATATGACAGAATACATTTCTTAAATGTTATTTATGGTCTCTGATGATTATGGTGTGAGGACAGTGGGATTTCGGGATAGTGAGTGATATAATTTGATGTCATATATTTAATGAAATAAAGAGAGAATAAAATGATATGGACCATTTGGGTTAAGAATATTCTAATGATTGTCTCTGATTCATCTCAAAGTTGAAATGTTGTTACTTTCAAATCATGTCCCATGTGTTTGTCATCAGCTGAGCTGGTTGGTTTTCCACAGGGTTACCAAGTCAAACTAAAACTAGAGAGATTCAACATTTCACAGCAGGCATGGTTGTAGCAAGAAAATCTAAAGTTGGATGAGTAAAAGAAAATCTCACTGGATGGAGAGAGTTTGCTTTGAAATGTGAAGACTGAAGGCTGTTAGTCTGGGATGGATAGAGAAAAGGACTCGTGAGAATTGTGGTTGATCTTGTACTGACAGCATTTCAACTCCTTGAAAACCAGACTGGGATCAGACAGTGCTGAACTAGACCCTGAGCCTGAGAGCAGCAGAGAGAAGTGCAGAAGAGAGAGATCAATGAAGTGGAGGGATGGGGAGAGAGTAATCAAGGCTGAGACATCAGGGAGGGAGAAGAGCATTCATATCTGATGAGGCTGCAATGAGCTTTTGGGGAAACCAGTGGGAATACATTAATACACAGCAGCTCCTCTCCCTCTATAATCACGTCTCATTTACACAATCTTGGCCTGGATGTCAACAGACAGTTTTGGGCATAAGACAAAACTGTATATTATTTGACACAATTTTAATGTAGTAACATTATAGAGTATTTTTTAACATTTGTGGGTCACTATATGTGTGTTTAGAAAAAAAAACCTAATACTTTTATACAGCAAGTATGCATTAAATTGATCCAAAGTGACAGTAAAGACATACTGTTTACTTTATTATAATGTTACAAAAGATTTATATTTCAAATAAATGCTGTTCTTTTTTTTATTGAAATTTTCCTATTCACCAACTAAAATACCTGAAACCCAGGCATCATGGTTTCCACAAAAAAAATCAAGCATAACAGCTGTTTTCAACATTGATAATAAGAAATGTTTCTTGAGCAGCAAATCAGCATATTAGAGTGATTTCTGAAGGATCATGTGACACTGAAGACTAAAGGAATGATGCTGAAAATTCAAATAAAAAATAAAATAAAAATGCCAGTGCTTTATTTTTCCTAGCATGAGTTCAATTCTAATTTTGGTCCATGAAACAGTCTCTCCACAGATTATATATCCATGCAGGGAAAAATAATGAATAATCACTTGATCTGGTATAAATATTATATGACCTACCATGTTAGATGATGTATGTTAATTGTATATATATATTTTTTGTGAAGTCACAGGGGGAAGAGTTGAGATTGTTGGATTTTAATTTCATTTTGTGCAGAGTAATACCTCAAATCTTAATAAAGCAGCAAAGTTACTAAGAGCCGGTGAGAGTGTGTGTGTGTCGGTCATGAAAGTGAAGAGTGTTTCTGTAGAGACTCTCTCTCCGACACCTGATCTGCCAAAGACATTCACCGCTTTAGTGAAGACCTACTGAGCTACGTGTGTTAAATGTGAGCAGATGAAATAGTCTTCGAGAAAATCTGTGTATAATTGAGTGTGTATCACAATTTCAACATATTAAAATGTTTCTTGAGCAGCAAAGACACATTAATGATCTTTAAAGCATAACATGACACTGAAGTCTGAAGTAATGATGCTAAAAATTCCCTGGCTCACAGGACGAAATAAAATAAAATGTATTAAAATAAAAAGCAGTTTTTTAAAACTGTAATAATATTTCACAATATTACCTTTTTTTTGGCTGTATTTTTGATCAAATAAATGCAGCTTTGGTGAGCATAAGAGACTTTTTTCAAAAACATAAAATCTAACCAAGCCCAACTTTTATACTGTAGTACTTTTATACTTTTATTTTATAGCAAGTAGCAAAAGTTTGTAAAGCCTACTGGACTTTAAAAAGCACATTAAAATGTTATACATACATAAATAAATGTTTATATCTGCTTAGAAAGTGCATTTTGTTGATGTTGAATACATTATAGTATGGTCATATAGATCATCTCAAAGCAGACATACATAAACTAAAAGCCACAAAGCACACAAGGATATGTGTTTATGTTACCTCAGCAAATGTTTTCTCTAATAAATCTGTGTAAACTGCTATTTCCGAACACCAAATAGCAGTAATGTTGTAATAGTATGTAAATTACAAAAGCCATATGGTGGCTGTATGTGTATTAATAATAGTTGTGGCCATCATATGTACACATGACATAAACGTCACGGTGTGATCTGAATGATGCAATTACTGGTGTGTAACCTTCCATTTGGGAGTGATAACAAATTTTACTCTCGCTCTTCAGCAGCCAAAAGACAGCTTGATTCATGAATGATGGATGACTTGTTTGAACTGTCAACATCCAAGACAATACATATTTAATAAAAAAAAACTTTCTACACAAAACTCTTATACACCTTCACTTGACTCTTCTGTTCAAAAAACATTTAGGCCAATTTCTGTCTTACCTTTCATTTCTAAGGTAGTGGAGAAAATTGTGCTGGATCAACTTCAATGTTTTTGACAAGTAATTGTATTTATGAGGTTTTTCAATCTGGTTTTAAGTCTGCTCACAGCACTGAGTCTGCCCTCTTGAGAGTGTTAAACGATATTTATCTCTCCACTGATTCTGGAGACTCTGTGGTTCTTATTCTTTTAGATTGATCGGCCGCTTTTGATACAGTTGACCACTCCACACTATTATCCAGACTAGAGTCCTGGGTGGGTCTAAAAGCTACCGTTCTTAATTGGTTTCAGTCATACGTGTCTGACAGAAAGTTTTTAGTGAAGCTGGGTAATTTTACCTCTTCCAATGCACCTCTGACCTGTGGCCTACCCCAAGGCTCTATATTAGCTCCTTCTCTATTTCCTCTCTACATGCTACCTCTGGGCTCTATTCTAAGGAAACATGGTGTCTCTTTTCATTTCTATGCAGATGATACTCAAATCTATCTACCAATCAAAAGAAACAATTCCGCAGCGATTGCCTCTCTTCAGCAATGCTTAGAGGAGGTTAAATTATGGCTTGCCCAAAATGTTCTCTCCCTAAATGAAGACAAGACCGAAGTAATTGATTTTGGTTCTAATGAGAATTCTCAGTATATACGCCCTGATTTGGACAGTTTATCTGTTTTTAGATCTTCACAGGTGCGGAACCTAGGTGTTCTTGTCGACTAGCATTTAAAATTTGATAAACATATCTCCTCCGTTATCGGATCCAGTTTTTATCAACTTCTTCTACTGTCTAAAATCAGAGACTTTCTCACTCCAAAAACTCTAGAAATGGCTGTTCATGCGTTTGTTACATCTCGACTAGATTACTGCAATTCCTTATAGTGCGGGATATCTAAACCTCAAATTGCGCGCCTTCAGCCAAGACGCTGCGGCCAGACTTCTTCTGAAATGTGTAGGATTTCAGACCAAATCAGACAATCTAAGATTTGGTCAAAACATGGTTGAAACACGAGGAGCCGAATTCCAAGACACAGGATGTTCGTAAATCATATCCTGGCGCCACAAGCCTGAAGCAACTAGCAGCTTTGAGTAGCTATTTTAAACAAAAGAACACTTATTGACAATTCCAAGGAGATTGTCAATTTTAGGGCAAGTAATCAAGATTAAATGGTCAAAGAGATGACCGCATGACCATCACATGATAGTAAACGCAGTCACGAGCCCTGTAAATTGACTTCCCCCACCTCACGACAGAGAACAGACTAAAATTCCTTACAGACATTTTAACCTCTCTGGTCTTCAACAGAACGTATCGTTACATCCACAGAATGCCAAAGAAACTTCATTTCCATGTAAATATGCATCTAAATGACACTAAAAGGACTGGTGAGCAACTAATAATTGCTATACATTATTTCATATTATGTATGTAACCCACACGTTTAACCATCATGTCTTAATCATTTATTGTGTATGTATTTTGAATAACTATTGAATAGCTTAAGATTTGCTATTCATGTTTAGTATTTGTGTGTTTGAATCTTCATGCTTGAAATTTTTCTTCCAATCAATTCTTTGTCAAATGTTCATATTCTTGTTATAGAAATCATGTCCAAAACTATACTGTGCAAAGAGCGGGAAAAACCAAAACCATGTGAATAATGAGATAACAGTTGAATTATGAATGGGGAGGAGGAATATACAAAACCACCGAGCAACGACGACATCTAATTGGTCAAAACCCCATTTGTGGTGTGTTAAACAGCCTGGTTTAAATACTCAGGCCACCATCAAACTTTGCTTTTTGTGTTCTAGCTTTTAGCTTTTGGTGTCTTTCTGCCTCTTCCTTCTTGCCTTTTCGAGCCTTGTTGTTTTTCTTTTAATCATGCTTCTTTAGTTTTGAGCGTGCTCTGGCTTACACGCCAGCTCCTCCAAAACCATGAGTAGAAACGCCACCTGGTCTCGTCAAACTTTACTTCCTATTTCTATTTCCGTTAGTTTATTTTATTTCCATTGAGAGTTTCGTGTTCTGAGTTAAGTTTGCCTAACGCCGCATCTCTGAAAGAGTGCCGTCTAAAACTTCAACTTCAACCATATCTCCGCGTCGTCAGCCAACGCCCAACAACTGGCTTCCCAAGACTGAGCTTCCAACCAATCAGCAACCTCGGGAAACCCCTTTCAGCAACCAGACAAGAAAGGGAACCCGGCATCACAGAAACGCAAGTACTCCAGATTCTAAGTGAACTGGTGCAGTTAACCTAAATTTTAACCTCATTGAGGAACTCAATGCGAGGGTTAATTAAGTTATTGATGGTTGTTCAGATCTATGCAATTGCACATATTGCTGTAAACTTGGGATTTCACATTTTCATTCTCTTAAACTATTTATTTCCTCATTTTCTCTCTTTCTGCAAACTTGTGTGAATGTGTGTGTTCATGTGTTAGATTAGTTTATATGTCTTAGATTTATCCAATAAAGCCTTATTTATATTGAAAAGAGAAGTATATTGTGTTTTGTGCTCACAAGTTAATGTCTTAAACTGCCGACCTTGTTACCGTGCTAATTAATAGTGTTTTCACAATATTTTGGATATAAATATCCATTGCAGAATTTATGTCATACGGCTCGTTCACTGAATCGCTGGCCGTCTCAGTGATCAGCCGTAAAACAGTGATTCTGTCCTAATTCCCTTACATATTATTGGTGGAGTTCCCTTTAAAATCTTAAATGATTCCCTTTGAGCTAAATTGACCTGTTTCCCTTACAAGTGTCACAAACATGAACACATTACTCAAATTCTCAGATCTCTACACTGGTTGCAGGTTCATCAGAGAATAGACTTCAAAATTCTACTCTTTGTTTTTAAATCGTTACATAACCTAGCTCCTATCTACCTCACTGAACTTCTTCATTTATACACTCCATCTAGAAGCCTAAGATCTTGCGACCAGACTTTGTTGGTAGTTCCACATGTTAGACTTAAGCGTAGAGGGGAGCGTGCATTTGCGGTGGCAGGGCCATGGCTTTGGAATACCCTGTCTTTAGAAATTAGAATGGCCCCTTCTCTGCCGGTCTTTAAGGAAAACATAGGTTTTTAGCAGGGACTTAGTGTATTGATTACTGTTATTCTGTAATTTTTTAATGGGTTGTTCATATTTTTATTCGGCTTGTTTTCTGTGTATGTTTTTATAAATTTCTCTTCTGTAAATCACTTTGGTCAGCCTAGCAGCTGCTGTAATTGTGCTATACAAATAAAATTAACTTGAAATGAACTTGAACTTATATACGATATCTAATTGAAATAGCAAATATTGTGCAAAAGACAAAAGCGTTGTCTGAAATGCCACTCATTCTACAATGAGACAAACAGATCTTCTGTTGAAGTAGTCATCATACAGATGTACTTAAGTATAATTATATTTGCTCACTCTATAGAATAACAATGACTTTTCCTATTCACGACCAAAAGTGATCAACTGATTGAAATCACAGAGTAATTGGTCCTTTCAGACGCTGTGCAGATGGTTTTATGAGATCAATTTGCAAGGACGGCTATAGAAAATGATAGAGATATTGATATATGATATTGCTACACTCACATAGAAATACAGTGGCTCATCAGAGTGAGTCCTTCATTTAAACAGATGCTTCAGAAGATGAGGAATTGAAAAAGAACACACTGAACCAGAAATAATAGATGATAGATAGATAGATAGATAGATAGATAGATAGATAGATAGATAGATAGACAGATAGATAGATATTTTTGAAGGATCAAGTGACACTGAAGACTGCTGAAAATTCAGCTTTGCCACAAGAATAAATTACATTTAAAATATATATCACATTAGTAATTAGTTTTTTTTAATTGCACACATATTTCACAATATTACTGTTTTTATTGTATTTTTGATCAAATAAATGCAGTCTTGGTGAGACTTTCAAAGATAATAAAAATCACAATTATTCAAAATTTTTGGTAATAAACTCGGGCAATGTGAGGGACAGTCCACGAGGACCACTTTAATAATCTCAATACAGAATAAATGAACTGGGAAGAGAGGCTGGATTGACAAAATGACTGGGACCTCAGATAATGTTTCGCCAAAACTAAGCAAAACAAACTGCATGACTGGTACCATTAGCGTAATGACAATCATTATAACTAGGGAGGACAGCAATGCTAAATTAATTCCCTTCAACTTTTGGATGGCCGCAGTGTGAAGAACAAAAATGATATTATAGTCAATGTAAACACCAACTTAAAAATCAAGCTAAAACCTCTGCCAAATGGAGGCTTTGGCAGCGGGCTGAACAAACATGTGAGCAGTAATCAGCTAGCGCTTACTTCCCAATGTCTGTTTCTGTTTTATATTCACAGTTTTAGGCCTAATTATTAAACCTTTATGGCAAAATAGTTAGTGACTGACATTCTTGTTACTGAGCTGATCCTAGTAATGTAGAATTGTAAATGTCTAATCAAAAGCCTGGTGGCTCCAGGCGTTTGCTGTGACGTTGTGCACATTTCGTGTCTTGCTGAGTGAAGCCCATCACTGCTTGTGTGAAGCTTTTGCTTTGATTGAGTATAATCAAAAACCAAATTTCTCATGTCCTAGACTCTGCCAGCGGTTCAGATAATACCCAGCAGGCCCTGAGAGGATTACTATGCATGGAAAAAGACAAGAGAACGGAGAGACAACAAACAACTCAATTAAAACTGTGTGGGCAAAAATCAAACAAGCATGAAAAACAAACTCTTCTGCTTTCAAATATCAATCAGTATTGTTGAGAATGCAGCACGAAACCATTTTGGGTAGTAATTTGACAAATTTAGAATTAAACAGAAACTATAAACTATGAATCATTCAGATGTGTTGTGCAAGTAAAATTAACCTAATTAAACTAAATTAAATAAATTGCTCAAATAAATTGCTTGTCAGCAACAACTGATTATGCAAATGTTAAAGTCCAAACTTCTTTTAAAATTAATTGCCTAGCATTTTAACTTGGTATAATTAAATCAGCTTGCTATAATAATACATGAAAAAGAAAAGAAAACATTGAATAAGAGCTAATAATCATTCTACTTCAACTAGTCAACCAGTTTATGGGATTCTTTACAGCCAGGATATATAAAGATAAGATGGGGATGACACAAATATGGAACACTTTGGTGACTCATGACTTCTTATAAATCATTATAGGCATACATGCTCCTAACTAGATAAGTCAGATAAACTATTATCTACTAAACAATTAATAAAGCATGACACATAGGACATTTTATACATTAGCAATCATTCAAAAGTATGGGGTTGATAAGATTTTATGTTTTTGAAAGTCTTTTATGCTCTTAAAGCTACATTTATTTGATCAAAAATACAGTAAAAACAGTAATATTGTGAAATATTGTTACATTTTAAAATAACTGTTTTCCATTTTAATATTTTCTATTTTATCATTTAAAAAATAAATAGAAAAATATGAATTTAAAATGTTTTAAAATAGTTTTGATATTTTTAAATGCAATTTATTCCTGTGAAGGCACAACTAAATTAACTTTTTTAAATAAAAAATAACAAAAATAAAAAAGATATATTTTTGAACAGTAAGTATAGGCAGTTTTGAACATATTTCAACACCAAATTATTATTATTATTTTTTACTTCCACTTTGAATTCCAGACTCCCCTACTGAGTGACAGCTTAATGTACTTTAGGTTAAATATCAATAATGTTACATTTTGGTGTAGAGTTTTATTAATTATTTAATTTTATTGATTATTAATATCTAATTGCTAGAAAATATTCACACAAATCATGGTTTTAAACTATATTTAAGACGTCCTAAACTGTTGATAACAGCGTTGCCAAAAGTGCATAAAATAAATGTAAAATAAAAAAAAGGTTTATACAAAATTTATTGCTGAGGTTGACAATCGACATTTTCTGAAAGTTAAGTGCCTTCTTTTAGGGATCATTTGCTGAATAACAACACCAGAGTCAACAAAACTCTTTCAGATCCTCATGTGTTTCTTCTTCATGGAAAGTGAGAATTGCTCCTGCAGATACATTCAGATTAACTGAGTTACCCAGAGACTGAACACAAGCCGCCAACCTGTGGCATCTTTATTACAGACACAACACATCCAGTGACTTCAAAAACAAACAGCCTGGAAAGGGAAGTGAATGGAATTAGTCCCTGCCTGTACATAATTAATGATTTACACATCCAAACAGAACAAGTGCATGACTGCACAACTTTACATGTCTCATTTTTGGCAAGAAGCTGCGGGGAATCACAATTTTCTGTCTGCCAGGCACATTTGCGTCTGACTGCTTCTGCATTTTTTGCCAAACGCTCTACCTTTTTTTTTTTTTTTTGGGGGGGGGGGGGGGGGGGGGGGGGGGGGGTTCAACTCACACAGCTGTATGTACTGTAAGTGTTTACACATACTGGGTCCTATCTGTCCGCATGCTGGAGGCTGAAACAAAGTCTAGTCCAACAGAGTATAAAGGCACAGCATTTTGCATTCAGGTATGGCATAGAGAAATTACCAATGGAGAAAACAAACACATCTTAAAGGAATAGTTCATACAAAAATAAAAATTTCAGGACATCCAAGACGCAGATGAGTTTGTTTCTTCATCAGAACATATTTGGAGAAATTTATGATTACAGTCAGGGCCGTAGCCAGGGTTTTAAAATTACAGAGGTCCCAAATTTGCGCTATGCAGCTTCTGTGAACATAAAGCCCGCCTACTTTGATTTGATTGGTCATCTCAAATATTTTTTGACACTGACGAGCGGTGACTCTCACTGTGACAGACTGGCTGAGGCAGCTCAGCTGAGGAGGCTCAAGTTTAATCTTGGTGCTGTGCAATATCTTTGCAGCACGAAAGAAGAGTTAATACTATATTAGGCAATTATTTCAGAAAGTACACCTCGGAAAAATACCGAGGTCCGGACCTCGGTGATCTCATAGCTGACTACAGGCTTGCTCACCAATGGATCCTCTGCAGTGAATGGATTCTGTCAGAATAAGAATCCAAACAGCTGAAAAAAACATCACAATAATCCAGAAGTAATCCACACGACTCGAGTTCATCAATTAACATCTTGTGGAGTGAAAAGCTGTGTGTTTGCAAGAAACAACTCCTTTAAGATGTTTTTTAACTTCAAACTTTTGCTTCTGGCTAAAATACGAGTCCTCTATCCATAATATTGCTTTCTACAGTGAAAACGTCCTCTTGTCTTAATCAGGAGAGAAATACGCAAAGTTTAAGCACCATTTACAAGTGAAAAGGAATGGACTTTTTCACTGGAGGAAGTGTTATTATGGCCAGAAGTGACCATTTGAAGTTAAAAACATTTTAATGGTAGAGATTGATTTCTACAAACACACGCTTTTCACTTTACAAGATGTTAACTGATAGACTGAAGTCTTGTGAATTACTTCAGCTTTTTGTGATGTTTTTATCAGCTGTTTGGGCTCTCATTCTGACGGCACCAATTCACTGCAGAGGATCCATTGGTGAGCAAGTAGCAAATTGTCATTTTTGGGTGAATTACTCAATTCTCATCAAAAACAGATCCAGAATTAGTAACACATGAAGTACTCTAATTGGGATTCATCATGTTTGTGATACAGTGAGGATCTGCAGGCACACTGGATTCAAATATTTCACATTGCACATTGTCATTATCATAAAAACAGAATTTGTTTTCCAACAGGGCATCAGCTCAGTGCCAGAGCCATTTAGGTGCAGATTACAATAAAGTGGATGTGAAAAGTGGTTGTTTTATTCTGTCAAATTTTTTTTAAATTAATCAATATTTTTTATTTGTTTATATTTAATTTGTATTTAAATTCACCCTTTTTTCCTTTTTGAAGAACCAGTATTCCCACAGTTTTAGAAAACCTGATGTTTGAGGAATCATAATTTTAAAAGTGTTTATTGTAAAAGACCTAAATTAATTGAATCTTATAATCTTGATTTTAAAACTCCATGGGCATTTTTAGAATGAATGTACATTTTTCTAGTTAAGCCAAGCTCTAAAATATATTATCATGTAGAAATTCTGAGTAAGCATAATTGTAAAAGTTTATATACTTAATCCAGTAACTCAGAAACAAGTGGAAAAGACTTGGGTCCTTTGAGTATTGTTTTACACAATGGGGATGGGGCTAAAGTCAAAAAGCCCCACAAGAAAAAACACAAAAAAACTATATGATCAAATTGTGTCTTTTTTTCTTTCTTTCTTTTGTTTTTTTGTTTGATGTAATGATTAATTGCAATAACACCTGACGCTTCATCTTCCTAATACAGTACTGCCAAAAGAGGAAGATATATCACCAAACATATCACATTCTTAGTTATGCAGCTAGTCCTGTCATTCTCAGGTGTTAAGAGTCACATTGTTGTCATCTCCCTTCATACGATGTGCTACTTTTCCACAATTTGTTCTGTCTGTTCAGTATTCTTTTCAGGACGATTACTCAGTAACTGAGCAGTGACTTGCCTTTTTTTTGGCAAAATGACTTTCCAGTGCTTGGTCATTAAGTGAAATTGTTTCCACCAGGGTGAACATTACTATTAAAACCTTCAGAGTCACTATAAATTATTCTAAATGTTCAACATCAATCGACCAGCTTCATTTCTGGTGATTCGTGGAACATGACGAAGCCAAAGAACTAAATATGTGTGTGCCTTCCAACATTAAGATCTCTAAGGATATTGTTTTATTCAAGAGATATGATTTAAATATTTAGGCGGAATACTCTGTGTTTGATCTGAGTGTTATGTGCCACAATTCCGGCGTTATTTTCAGCAGTGCGGCTTTGATCACAGCTTATGAATTGTTGTGCATTGGAGCTCACAATTTATATGCAACAATGCACTTTCTCATAAAAGCCTTTTATTTTTTGCAATACACTATGAAGCAATCAAGCAAAACCAATAATGCCCATTGTAATGAGCATCCACCCTGTAATTAATGGCACTTAGAGAAAGACAGTTAAGATAAAAGCATGTGCGTAACGACAAAGTGACCACAGATAGAGAAGAATGTCTCTTTATATTTTAATTAAGAGGTTGGAAATTTTGTCTACCTGTGCCTCTAATTAAGGCAAAGACAATGAGGTGACTGTAGACAGAGAAAGGGGTCAGCCATAAAAGGTTTAATTAAATTAGATTTCATTTATAAAGCACTTTGTTTGCACAAAGACTACCATAAGGTGCTGTGAAGCATGCAGAACTATTTTTTTTTCTACACTATAAATAAATTAATTACATCTAGACCTTCTGGTCCATCGTGTAAGAAGGAACCAATTCGCTCAATGGCCAGTCGAAAGATCTCCTGTGGTGAATTACTCTTTGGTGACTCATGACTTCTCATTTGCAAAAATGTGAGGTCCTGATTGTTGTTTATAGATCTTCAAGTATGGCACTTCTATACTCAAGAGGGCCAGGCATACATGCATGAATGTGTTTTTCAGCATTTTGAAAATAAAGTGCTGACCTAAGTGACCGCGAGGTGTTTAGGTCATATAGCATCACTGAAGCAGTAATGTCTGTGGCAGAGATAGCACAAGGGGAAGGTGATATCAGCTGCTGTGCACTCTGCTTCAACAGCTTACACTGGATTAAAGTGAAGAATAATTCGCCCAAAGAAGGACATTCATACTCACCCTCATGGTCTAAACCTGAATGAAGTTTTGAAGAATGTCTTTGGTCTTCATTTTCCATTCAGTTATATAGTAAATATGGACTACAGTTAACATTTTGGGTCAGTAAGATTTTTGTAATATTTTTAAAAGAAGTCTCGTATACTCACCAAGGCTGTATTTAAAAGAAGAAGTAAAATACAGTATTATTGAGGAAAATAGCTGCTTTATATTTCAATATATTAAAATGCATTTTATTCCTGTGATTGGAAAGATTAATTTTCAGCATCATTACTCCAGTCTTCAATGCACATGATCCTTCAGAAATCATCCTGATATGCTGATTTGCTGCTCTTATTATTATCAATGCAGAAAACATTGTTCAAAATCTTCAAAAGAACAACATTTATTCAAATTTAAGATTTTTTCATAAATCAAAAGTGTTTACTGTCACTTTTGATTATTGTGTCCTTTCTGAATAAAAGCTTGAAAATTCCTATGTCCATTCTTTGCTACTGAATGGAAAACAAACTTCTCCTTTCATATTTTCACACAATAACTAAAGTCATACAGGTTTGGAATGACATGAGGTTGAGTATATGGTGAGAGAATTTTCATTTTTTGATTGAACTATCACTTTAAGACCCGCTGCTTTGTCCAGTGAGTGGGATTACAAGATATCATAATCTTAAGATTTAAGATTCTACATTCTGACATAACATCATATGAAAAACTAAGGTGATCTACATTGTATTGGGCATTCAAGGTGAACATGATGGCATCTGTTTACTGATTAAATTCAATATAGTTTCCAGTGAGGGGGTTTTGCAAGTCTCTGATCTTCATGCTGAGAGTTAACTACATGTGAATGTTTACTCGGCTTTAGTTCCCGTGGCAGATGCAGCATAACCGTTAAGATTGTTGTTTATATTTGGAGAGTATACTCTTAAAAATAAAGGTGCTTCACGATGCCATAGAAGAACCTTTTTGTCTAAATGGTTCCATAAAGAACCTTTAACATCTGAACATCCCTTCAGATTACAAAAACGCAAGAAAGAGATGGTTCTTTAAATAACCTTTGACTGAATGGTTCCCCTTCAGGAATTCGAGCTGCTTCGAGATTCGCTTTGGGAACGCCCTTGCGTGACCGCGTTCTGAAGCACGTGTCAAATCCGTCCAATGGAGCAGCGAGACGTCATGAGCAGGGTGACGTAAGCACCAGAAAGCATAAAAGCGCATCCGGCCGGGTGCCACCCAGCTTTTGCTTTTCAGTAGCGCTCTGTGTATGTGTCTGTCTATTTACTGTTGTCTGTCCTCACAAGCACTCATGTATATAAAACAATGAGAAGTCTATGGTGAGCGAACGGCATTACAGACGTTGTGTTTCTCCCTGCCCACGCTATCTGGCGGCAGGGGGATATACACACGATTTTGTGTTTCGTTTGTTTAGGAGCGGAGCATGCACGGTCAGTTTCGAGCAGCTGATTGTCATCACTGATTGTCATGCGTATGCTCCGCTCTCGCCTGGCTGCATTTGATGAGAGCGGCCAGGCTCGCGATCCCGCTGGTAGTGGTCCCGCTGTTGCCGAGGCACGGCGTAGACTGTTGTCGTGGTGATCGCGGGTGGATTTAGCAGAGGGATCCTAGACGGGCTCGTCCTTTTCTCGGTCCATACCCGCTAGATCCGCGGCTCTCTCTCTCACGGTTCGGAAGCCCGCACGGCGGTTTCTCCCCCCCAGAGAGAGAGAGCCAGACACTTCATCTATCTTCCTACAAAGAGGTGGATGTGATGAGTGTCGAGACAAAGGAGACTGTGGACTCGCCACCACAGTCACTCGCGTATGAGGTGTGATTCGTGATTATGGGGTGTGTTTCGTGCATTCGCACAAAATAAAATATTGTTGGCCAGCCTAGAACAGGACGCTCGTCCTAAAAATAATAAGACGAGCATGTTCTGAATCCAGATCAAAGCCTTCACGACGGGGGCCTTCCGTTTTCCCCGATCTCAATGCTGAGGTGTCAAGATCGTGGGAGAAACAGTACTCATCCCGTATTACAGCCCCACAATCTCAAATTATTCAAAAGAACATTGTACGGCTGAATGATGAGGGATATGGGGCGATGCCAATGGTGGACCAGACGCTCGGGAGCTATCTTTCCCCATCCTCAGCATCGTCCCTGAAAGCCCAGAAGCTTCCCACCGGGCCCGTTAGGCTTACATCGAGTCTGATTGGGAAAGCTTATACGGCGGCAGGTCAGGCTGGCGCATGTTTGAACACCATGGCGGTGTTACAAGCATACCAGGCTGACCTGCTCAGGGGTGGGGCTGCTGAGCGAGCAGCAGCCCAAGTCATAAAGCTCCTTATATCGCCAGTCTCAAAAACAGAGCGTTGCAACCCGCACCCCTCCACAGAAAGATTGGGGGTTGGGGCGACGCTCTCAGTCGGGGTCTTCTAGAACGAAAACGGATCTGCGGACCGTTATTTGTCTAAGAGGACCTCGGCGAAATGGTCCTACCATTGTCAGGTCCCGGAGGGCAGCCCACCGGGGGAGGAAAGGATAACACCTCAGTATACGGTGCCCAATCCTCCTCAGTGCCCTCACGGAGGCTTATTGATACCCCTGCCACCCTCTGTGCTTCAGGGCTCAGTGAGCTCCGACGAGCGAAATTCCCAGCTGCCGCCCGGCAACGGTACGGCATGGGAGAGCTTGCCCCCTCAAGTGAGGGTGCTACAGCGGTCAGGTCGGTTGTTCCTTCAGTGCCTTCACGGAGGTTCATTGAGACTCCTGCCACCTTGGTGCTTCAGGGCTCAGGGAGCTCCGACGAGTGAAATTCCCAGCTGCCGCCCGGCAACGGTACGGCACGGGAGAGCTCGCCCCCTCAAGTGAGGGTGCTACAGCAGTCGGGTCGGTTGTTCCCTCAGTGCCCTCATGGAGGTTCATTGATCCCCCTGCCACCTCGGTGCTTCAGGGCTCAGTGAGCTCCGACGAGCGAAATTCCCAGCTGCCGCCCGGCAACGGTACGGCACGGGAGAGCTCGCCCCCTCAAGTGAGGGTGCTACAGCAGTCGGGTCGGTTGTTCCCTCAGTGCCCTCATGGAGATTCACTGATACCCCTGCCACCCTCATTGCTTCAGGGCTCAGTGGGCTCCAACAAGCGAAGTTCCAAGCTGCCGTCTGGCAACGGTGCGGCACGGGAATGCTCATCCCCTCAAGTGAGGGCGCTAGAGCAGTCAGGTCGGTCGTTCCCTGCCAGTGCCTCATGGAGGTTAATGATACCCCTGCCACCTCGATGACTTCAGGGATCAGTGAAAAAAGCCCTCAGACGAGCTAAATCCCAGCTGACGCCGCAACAGGTAGGCGGGAGAGATCGCCCCTCCATGAGGTGGTACAGCAGTCAGGTCGCGTCGTGCCCTGCCGGTCATCAGGTCAGGGTACCGACTGCCTCCTCTAATAATACCGACGCCAGCCTCGAGCGGCTGGTTCCTTAGTAGATTTCGGGTAGCGTGGAAAACTTCTACCATATCTCAAGTGGGTTCTGCAGATTATAGAGAAAGGTTACAGGAATCCAGGTTCGGTTTAGTCCGCTAGTTTCAAAGGGGGTAATCCCAAATATGGAGGCCCGAGCAGGCTCTGGTAATGGAACAAGAAGTAGCTACTCTCTTGAGGAAGGGGGCCATAGAATGTGTTCCACCTCTCTCGAGAGCGTCCGGGTTCTACAGCCGTTAATTCATTGTTCCGAAGAAGGATGGGGGGGGTTGCTTCGGATCTTAGATCTCCGTCTTCTGATCCGCGCTATCAAACGGCTTCGGTTCACGATGCTCACTATCAAGCAGATAGTATCTCAAATCAAGTCTGAGGACTGGTTTGTCACGATAGATCTGAAGGATGCATACTTCCATGTATCCATTCTTCCTCAACACAGGGTTTTTCCTGAGGTTTGCTTTCGGGGGCGACGCATACCAATATAGAGTTCTTCCCTTTGGCCTGTCACTTTCACCCCGCACTTTCACAAAGTGTGTGAATGCTGCTCTGGCTCCACTGCGACTCAAGGGCATCCGCATACTAAATTATATTGACGATTGGTTGATATTAACTCCATCGGAGTGCATGGCGGCTCGGCATTGAGATGTCGTCCTCGCCCATATGAGAGAGATGGGGTTAAGACTAAATGCCAAGAAGGGTGTTCTTTCTCCACTACAGAGAACCACTTATTTAGGCGTGGTGTGTGACTCAACCTCGATGCAGGCACGTCTTTCTCCTGCTCGAATCGAGTCAATCCTTACGACAGTCACGAGGGTAAGAGAAGGTCACTCACTGTCAAACAGTTTCAAAGTGCTGTTGGGCCTGATGGCAGCGGCGTTCAACGTGATACCTTTTGGCCTGCTGTACATGAGACCCTTGCAGTGGTGGCTCAGAACCAAAGGATTTTCCCCGAGGGGGAATTCGCTTTGCATGATCAAGGTCACGCGGAGATGCTTACATGTCTTTGACATGTGGAAGAAACGTTGGTTCCTGGTTCAAGGCCCGACGTTAGGGGCTCCTTGTCGCGTAAGGCTAACGACGGATGCCTCTCTCACGGGCTGGGGAGCGGTCATGAGTGGCCGCTCTGCCCAGGGTCTGTGGGAAGGCCATCATCTCTTGTGGCACATCAACTGCCGGGAAATGCTGGCCGTGTTTCGAGCTCTGACACACTTCCTTCCAGACCTAAGGGGGCATCATGTGTTTGTCCGCACAGACAACACATCGGTGGTCTCCTACACCAATCGGCAGGGGGGGTCTGCGTTCGCGCCCCTTGTACAAGATGGTTCTCGGACTTGGTGTCCCTCCTCGACGGCTCTCCCCTGGAGATTCCGATCAGGAGGGACCTCCTTTCTCAGGCGGGGGGCGCCATTCTTCACTCCCGCCCGGAGTTTTGGAAGCTGTGGGCATGGCCCCTGAGGGTGCACAGCTCCTAGCATCTGGTCTCTCAACTGAGGTTGTTGAGACTATACTCCAGTCCAGAGCTCCCGCCACTAGGAAACAGTACGCCTTAAAGTGGAACCTTTTCGCTTCATGGTGCGGACAGCGACTGCAGGACCCAGTCAACTGCCCAATTGGTACAGTTCTGGAGTTTCTGCAGGAGCGATTCTACGCAGGGTTATCTCCCTCCACTCTGAAAGTATACGTGGCGGCCATTGATGCTTACCACGCCCTTCTGGGTGGTCAATCGTTGGGAAGACACCCACTTGTCACTCGTTTCCTTCGTGGCACCCTGAGGCTGAGGCCGGTACAGCGCACAAAGGGGCCCATAGTACTTCAGGCATTCTATCCTCCTCCATTCCAGAAAGTAGGCCAATAAAGGCTTAATCTGCTCTTTCCAGTTCGAACACTGGACGCTTACGCACACAAAGCTGCCCGTGGTGTAAGGCAGATCAACTTTTTGTTTGGTTTGGTCCACCAAAGAAGGGATTTCCAGCGACCAAGAAGACTATGGGTAGGTGGGTGGTCGAGGCCATCTCACTAGCCTACAAGTCCTCTGGCCTACCGTCACCTATGGGGGTCAGAGCGCACTCGACCAGGAGAATGGCGGCCTCCAAGGCTTTCAGCTTAGGTATGGCCTTGCAGGACATTTGTGCTGCGACAGGCTGGTCCTCTCCGCACACTTTTGTACGCTTCTATAACCTAGACTTGGCATCTACCCCAGGTTCCCAAGTTATCTCTTCGTGATGTGCTCACAAGATACACACACAGTCAGGGACTTGGTAGTATGGCGCAGTAGGTATTCTCATTCCAAAAGCGATCTTGACGCAGCTCGAGTTCCTGAAAGGGAACATCTCAGGTAATGCATGTAACCATGGTTCCCTGAGGGAACAAGACGCTGCGTCTCTTTGCCATACTCTCTTTGTCCGCTGTGACAGTTCCTGCGCGGCGGGCAGACTTCATCGAGAGCTGCGGTGGCATCCTGTTTCTCCAGTGACTTGTCGCATCTGTGAGGCCTTGTCCTTTTGTGTGTGTCTTTTATCCGTTCATCTACTGTAGCTCGTCGTACCCCCTTTCGTACTCGCTGATCTCCATTGACCGGATTTGACACGCTGCTTCAAAACGCGGTCACGCACGGGCGTTCCCAAAGCGAATCTCGACGGCTCAGCGTTGTTCCCTCGGGGAACCATGGTTACATACGTAACCTAGAGACATTCTTCTATGGCATCGCTTGAAGAACCTTTTGAAGCACCTTTATTTTTAAGAGTGTAGGTTTGCTGAAGCTCCCAGTAGGGGGTCGATTTCCTGTATTATCTTTAGATGTTTTCTTTAAGTGGTCACTTCTGAGGCTATGTGTTAGGTCGACACCTTTAAGGACTGCCCACTGAATGCCTAAATACAATGTATGCCTGCCTTCATCAGACCTTTGATGACTGCAGTGCTACACAGCACATTCTCAATAAAGAATCCTGCTGACGATACCCAAGAGTCTCCTGGTCTGGTTTCCAACAAGTGCAAACAAAGTTTAACATTATTAATCTGGCAAGCCTTGAATCCACTATGAGAATGACCTGAAGTTTTGAATATTCAGCCTAATTCAACTGACAGAAATTCACAGACGCAGAGCAACTGATGGCAAGTCAGGCTTCAAAAGAATTTCCTGAACTGACAAAAACTGAATTAAACTGTTTTAATGTAGATTAACATCACATTGAAATGACATATGTGCATTGAAAATGGTCTTAATAAATGTGCCATAACCCTGACGACTGATCATAGCTGATGGGATTCTTTTGAAATCCATGGTGGTTTTATGTTTTAGTTAAGTGAGTAGACCACACATGTTATGTGAGTACATGCTGCAGTCAGAGATGTCAAAAAAAGCAATTTTGAGTCTCACAGAAGAGCCTTTTATAGAATACCTTCTGACAGCGACTGTATCTCCAAGCACAGAGAAAAATACCTTTTAATTTTTTCCTTTATGCGTGCATGATCACACATGAAATATACATATATAAGTTATAATCAGTCACACTCTGCATACTCTTATTATGTCGCTTACTGTATAGTGATTTTGCAAGCCCTGCTAATTTGCTGGTAACAATTTCATTGCATCAGCTTTAATAATGGAAAGCTAATAGCATAAATCTGCATTTAAACTCATATTTAATGAGCCAATGAGTTTAGACCCGAGTCACTGGCACATTGACTACACACCCATGAGTAAACAATAAAATCACTGTATTCTTCATATAGCATAATTGCATTTTATAGCTAATGGAGGCCAGTCATAAAGTGATTTAATTACATTAAAAACATTTTACACAGAAGACCCAACATCAAAAAACAGAACTTCATCAGTCATCAGACATCAGTCACAAAGCATCACTACAGCCAAACAGCATTTACACTGAATTTAAGGCATGGCAGGGTAGTGCTAATACTGTTATGCAGCTTCATATTCATTCCTCCATGTAATGTACTGTCTTCAGTCCTGTGAGAGAGGATGAATTCATTACAGCACCTGTATCGATCTGACAGGCCCCAGTTGAGCCAACTGGAAGAGAACTCTCTCCAAATGCCCATAAACACACCTTTACCTGAAAGCTCTTCCAGGGAGTTCAGAGTAGGATGATGGATTGACAGACAGATGGATAGACAGAAAGAGGAACAAGCAGACAGGTGGATGTACGTACAGATGTGAATGGATAGACAGACGAACCAATGGAAGGATTGATGAACAGACAGATGGATAGATGGATGCATGGAAGGATGGACGATCGAACAGATGGATGGATGAATGGAAGGATGGATGGATAGATGTGCAGGGAGACAGACAAGACAGACAGCAAGACAATGAACGGATATGCACAGATAGACAACCAACCAATGGATGGATGGATGGACAGACAGATAGAGGAATGGACAGACAGATGGATGGATTGATGTATGTGCCTAGAAAGACAGATAACCCATGGATGGATGGGATAATATGGATTGGATGGATGGATGGAGCAAGGTTATTTTCGTAAATGAAAACTAAAACTAAGACGAAAAAGATTGGTCAAAAAACATTTCCGTAAACTGAAATAAAATAAAAACATCAAAATAAATGAAAAACTAAAACGAAACGAAACTAACAATAATTATTGCAAAACTAACTGAAATAAAATAATAATTATCAAACATAAATAATCGTTTTCGTAATCATTAGGTTCTGACCCTGTGGTGGAAACCATATGCGCTGTGTGGGTTAGGGGGGGGAAATACCTGTAAAGGCGCATCATGCACGTGAGGTTATCTGACGGAGAGATGCCAAAAGCAGTTTTTTTAAAGCAGAGTCCTGCACGGGTCCTGTTTTGGTAAAATGATCCATTATCCAGACGCATCACCAATTTAATTTTTCGCGGAACCCATTTGAGATAAAGACCGCATCCTGAAACGCCAAACACATAATAGGTACTGCATCAAGTAACTACCAAAACAAGTTAGTATACTTCAAGTTTATTTAGTAAGTCTACTAGTAGTAAAGTATTACCTTAAGGCTAAGTTGTATCTGTAGTAAGTATACAAATATCAGTGTACTAGTAGTATACTTGTAAGTGTATACTATTTCAATACTCATTCGGACTAAATTGGCCCACTTTCTAGTATATAAAAGTATACTTTTAAGTATACTTTAAGTATAACAGTAGTAAACTTTGAGTACACAACTAGTTTACATCAAAATGTTTAGTTTGTACTGCAACTATACTAAAAGTGAAATTATAGGTATACTATAGTTACTAATTCAAAATTTTTTTAAAAAAAAAAAAAAAACCTTGTCGGCATTGGTAGTACACTTTGAAGTATAGTATCATAAACGACTAGTTTATAGTTTATCTGCAAGTAGACTGCAGTTTTCTTTAAGTGAACTTTACATCATATTTTAAGTATACTACTATGTCCCTATTTATTAATGTGTATATATTTTGTTATATGAATATCTGAATATACAAATCATCAAAAGAAAGAACAGGGTATCTGTTTGTAAACAAAAACATTTTATTCTAGTTCTAGTTTCATGCATTCTTTTTTTAAACACTTGCATGTGGATAAGTTTCATAAATAAAAAAAAAAGAAATAAACAACATTTTGAACAAAAAGCTAAAAAAAAGACTATGAATTGGATTCAGAATGATAATCAAAAGTTGATAAAGTCGATCAACACCCCAAAGCCTGACAGTCATTATCTCTTCATGGGTCGACATTTTAATCCATAACGTTACACAGTTTTGATGCTTTTTTATGTCTGATGATCGTGTTAGAATCATAAGGTGCGTTCGACTTGAAGCACAGCTACAGACGGCAGTCAACGAGAGTAGCCGTTTGCAGTCGGGGGCGGAGTTGAAAACTGAGCTGTCAAGCCGGACACTTTCTGCTCCTGTTAGTGACGCTCATGCGGTGTTTGCATACTCTATCCCAGATGAAGTGAATTAATGCAATATTTGTCAAATATACAGACATTTCAGAAACATTTTCATGAGCAACAGATATATACTGATTATACACTGCTTAATACATCGCCATCTGTTCAAGAATAAAGATCAATGTAAATATATACTATTTAAATACTAAAGTGGGGGTATATATGCTTTCATCAGTGTTTTATGATAAACATGACTCAATATAACATTGCAACTACAGTAAAAAAAAGCTTTTACTGTTCTAAAAAACACATTTGGGGGCTATTATTGGGAAGAAAATGTTAGATAAACCCGAAAACACACGGTAGTGTCATGCGGTGAATCTGGCAAGCGTGACACGGCTGTGGTCATCAAGCTCCTGCAGCCGCCCATGGGAAACTGCGGCGGCTGAGTAGCGGTGCTATCGAAACGATCTCGCGGTGCTTGATGCCCACACGTGACAGTGCTGTGGCTGTCGGCGCGTCTGCAAGCACTGTTGCAAATAATTCAGGGACGTTGCGATAAAGGAGGTTGATTGCTGCTAAAGTTGCTAAATGAATTGTGATGTCATTGACGTGCTGACGTCATTATATCACGATTGCAAAAAAATTGTGTCTCTACCTCAATCTCAGTCAAACAAAATCATGGGTCTATGTTAATTTAGATGTGTTGTAAAAGCATATAAAGCATCATCTATAAATGTAAATAATAAATAACTTTGTATCAACATTGAATTTGCACGCACACTTACCATTTTGAACGGATTACAAGTTTTTATTAGCTAGTGAACTCGTAAAAACACCTTTGCCCATTCGTTTAATCAGCGTATAGTAGTCCGTTCGACCGTACATCACTCTCGAAACAAACACAAGGAGAGGTTTGTACCCGGCATTTTAAAGTCGCATGTCTTTGTGTTTCGGGTAAACGGGTTTCCCAGGGTACTGTGCTCAACGGCTAATGTCCTGGTCCCCCTTAGCTCGTTCAGGCCTCCGTCTAATTTCTCGATATGTTTGCTTCCCGTTACTCTAAGGCTCCCCCCCAAACCAGTCCCCCACCGGCGTGTCTCTACCTCACTTACTGTCCCCTGCATTGTATGCTTACCATCTCCCTACTCTGACAAATGCCCCCAACCTTAGACACTCCTTTAACTGGTCGCACCTTCTGAGATGGGGGGGGAGTACGCGCTACGGCCGATGACTGTTAGGTTTCCCGTGCGTTTTTAGTTCACCTTTAGCTGCTACCCCTTTTCCTTCCTTTCTTACATCCCCTTTCCTCTTCATCTTATTAGTCACCTTTTCAGCCCACACAATTATCCCCCTCCCCGCTTCTCACCCCTTATCCCATTTTACGCTTCTTATCTTTTTTGTCCTCTCCCCCCTTTTCGTATTTTTCTTTTCTCCAATCCAGGTTTGCCCTATTTCTTGTTTATCGTACCCACCCCAATTCTGCCCCTGTCCCCAGCCGTTTTCTATCTCTATCTCCGACCTAACCCCTTTCCGTCTCCATTCCTCTCCCGCGCTCCTATCCTGGCGCCCCTGATCCTTTCCCTCTGTTCCCTTCTTCCTCCCCCTTGCCCCCGCTCACTCTACTCTTCCGCCTTTATTCCTACTCTCTCCTCTCTCACCTCGTCCCGAGTCCATTTTCCATCTCGCTGCCCTACTATATTGCTTATTCTTAGTACAGTTACCATTTTCTTTTTACTTGTGATGTTATTTTTTGTTATTTTTGTGTTGGTGTTTTTACTTTTGTTTTTTTTTTTGGAGAATTAGTGTAGTTGGGTCGAAGAGTGGGGGGTAGAGCGGGGTATTGTAACGGTTGTTTATAAGGGCTAGGGTAGTTTTTTTCCTTTGGATTTTTATTTTTTATTTTTTGTGTGATGTGGGGGGTATTGTACACTTCACACATTTGTTTTGTGATGGTTGTTGTCGTTGAGTAATCAATGATAGACGTATTTTATTAGATTGCCGTTGCGATATGAGGACCGATCAGTGGCCACCCTGGAAGGCCATTCTAAGAAACGTCTAATTTCCTGGTTAACAGGGAAAAAATTTCTTACTGTTAAACATTGTCTACAAACGAGCTGGTGTCGCACTCGCCTGCTTAACCCTGTTTGGTCAGAACCCTTTCCACACTAACGAGGCTACAGAGCAAACTGCTTATAAATCTCGCATTATGCTATATTATCACCAAAGATTGAATTCAATCTTTTTGTCAACTTCTTTTCTTTAATTTAGGACTGGTTTAGTATTTATATATGCTTCTGAATAATCGTAGGCCTCATTTATCTGAGACTAGGCACCTCATTTTTTGAGTGAAAAAAAAGCATTATTTATGAATAATTTTCACAATATTAAATAAAAACTGATGAAAATATGCACTGTTTATCACTAGTGTACTTTAATGTTTAATCAAGGAGTTTGTTTTGAAAGGCTTTTATTTTGTACAAAATGGCGCAAAGTCACACTTGTGGTGTTCCCGGTCAAAAATGACCCTGCCTCAAAAAATTGCTTATAAATCACTAATTATGCTATATTATCAACAAAGATTGGATTAAATCTTTTTGTCAACTTATTTTCATTTAGGACTGGTTTTGTATTTACATTTGCATCTATTTAATCGTAGGCCTCATTTATCAGAGTAGGCACCTCATTTTTTGAGTGAAAAAAAAGCATTATTTATGAATAATTTTCAAAATATTAAATAAAAACTGATGAAAATATGCACTGTTTATCACTAGTGTACTTTAATGTTTAATCAAGGAGTTTGTTTTGAAAGGCTTTTATTTAGTACAAAATGGCACAAAGTCACACTTGTGGTGTTTCCGGTCAAAATGTATGCCAGCCATTCAAAAGGGACTGGGAAAAGAATGAAAGTAAAAGAAACTATGTTCGGAGCATGTTGATCACTGTTCACGTTCAATATTGTACCGTGATTGCAAACATAAGGCATTGGACTGTTCATGTTGGATGCAGCATCTCACGCTAACACCACACACACACAACAACAACACACTTATGACAAACTATTGGCGTATTACATAGAAGTTTTCTATATTCCTCCTACCTGAAACGCATCCAGCTATCTTTCATCAATCTGATAGTATAACGTCTCTCTCCTCTCTATCAATCACACACACACAAAACACAACACACACACACACACCACAACACACACACACCACCCACACACACCACACACACAACACACACCCAACCACACACACACACAAACCAAACAAACACAACACACACACACACACGAACTGGCCTCACCCTGCTTCAAAATAATCTTTCTTTCATCACACCTTCTAGACAAAATATTATGACAATAGGTTTTGAGGCTTTCATTTTCTCACAAAACAGAAAAGTTTACTAATAAATGCTTTAGCACAAATACGGAGCATATAAATATTGTTGCACCATGAAATGTTTTCTATGTGGCAGTGCTGTTTTTTTCATGTCACAATGGTCAGATTTGTTGTTGCATGACATTGTCTCTGTATGACAGTGTCAGTGTTATTTTTGTGTGACAGTATAAATATTGGTTTGTTGTTCCATGAAATGTTCTCTATATAAGAATCTTAAAGGGATAGTTCACCCAAAAATGAAAATTCTGTCAGTAATTACTCACCCTCATGTCGTTCCAAACCCGGAAGACCTCCATCCATCTTCGGAACACAAATTAAGATATTTTTGATGAATTCTGAGAGCTCTACGACCATTAACTCTGCAGACATCGGTTGAAAAGCATTTGTTTCAGTGTAGTGACGCACATTTGCAAATTTTTCAAATCGTGTACACCTTAATGAATTGCACTTGGCCTTGTTCATTGGTAGCTGTGTGTGTGAGCGTCGTGAAATGCTGCAAACTGCGAAAATGAAGTCTCAAAATCCAAATGAACCGAACAAGATCGACTCGAACTAGACGTCAATTAATGCACGCATGTCACCTGATCCACATATTCCTTTTTGCATGAGCAATTTATGATATATTAATGCAGAACATAACATTTTTATTCGAAAACATGTCTGATTTGTACAAATCGCTGCACAATCATTTAATCCTGAATTCCACCGAATCAAATTGAAAGGCATTTGTTTGTGGTTAGTAAGATACATGTATAAAATTTATGCAGTAAGGAAATTGTGCGTGACTCTATACGCATTTGAGTATAATTTCCATCCAATACTCTGACCTTATTATTGAATTTCATTAGTTCAACTTATGATTTATGCGCGTTTGTTCATGGGAAAGTGAGCAAGACACGAGAGTTAAGGTATCATGGTTATGGTTAAATAAGACATAGGCTATAATATAAATAAATTAACTACATTTATTTTCAAATGAAATATCACAACACATATTTATCATTCAGTCTATAGCGTTTTAAAAGTAATTTAAGCGAAACTTGTGTAGATTTAAAAAGGCATGATTGCTTCATTTTGCCGTGTATTTGTGTACTTTTACCATCTAATCAATCTCAGCATGCTTTAATTTTGTGTCCCTAGACATTTGCATCACTAAGGTTAAATTAGCCTAAGTCTTTCTTTGGCCTGCGCTCTGGAAGTGATCTGTTTTGTTAAATTTTAATTACTAAAACTGAAACTAAACTATATAAAAACTAAATAGACATGTGTTCACAAAATAAAAACTAAACTAAAACTAACAAAGTTATTAATGAATCTAAATTTTATTGCAAATTTGAAAACGATATTAAAATAAAACGAATTTAAAAATGCAAAACTATAATAACCTTGGGATGGACAGGCAGATAGAGGAACGGACAGACAGATGGATGGATTGATGTATGTGCCTAGAAAGACAAATAACCCATAGATGGATGGATGGGATAATATGTAAATTCAGACAACCTAGACACAAACAAATATAAAACTCATGGAAATCGCTCAATCATTCCCGGAACGACTGCTTTTAGAGAGTGAATCGACTCAGAATTTAGACCAGTACAACACAAACTGATTAGAATGATGCATATACGGTTTCATTCTGCCACTGGGTCGATGTTTCTGATTGGATGAGATTGGTGAAAATGCTGATCTGGCAGGAAAGCTCTTCTCTTAAAGAGGCAAGAAACAGCACTGCAGAAGTAAACTGCTTACATCCACATTCCTACACGCAAACGCATGATTGATTCACACGACAGAACATGCAAGAAGGAGACAAAGCAACACATTACGAGAGAATGAACAGAAAGAAAATGTCACAAACTTCACAGCTGAAATCATCAACAGCACTCATCCAAGCAAAAGCAACGATACATCAGACTCATAATCATACACTTTCCCTCAGTGAGGGAGGGAGAGTAAACACATTTGATTTTGTAGCCTCCACGCATGCTGGCAGATGGAGAAGGTGGATGAGCTGGGCCTGAGTGGGTGACGGCCTAAAGACTCATCACAGAACAGGACCTGGGGGCCCCCAAAAAAGCGAAGTGCACGCGGGATGATCGTCTCTGGTCCCTCCCTCGCACCTGTGCTCTGGTACCATATCCGTCCGGCGCCACGAGCAGACAGTTCCAGGCCCTGTCTGAGTAGCCCACAGGCCTCCTGCCTTTCTCGGCAGTCTGAGTGGGAACATTATAAAATTCTGTCCTCACTTATCTTATTTATTTCTTAGTGTCCGACACACCAAAAAAATGTACTTTGAAAAGAACTGTTGGTGCAGCCCCCCACGGCCGCAACTTTGCCCAGCCCCTTAGAAATACATGTTGGGGCCAATAATGCCAGGAGGTTCGCTCACGACGCTCGCTTCTTAAGTATGTTCCCCGCACAGACTCAAGTCGCTCCGAATGTGGAACCCCCATGATGCGTGGAGGCGGTACATGAGTGCCAGGCCCTAACATTTCTTGGCTGCCGCGACCCACCCACCGATAGCACCGGTCTCGCTGCCCGCGACTTTGGCCTTCTATTCTCCCGTTCACGCTGCCTGTCACAATCCTGAGTATTGCTTTGGTTAAAGAACTCAAAGACAGGAGCGCTCTGAGTGACTAGTGGGCTATGAAAGCGGGTAGAAATGAGGCATTTGACCGTATCTGTTTAGAACCTTCTTTGACCTCTTTTTTTTTGTCAGATCGTTTTAGCAGCATATCTTCCAGGTTACCTGTATGACGGGGTCATAATGACAGCCCTATATTTCAAACGCCTGTTTGACGTTTCACGCTTGGGAGTGCTTACAAGGCTATTGGTGCATGCAGAGGACGATCTGTACCCGTGCGCAAAGACTCCGTCTAGAAGTCCAGGAAGGATATTCTTATAAAAGTTAAGTCAACCATCCTACCTAAATGGCTGTTTTCTAACACGCCTCACATATCAACGACCGAGTGTGGAGGGAAGATTTGCATAACACCGACCAAATGTTCACGCAAAGAACGAAGGCATAACTTTATTTCTCGCTGTAGTATTGTTGTTGCCGCCGCAATCTCATAAAGACCCTGTGTGTTTCGTTGTGAAAGCGAAACTACTTTGTTGGTCTTCCAAAAGAGGACGATATACGCTTCGTCATGCTTAGAGCTGATCCATACTGGTCGCTGAGGAAATACATCAAACTTCGCGCTGTGAATCGCCGGATCAGCTTTCACCGTGAACGAAGCAGAGTCCATCCCGGGGTCGTCACATGTGGTGCCGCAAGCCCGATGGCCACTCCTTGTCGAATCAGAAAGCCGGTCCTCACTCGCGCCGCCGGCCTCCGCTCCTCAAGCGCGCCGTTGTGGCACTCTGTGTGTTTGTGTGAAAGCGAAAACTCTTTGTTTGCCTGCCAACAGAGGACACGACTAGGAACTCTGGTTAGTTGAACCCAACTTTCAGATGTGGCAGGCATTTTTAGGGGACTGTTCGGATTGGTAGGTCGGACTAAAGCCGGCTGGTTTTGATCACAGACTGTAGACGTTTCATCTTAAAGATCTGCCACTGATGATTCAAACGTGCGTTTTGGCAGTAGAGTAGGCTGGTTTTGTCCTTTCTCGATCACCAAATGATGCGAAGGGTGTACCATTGGCCACATTGCGTGGCGCCAGTGATCCACACTCGTAAAGACAGTATAAGTCATTATAATCCGTAATTATGTCCCCACCCGATGCAACAAATGCCTCGTTTATAATGGGTTTGAATGTTTTTGTCTCGTCGCTCCGGCCGGACGGGGCGTAACATTTCCATCTCACGCTGAGGGATTAGGCCCACACACGCACTGGATGCTGGCCATCACAGCAAGCACATGGAGTAGTTTTTCAGCCCTGTTATGAGCTTGGTAAACTATAAAGGATTTAGCTCATTTGAATTTGTTTTAGATCATTAGACATTACCACATGGTGCTCTGAAAGGCAGATAAGAACCAGATTTCTTAAAAGGTGTCTTAATACAAAAACGTCATCTGTTATTGCACAGACTGGGCAATAATACAGCAAAGCAGCTGCCTTTGGTTCTGGACGCAGCATAGACGTCTGAAACCGAATGGTATTAAATTGGCTACATATGTGACCTTGCCATGAAATTCAAAGGACTGTTGGTAGATCTGTCTGTTTAGCTTGCAGCGTATTGGCTAACATTATAAATATTAGGCTCCTCATATTGAAATGATATTGGTATACAAGTAGTAACTTGTATACCAACTTGTATGTTGAAACCACACATACAGTCTACAGTAAAAACATAAGCAAAAAGGTCTTTTTACCTCCAGATGGTTTATGAAATGAGAAAATGTGGTACACAAGAAAGCACAGAATTGGGAAAAAAAAAAGACAAAGTGTCATGATTAGTTATGATATAGATTTCTGACCCATGATTGTAGCTTCCGCTTGTACAGTGAAACTCCAAGACCAAAGCACATACATTTAGTAAAACAAAACAGGAATGGAGAGAGAAAGGGGTGAGGGTGGGGAATGAGGGGGTGGAAAGATAAGGTAATTGAGAGAAAGCATGTAAACAAACACAAAGACTGAGGATGGAGGGTGAAAATTAATTTCACATCTCTAGGCCCCACCCAGCTGTCGATAGAAATCATTCGGGGTCTCAGCTGTACATAACTGAACAGTAAGGGTTAAATGTTGTTCTCTGGCTCTCCCTTTGATCCCCCGGATTAGCTCCCCCCCCCACCATGGACACAGCAGAGCTTCCAGGAACCCCACAAGTGCTTATGCGGTTTACCCTTCAGAAGTCAGCAACGAGGCGCTCTTTGCCCCCTTTTTTTTGTCGTTCACGGCCGCCCTTTTGGTCCCCCCAACACCTTGCCCCCCATGCCCTTCTATTGGATGATTGACCCAAAACACAACTACTCCTACCACCCCGTCAGCACAATAGTACCTCGATCGCGGTGTCTGGTTAAGGTTTGATGTTATGTGACGGAGGAACCACAAACTGTAAATGTTCGGTGTTGCATGTTGCCGGGCCGCCTGAGTCGGTGTGGACTTTAATCTTTGGGAGCATCGTTTTTTTCCCAATGTAGTCCATACCAGCTATATACACTCGCCTGTTATCCACCAGTCGTCTTCCGACAGATACTGATGACTGTCTATGTGTGTGTTGTGTGTGCAGGACAACAAGGTTGTTAGTGTGTTGTCGGTGTTTTCACTATTGTACGTCCGCAGGAAATCAGCGACACGAAGTCACGCTAATGTAGCTTAGCCCCGAATTTCATGCATCTCTATGTGCAATGTGACGCACAGGCGTCGTTATTGCTTGGTGGGGACACGGGTCAAGATCTAAGTCACATGTCTCGATGCGGGACAACCCGAGCCGCCAGGTCGTTGCATGTCCGACCATCCTTCTCTTCACCGCGAACAAGACGCAATTCACAACTACATAAACGTACCCACCCTCGACTGTCCCGAACCCAACACATAGGGATCCTATTACGACGCTTATGAGTCATGCCCCTGGAATCCAACCGCCAGCTTCCCACTCATTGCGGTCCTGACTTTTAGCGCTAGTCCTTACCCTTGATCACACCCCCCAACCCAAATGCACGAGGCCACATCTAATCAGATCTTGTCCAAAATCACTCGAACCTTTCATCTTGGCTCGTGTATATAAACACATATTAACTTTTGCACATGTTACATCACGCGGAATCCATGAGTCTCCTAGTCCGTATACTTCTGTCGCTCTGTGGTTGCAACAATTTTAGACATGTATTCAATCCATGACTGCCACACAACCACGCACATAGTATCACATCGCGAGTTTGCTTGAGCCCTAATGCAACTTCTTCTGTTGTAAGCATCAGCCAAGAAAAATGCAGGCCTCACTAGATCTTGTATCGTGAGCCCAGCGCCTTAAGGATTTGGGATGTACGAACACTGAATATTAATTTTTTCTTACTCCTCGCCTTGACCGATGCTGGATAGATCGATGAAGTATCACCTTCACCTTTAGATACTGATGGAATGCTGTCCATACTCCACAGTCGTAGCTAGTTCACATACCTGTGGATACTTATAAAAGCTCCCTGCTGGTACAGATGATGAGCCTGGAGAAATAAGCTGTCTATCTGCTACAGTGGCGGCGTTTTATGAGCGTCGTCATAGCTCCTTCAGAGACATATCTGTCACATACCCGTGGTCACTAGATTGTAACGCTTTGACTTACCAGGAGGTAGGGGCTTATCGCTGGTTTACAGTCTCCATCACAGCTTACATTTGATGATGCCTCATGGAAGTGACCTGGCGCAATGGCTTCATTGGAGGTAAGACCTTGTGCTGTGCTGGCACTCTTGTGATGGATCAGATCTCTCTTGACATAATCTTTGTGATTCTTGTGGTCTAATTGATCATGGCAGTGGGTTGCACTCAAAGAGCCAGAAATAACCATTTGCTGGGGCTTTTGGATGAAATTCTTCTACAGTCTTTGAATTGACAAATTAGAAAGAAAAGCACACACAAACAAACAGATGTTCAGCAAAGTTAAGCCGCATCCAGTAGTTTTAATAGTCACAGTATGTCTCATGTTCAGCCAGGTCAGGTCAGTTGATTTCTGAGCTGAAAACAGACGTCCTAGAACAATGACCAATACAAGTATATCGCAGCACAACCCCCACCAAAGAAAAACAAAATCGTTAGCATCCCATGCACACTAAGGACACGAACACCACAAAGGAATACTAGTTGAATAGGTTCGAGTGTACAGGGAGGACCGTTATTCACTGCAACTTGACGTGTGACTGACCGCGGGGGTTGTGTGTGGTGGCTGTGTGGCTTGTGGTGGGCGATGTGACTCCCGACATTACGACGGCACACCGCACACCAATTAATGGCCAGGACAAGAGAATCTTCGCGCACATTGTTGTCTGCTACAGTTCCACATTCAACGTAGGAGACTTCACACAAGATTCCCCTTGCGATTGTAAAAAAACTTGTAAATAAGCTAACCACACTTATTTGACAATGCGTGCGCCGAATTGGTATTATATTCTGCTGTTTTGTATTTAATCTGTTGTATTATAGAGTATTTTTATTCATGCTTACGATAAACTACTCATTCATATAAGTAACTCTACCAGGTCTAGTATCTATGAATTCGCCCTCTTATGATCGAAACAAGCGTGTATAATATATGTTGATACCTATGCAACATATATGTGTTCCAAGAATCTTTAATAGTTTTTGCATCAACACCCAATCAAATTACATATGCAAAATACCATGCTTACAGAAAAAGAGTCATAAAACTCCCCAGCTATTTCCAACATTCCCACTTGGGATTCCGGACTTCCTCATTGGACAAGTCCTTCTTGAGAGGCGTGAATCTTTGCAGGTTTTAAAGGCCACACTTCATGTGACCCGCTCCAGTCGGTGGTTCGGTCGAAGCTAAGATGATGTGAGAAAACGCTTCAGGATACCAAAGCATCTGTGCCAGGCCATTCTTCGGCCTAGTCCTTTCCATTCATCAAGTGCCTCTGACTCAAACTGGTTCTTTTCATCAACTAATTTCAGCAAGATCTTGGACCTTAAGATTTGCATCAGGAATCGCGTTCAGACCGCCGCTGGAATGCAAGTATCAAAACTTAGTCTTATAATGGGTACCATTACGTATCCGTAACCTTTTTACAAAGTGTGTGAACTAAGAAATCTGCATTTTTCCATCAGGCTTAGATCGGCCCTGAATGGCAAAATGTCCATTAAAATTATATTTATGCTCTTTCGGTGCTGAGGTTAACTTAACCCTTTCATATACCACTGTATGTGTGTGGTGTGTGTGTATGTGCAGGTTTTAGACCAGTTTATGTGTTTGTGTGTTAGACCAGTTTATGTGTTTAAGTAGTATGTTAGACTAGTTTAAGTGTTTATAGAGTTAATAAAGCCTTACTTGTATCACACCTGACGTTGTTCATTGTTTTCTCATAACTGGAGTCACTTAATCATGAAGATTTATGCTACAAGCTCGGTGTAGAACTGTACAGTAAGAAAGTTATTTCCCTTAAACAGGAAATTAACGTTCTTAGAATTGAAAAGACAGTTGACAGAGAGGTCAGCTAAATATCTACAGCGGATCAAAATATGAATAGTTAATTATAAACTAGTTATGGTCTAATGTATTCATATTTCCCCATGAGCGATTCGCTACAAAATCAATCTTGCCGATTTTTTTTGCGTAACTTGTCAGTGAACTATGACTATGTGTAGTAAATTCTGCTCCATCTGAAAGAACGTGATGATGATTTACTGCTGATTACAAAACCGGCATTACTAACAAAATGTGCATGACAATCACATTCGATTAATCATGCAGCCCTAATTTGTCGATGTCTAACTATGCATACAGTATCAAACAACTATTACGTATAAGAGGAACGTCTGTACTTCCTCAACAGACCACTAAACAGCCATTATTTTGTTGTTTAAAATAAGGTGCACTCGTTCGAAACTGTTGTGTTCGTTTAAAAAAAGTTGCGTTCGATCCTCGCTGGCTGTGCTGATTTAAATCTAAATTTCTAGTGTCTACTATCCCTTTAAAACCACCTTTAAATGCTAAACGGGGGGTCCAAACAGTTGTCTAGTTCAAAAGAAGAAGTCTGCCCTTATATCTATGCCCATTGGAATGTGATAGTGTAGAAAATAAAAAAAGTTAAAAGAAGAACCACTTGCGTACGAACGGCACCGCAGCAATAAACACTTCAGTCTATGTGCCAAAAGGTCATGACGCCAGTGGAGTTGTCAGAATGCCAGAGTTTGCCTCATGGCTATCAAAAACATCCAACAAAACAGTGCCCCAGGTACCCTAACAGAATCAACAACCTAAATCCCACTTTTATATAAATAATATATGAACTTCCATCCTGTTTTGACCTGTCAGCTTACCTGATGAGACGTACATGACCAAGCAGTTTACCACCAGCCCCCACCACGCAGACTGATCATGTAGACCAGTGCATTATAGTGATTTGAAACATCCCTTGTGGAGAAGTCTCGTCCCGTTGAAAGGCGCTGAAGGTTCTGGAACAGGGAATCGTTGTATCAAAGGAAGGATCTGGGGTCAGCAAGCCGGTGGGGAAATCATTTGGGAATTCCATGAGTACAGCTTTGCCCCCCCCCCCCCCCCCCCCACCAAAATAAAAAAACAATAACAGAAAAATGTTGAGTGTGGCACACTCTCCATGCCGTCTATCTCACATCGTTCATGATTAACAAGTTTTCAATTTCTGAATTAAAATTATTTTTCACATGTTTGTGGTAAAAAAGTAAGGTTACACTTTTAAGGTGTCCTTGTTATTGTGTAATGATACATTTAATACTTAGTAAGTTTAATTAACTACATGTACTTACTCTGTGGTTCGGTAGTGTTTGGTTTAGAGTTAGTTGCATGTAATCATGCTTGATTTACTGTTATTACTATATAGTACGTACATGTAACAGGGACACTAAAATAAAGTGTTATCAAAAGTAATAAAAAAATAAATAAGCATACATATCAAAATCTCTAGATTGTTTCTTAATTTAGTTTTCTCATAAACCTGGCATTGTATATAACAGATATCGTTGGCTCTTTGGAATTGCTTTTGTTTCTCTTTTGTAAGTCGTCTCGGATAATTTATAAAGTCTTATAAATGTATAAATGGAAACAAAAAAAATGCAGTAAAGCAATATTGTTTTAAAATATTATTAATATTTGAAAAAGTTTGTACGCCATATTCGTTCGCTGGTGTAACCAATATGCAGGCAGCCATTTTGTTGTCATGTGACATGACAACAAACCACTCTCAAGGTTTTGACCATATTAAAAAATAAAAAATAAATAAAGATTGTCAATTCAGGTCAAATAGAGTAACTTTATAGTCATGAATCAAAAAAATTTTTTTTTTTATGTTTACTTGAAAACCAACAAGAACAAAAAGATAACATTATTAAGAACTTGAAACGTGTGTTTTATGTTATACATAAAAAAAAAAAATGTCCAAAACATTTGTATCTCGGCCAACATTTATCGTCACTGACCCAAATAGATGTTGCTACAGTTGATGAAGTCCATGTGATATGCGAAGCGCATAGTGAACCATCTACTGTACTGTCAACAGTTTGCGCATGAAATACATCACACTGTTTGGCTATACCGCAAACAACCCAAACATGCCGCATTCCCGGTAACGTTCACACCGGTCCAAACAAAAGTAGACACTCATTTCAATCATATCGTTTCAGGAGGGTTCGAATAGAGCAGCACATACCGCTGTTTGAAGAAATCCTGTGTGATCGCGTATGCGTCCGGTTCCTGCAAGCATGCGAGGAATTCTAGTTTCCGCTATTCTTTCTGTTTTAAGCAGTCTCAGAGCTCTGTCCAACAGCACACAGATATTCACATCACTGTGTATCTCAGGCTAAAGAGAAACATTGGTTTTCTTCTGAGCGAGCGCAGTGGGAGGGGGAGGTGCGCTAAAGCACTTGCCTTTTGTGCGAAATCTATCAGCAGCGACTCACATCTCCTCTAGGTCTATTAAGCCTCTCTCGCAGTCTATTCGTGTATCCAGCTCTCTCTCTCTCTCTCTCCCTCTCTCTCTCTCTCTCTCTCTCTCTCTCTCTTCTCTCCTCGCCTGNACGAGCTAACCCAAACGCTGATTACGCAGCGGTGGCGCGCGCATGCAGGTGTCAGTGGCACACGCGCGCGCGTCTGAACAGGTGTCTTGTGGTGGAGAGTTATTGTAAGTCTATGTTTTACAATATTGTAAATGTTACATATATTTTTTTAAATTATCGATTAAATTAAAAATAATGTTCAAAGTAAACTAGAATAAACAGGCATACATTTTTGAAAGTATAACTAAAAACCATAATAAACTGAATTAACTGAATAAATACAAACTTCAACTAAAATGAAAAATAATAAGAATATACATGGAGCGAGCCTGAGAAAATTGATAAACATGGCTAAGTAAATAGTACATAAGGTATAAAACATGTTTTATACCTTTTTTAAAACAATTTGGAAAAATTATGTTACTGAAAACTAACAAACCATATAGATAACATTATAAAAACGTAAATGCATGTTTTTTTGTATTTAATTATTATTATGGATATATTATCTAAGTAAAATATAATAATAATATTACAAGGAAAACATTTCTCATTTCACATAGACTTCTTTACGTATTAAAAAAATACAATTTAAAAAAATCTAAATCAGTGCCTGATGTCCACTATATATAAAATATTGACAAAAACATACACAAAATTACTAAAACTAAAATTATTATTCACTGAAAGGTAAAAAATAGACAATAGAAAAAAAAATAAAAAATACAATCGAATACAATCTAATTTTAAAATATTATCAAAAACTACAATAGTATATCGATGATACTGAAATAACCTTATAATTTATGAGGAATTGTTTTTTGAAGTTATGTACAGTTATGGGTGTTTCATGCTGCATTTATGTTGCTTAATTTATGTTTACTGCATTGATATAGTGTATTGTGTTCATTGTACCCCCTGCTTGCTTATCAGTACATTTCACAGTACAAACAATTTTTAAATGAGACAACCACAGGCACCATGTGGTTTTGGAACCCTTCTGGCAAGCACAGCTGCCAATTTGTACTATAAATGTAACTTAAAGTACAGTGCAGGATCACTAGATAAATGGTGACCATTTGCAGCACCTAAAATACATGTTGACTTGAATGTATCTTCAAATACATTTTAACCTACAATATTGATGCTGGCAAATAATATAATTGAAAACAATGTGTCAAACACTTTGACATGACATACACTTGAAATATGATGCACCTCTCTGATCTCATGCTTTCGTATTAATTTGTAATTAATTTGCAATAATTGCAACTGATTTCAATTGCAAAGTGCAACCGATTTAATGGATATTAATGCTGTTTGAATTATTTGGAGGATCCGGCCGATTTTGTATGCAGATTTGTTTCCTCAGCCGTGTGAAAGAATTGAGAAGTGCACGAATGCTTTCTCAGCTGAATGTAAGTGATGCATGTTGTATATGCTGTCCTTAAATATTTCAGCACTGAGAACTTTAATTTGAGTATAAATGGGAGTGTTGGCTACAGGGGGAGCTCATGCTCAGGTATCAACACACCGGTGATAAATCACAGCGTCGCTACTTTGACAACATGTCACAATCATCAGTCACATAAGCCTTGGCTGATTCTTGTTTTTTTAAGAAGCATGCGTTGGTGGCTTAGAGTACTTGGTGCATTCATGTGGTCTCATTAACATTTTGATCCATGATTTTTATGCTCTCCCAAGCAGTTTCTTGCACTCTGGGCCTAGTTGAGTTAAAGAATTATGCAAAATGCTATATATTAATAGAGAGCGGCGAAATGTTACAGTTTGACGTGCTTTATTCCTGCACTGCCGGTGGAAACCTATTTACTATAGAACTGTCAGGATGGTCACTGTCCTTGGTGCTGAAACCTACAAAAGGAAATCAGACAAGCTCTCAGTTGTTCACAGAACACCTAGCAAAAGACAAAAGATAAAACTACAGCAATAGACTGTAAAATAGGGGAGACAGGGCAAATTGTCAGTTAGTGCTTGTAACTACAAGGTTTTGATCCAAATGTTTAATCTAGCAGTCAATTTGTATGTTGGTTACAAATTTTTAGCTTGAAATTTATCTCATACTATACTATTTTGTTGTTGTTAATTCTGTAAATAGGAATGGTTCATGGAAATTTGCTTAAAGTATAATCACCCTCAGGCCATCCAATATGTTGATGAGATTGTTTCTTCATCAGAACAGAATTGGAGAAATTAATCACTACAGTCACTCGCTCACTAATAAATCCTCTGCAGTGAATGGGTGCTGTCAGAATGAGAGTCCAAACAGCTGATAAAAACATCACAATAATCCACAAGTAGTCCACATGACTCCACTCCATCAATTAATGTCTTGTGACGAGAAAAGTGCATTTGTAAGAAAACAAATCCATCATTAAGATGTTTTATCTTTAAGTCATCGCTTCTGGCCAAAATATGAGTCATTCAGTGAAAAAGTCCATGTCCTGTTGTCTTCTCACATCAACATCCACCAACATAATTGTTCAGAACTGTTTTGGACTGTTTTCGCTTGTAAACAGTGATTGATCTCTGCATATTTTTCTCCTGATTCAGACTAGGCATCGTTTTCACTGGAGAAACAGTATTATAAATAGAAGACTTGTGTGAAGTTAAAAACAGTCTTGATGTATTTGTTTCTTACAAACACATAGCTTTTCACTTCACAAGATGTGAATTGATGAACTGGAGTGGTGTGGATTACTTGTGGATTATTGTGATGTTTTTATCAGCTGTTAGGACTCTCATTCTGACAGCACCCATTCACTGCAGAGGATCCATTGGTGAACAAGTGATGTACAGCAATGATACATTTCTGCAGATCTGTTTCGATGAGCAAGCAAACTTACCTACATTTCGAATGGCCTAAGGATGAATAAATTTTCAGCAAATTTTCATTTTCACTATGCGTTTTACTTTCAATATGATCATATTTTTGCAATGTCTGTTGTGTTAACAAATGTACAACACAAGTAAATCAATACTAGCATACATTCAGCTGTTAAATAAAGGTATATTTTGACAAAAATGTTGAACTATGTTCTCAGGGCAAAAGTTTGGTTTGTGCATGTGACAACTAGCCCCAGTCTTTTATTTTGGCTTGTATAAATCATTCAAACTGTATTACTATTGCATTGCTACACACATTATTTGAATCTCAGCTGATTAAACCTGTTAGATGTGAAATATCCTGCTGTGCTTTTACAAGCCAGGAAATTAGCAGCATGTTCTGCTTGGATTGATTTGATCACTTGCATCGTCTTATATGTAGCAAATCTGTTTGTATTATAAATGTCACTCTGAATAAAAATGCGAAAATGTTGCACCATGCAAACGTTAATAAAATCCATCCTTCATGGTGTTGTAAAACCTGGCAGCATTGCACCAGGGCTGATGTAATCTCTGATGTCATGTACAATTTTATATTTATATTCCTTTCTCTTGTGTACACCGAGGCAACACATTTGAATCACTTCCACTAAATACGATAATGGTTCATTTAATAGGTTTCAGATAAGCTACATGTACTTTTAAACACAGCTTTTACAGCATCCCAATCAATAAATTAATTTATCCACCCATTCTTTATTATACAGCAGCCATACAGCTTCACTTATACTGTACAGTATATGTTGTTCTCCACAGGGAACAATGTTTCTTATGTCCCATATGATTATTATATATTATATACTTTATTTTTGCATATGTAGACTACTGTTCAAAAGTTTGTGGCTGAATTTATTTGATCAAAAACACAGTATTGTGAAATATTATTACAATCTAAAATAAATGTTTTCTATTTGAATATATTCAAATAATAATAATAATTATTCTTGATGTCAAAGCTGAATTTTCAGCATCATTACTCCAGTCTTCAGTGTCACATGATCCTTCAGAAAAATCCTTCTGAATATCGGAGTTGCTGTAATAAGAACAGCATTTATTTAAAACAGAACTCTTTTTTAACATTACAAATGTCTTTACTGCCAACTTAATGCATCCTTCCTGATTAAACATTAGAAAACAAGATAGCATAAGAAATAATCATGTCAACATGCTGTAATTGTAAAATTTTGTTCACTTATTGCTTGAAGAGTAGGTGCAACTTCTGACGTTGGGTTTTGGGGGGAATCTGAAATGTCAGACAGAGGAGAAAGAAGTAAAGGCTGTGCGAGGTGAACAGAAGGTGATGGAGCACTGAGAAGCAGAAATGAGAGGTAGACAGGGGAAACCTGCAGGGGGAAGATGACTGATAACAGTAATGGCTGCGAGTGACATGGTGAGAACAGAAAATGACCAATAATGGATGCTAAGAAACAGCGGAAGTTAAGTGCTATAACATAGTGCTAAAACAAGGTGCGAAGACACTAAAAGATGGAAGAAGGGGAACAATGAGGGACTGCTGAGAGAGTGATGGAGCATGGGTGTGATGCTTCATTCAAGCGAATCAAAGCTTTTCAAATGGTGGAATGAAGAGCATTTCTAAAAGATGTGTCACAGCATTCTTATTATCATTATAAAAATATGAGTGTGCTTTGAGAATTTGGTTCCTTTTTTTTCCAGCAAGACTTAAAACAAGCTTATAGTCAACATGAAGCATAATGTAATGAAATTACTAGTGACAAAGAGGGGGGAAAAATTTAATATGGACCCAAATTTGCTAAAGATTATATTTAACAGTGTTTTATAAAAAAAAAAAAAAAAAAAAATATATATATATATATTATATATATATATATATAATATATATATATATATATATATATATATATATATATATAAATAAACAGTGTTAAAGGGTTAGTGAGGGCAAGGTATTTCCTGTAATGTAAAAGTAGGAGAAATTAACATGAATAATTAAATATTCAATCTCATCAGATATACACTACTGGTCAAAAGTTTGAATATTGACACTTTTTATTTAAAAAAATATATTTATTCAGAATTACAGTAAAAACAGGAATACTGTGAAATATTATTGCAATTTGAAATAATTGTTTTAAATTCTAATATATTTAAAAAGATAAAATATGTTACCAGACAAAATATTTTTTCCAGTGAATGTAGGACAGGACTTATTCATCCATCGCGAATTGTCTGGATTGTGAAACTTGGTTTCTATCACAGGAACTTGGACGTTAGGATCTGAAAATCAACATGTCAAAGGAAAAGTAAAGCGATTTTAGATGCAGAGCAAGTTATTACATTTTAATGAAAGAGACATTTTTTTTTCTTTGGAATAACATGCATCAATAAATTGTTCATAATAACAGCAGGAGCATGCATTGGTAAAAGTAAAATGGCCTTAAGGAGTCCTAAACCACTCTTCCAGAAATCTTTCATCTTGCAATAAGGTAATTTCAAGAGGAAGGATGTGCTTTGGAATGGAGATGTGGGTGGTTGCGTCAGCAATTTCTGGTTATTAGGGGGGATAAAAAGTGGAATGGTGTTGTGAAGGGCTTACAGAGGCAAGTCAGTGGTGAAATGATGACTCTGAAATAGAGATACAGCATTGTCTCCTTCAGCCATCCATCCTCAAAGACAGAAACGCTTCATCTCAACCTTCAAACCCTCCAGCCTGGCTCACTCTCTGTCCATCTTTCCACTGTTCCTACAACGCACTTGAGGAAATCTCTTCACAGCAACAAAACAATCTTTTTACTCTATTCAGATCTATTAGCTGATGGGGTATCATGATTCTCTTCATGGAAGACTGCCTAATTTACAAAGCCCTTATATCTCTATTATCACATTACCGATAGGAGAATGATTGAAGTGTCAGATATGAAAAGCGTTATATAAGTGTATTTTCTTCCAATGTGCAGATAATTGTGCCACTCACAGTCGTTCAAAATGCCATTTATTCCTCAAGAGATCTTTAAATGAGTACTGAGGTTGTCAAAGCCATTCTTGACACTTGTCTATCAATGTCATTGTCTTACATGAATTTGTCAGCAGTCTGTCATGTTGTCATTGGCCACTAAGCATGTCTATAAACATCCTACAATATGTCCTATTGATTCGCAAGGAAGTGTAACGTCCTGTGGGAAAACCCACGAACATGAAACGCACACATAAGACCTATTGATCAAAGCCAAGTGAGTATGAAGGACATCATAAAAGAACAAGGAGAATGGAGCTGCGTGACTTTGATTGAGGAAGACAGAAGGAGTATGTCAACTTTATTTCTTCAGAACTGCACACTGAATTTACGCCGATGGAGTTCAGAGAATGTCAGCATGGGATCAATTCCATTTAAATTCAATTAACAAACAAAAGAAGTGGAAGCACAGAGAGACAGAACAAGATTAAGAGAGACAAATCATTACAACCATTCCGACTCGATTTCCTCACAAATTATGTGCTTATTGATTTTTATCTTCATTTAAAGTTCTAAACTACCCTTTATTGATTATATAATGCTAGCCCAATAAGTTTGTACTTTTAAATCACATTAAATGTGTTGATTCACATTAATTTATCTTAATCAAATGACATGAATTAACTTTGAAAAGCAGTTTCCCAGAATATGGTGATCACAGGAGGTGATATTTTAGAAGACAACCACAGTTCAATAAGTTTAATAAACAAATAGCTAATATTAAGTGACTTAAATTTTAGACAGTTGACTATTTTTGCTCCAACAATGAAAGCAGTATAAAACAAAGCCATAGCTGGACAAAGCAGAGGTGTTTCTTTCCTAAATTAATGAATGTTTTTGAACAAGTTGGTAGAGTGAACAATTCAATGACTTATTTTTGTTCCTGTGTTTTTAAACAAATCATTTGAGCAAATGATTCAATAACTCATTCATAAAGTCACTGGCTGCATCAGAGTATGTATACAGTATGTCCCTACTATACATAAGGCAAAAAACAAAACAAAAAAGCGCATGTGAGAAGAGTAGTATGTCAAAATTCAAAGTATTCAGAAAAGAGTAAGTGAAAAGTTCTCAGATCAGTAATATCTGATGAGGCCACAGGAGAGGAGTTGTGAATGGCATGAATCAGCACAACTGATGCTGGTAAGTCATGTGACAATGACAACTTGATGCATGTACTATGTCCAGATTACATTCATACTATATAGAACACACTTTTTAATGGTCATGAAGCAAGTACTTATTCAAAAGAAGTACTTACTCAGACAGTATGCGATTTCAGGCACTATTCATTTTCGTTCCTGAATGAATTCGTATTTTGAATTAATCGGCTGACTGAATGATTCAATGACTGATGTGAAAGTGATACAAAGGTAAATGCCTCAATGCTATTAAATATCAGCATACATGAAACGCCACTCAACCAATCAAATTAGAGTACTGGAATAAACTATTTTGAGGACACTTTATAGAATGTGCAGTTAGAGACATCAGACTATAAATAAAATTAAAAGCATTCCTAGATATCCAGTTTAGCGTCAGGTATACATTTCTGCCATGGTCAAAGTATATTATGACCAGAGATGTTATAGACAGTGATTTGGAATGTAAATAATTCATAGATGCATTCTTTTAAACGTGGTATTTCCTCTATCACACCAGTCAGACGGGTTAAGCAGATGCAAGCAAATGTTTCTCTCTTCCATTTCAGCTAATTACAAACACTCCTACGAAAGCACACCAACACATCAAGAAACACACACACACACACACACACACACACACACTCTTCCCTTTAAACTAATGACAAACACAGCAGCGAGTCTGCCAGCGGGTGGCCTTTCGTAAACAAAGCAGGACTGACTCTAAACTAACGAGTCCCACCTCACCACCAATGCTCAGTTAGCAGCCCTGAGGCTCAATTAGCACTGATCCTATATTTATACACAAACACACCTCATAGTTTGCAATTATAATACGCATAAATCATGTGTCCCTTTTGTACCACCGAGTCACTTTGCTTTACACAATTATACATTCAGGTTCTTTAGAGTAATATATGTCCTGCTTGTGTAACAAATGAGAACACAAATGAGATTGACTGAAAAGCAAAAACGAACTAACTCCATCTCATATTCTGTAATATGTTAAATTGAAAATTTGCACCAGAACATTGTCTGTCATAAATGTGTTTTTTTTTTCTTCAAATAGATAAGGGGTTTGTAAAATAATAATAACACTTAAATATTTGTAATATGTTTCATTGGATAATTGTGCTTTTTATTTGGTCAAAATATACCACATTGGGAACATGTATTCAAACCCAACCTCTGTGACCCCCTCTACACTTTCCTCATATATATTTATATTTATATATGAGCAAGCAAGACAGATTGATTATTATCACCAATGTAATATCTCACTAAAATCAAATAGATTATTTTTTTTCCTCTAACAATGGTTAAGCTGGTTTCAAATATCTAGTTCATAAATTAAGACAATAATTGTATTCTGTTTCAAATGTTTGTTTGCCAAACAAAGGTTCTATATGTTGGCATATTACCATTTTCATTTTAATAAATTGTTTTGTTTCAAAATTGTTTTACAGTTTGCTAAATGCTATTATATCCTACAATACATATGAATATTTTATGGAATATGGCTTTGTAAAACTTAGGTTTGTATTCCAATTTTCTTCTCAAATCAATATCAGTCAGCTGCAGGTTTGCATTGTGACAACTTACCCCATAGTGTCACAGCATATACAACTTATTATTTATGTATTCATGAATTTGTTTATTCATTCGTTACGTATTTATTTATTCATTTATTTATTTAATTATTTATATAAGCAAAAACAACAGCTTTTTTTTCTTCTGTACCAATGACTTTAAGGCACATGCCTATAAAGACTTTCAAAACTAAACCCACCCTGAGACATATTCACTAAGGGTGACAACTAGCACCAGTTTCCCCTATATTCACGATAATACTTCATTACATGGGAAGAATGTGAATGCTTATGTATAGCCTTTTCCAGGTACTATAGATCCCCATTATATCACTCATTAGCCCTTGAAAAGAGAGTCAGGAAGGCTTGTTAGAACTAGGGTGGGCGTGTATGGGCGTGTCTGGAGAGAGTCATATAAACACTGTGATAAGAAGAATAGAACATTTGGCTGGTAAATCAACAGATGGACACATGCAAGAAAGAGAAAGGAGGACACAAAAGAGTCCTCTCGCTTCGGATGGACTAAATCCAGCCTGCGGGTGAACAGTGGGTGTTTGCATGTGCTTACTCTCTCATGATGATACAGACACGCAAACCCACACACACTCACACACAGATCTCCAGCACGTCACATGTCCATCTGTCTGACCTATTGGAGAGCAGTGGAGGGGAGAGAGACCGCAGAGACAGGCAATTATACAGACACAGAGCTTGACGGACAGCCATGAAGGTCAGAATTCCAATCTGCAACACAAATGTGCAAAAAAAAAACACACTCTTCTAGAGTAAGGCTTGACGGTGTTATCTCAATCTAGGCAGAATGCTAAGAATTTTTTTTTTTAAGCAGCACAGCAATTTTTAACATTGAAAATAATAAGACATGTTTCTTGAGCAGGATATCAGCATATTAGAATGATTTCTGAAGGATCATGTGACACTGAAGAAGAGTAACGATGCTGAAAATTCAGCTTTGCATCACAGGAACAAATTACATTTTAAAAAATATATTGAAATTGTAATACTATTTCACAGTATATTACTATTATTATTACTATTGATATTACTATTATTACTGTATTTTTGATCAAATAAATGCATCACTGGCGAGCATAAGAGACTTATTTAAAAAACAATCAAAAATCGTACTGACCCTAAACATTTGATTGGTAGTGTAAGAGTGTCCATGACCAAGAAGAAATGAACAATCTTTTAAAAAATCTACTATAAAGAACATGCACCAAGGTAATCAGTGAATTCATGTTGGTTTCATTTGCTCGTGAAAAACTTTTGTCCCATTTTTAAGAAAAGTTTAAATTTAATGACTGAAAAATGTCACGTAGTCAAACAAAAAGCAATAGCATATTTTTCTTACACATTAGATGTGATTGTACACATAATCATTTGTTTTGTACTTAGAGTGTACTTAATCATTATTTTAAATAAAGTTTCTACATGTATTTAAGGCAAAAAGTTACCTTTCATTATCAATATCATTCATTTTTAGTTTAAAAATAGTATTCATTTTGTGAAATGCTGCACCATATGACACTTTACCTGGACTAACCTTTTCCTTCACATAAAAAGATAAATATATCTCATATTTTAAGACACATATTAATCTTGACAAACCATCATCTCTATGTCATCTTTTCCTGCTTAATTTACTTTCAAAATGACTATTATTTTCCAAACAGTGTTCCAGATATTATTATAAAGCAGTTTTGTCTGATTTTTTTTTTGTCTGAAAAGATTTTTTTTCAAAACTTGGATTATTTTAATGATGTAGCACCATGATTTTTTTTTTTTTTTTAAATAAAAAATACATAAAAAAATTGAAAGGAAAAACATTTATTAAAGCATTCTTGTCATAGAAGAGGTGTATTCAGGTCATAATATACAAACTACATTTTTTTTATGTATTTTTAAAAAAATTAATAGATGCTGACAAAAAATGACTACACATCATTGACCAGTAAATGGTTTCTGTGATCTTTTGACCTGTGACTATTATTTTACTCAGGAAGGCTAATGGGCGGATGAACGGCAGCTAATGTTTGCCCATCTGTGTGGGTGGATGTGAAAAACATATTTTTGTGTATATAGATCTATAGAGATTTAAGAAGAATGTTGAGCATTACAAACAAACCTGCTTTTTCGTTATTAATAACTATGATTCAGCAGAGTGATTCCTCTGGCAATGAGGCGAACAGAGGGCAGCATGTGCCAGCTTTGAGGATGTCTAAAATTGCTATATGGATAATTTTGCAGAAATGTGTCAGAAGTCATCAGTTTCATTCAATGAATGCTGACTGAAGGAATAAGTACTCAAAAGACTTTTGAAAGATGAAAGGAGTGTTCAATATTATATTGAATGACATCATAGACAAAAACAATCAAAATCAACCTGTTTTTGCCATTCTTGTGAAATTGTACATTTGTTATTTCATATGGCGTTCGGTGAGATAGATTAATGGTGGCATATGTTTACTTTTTACTTGTCATTTAGATGAAGCATGTTATCCTTACATACATAAGGTACAGGCACTTAGAAAAAGGCCGAGGAGAAATCTCAAGTGACATTTGCACAAAACTGAAGGAATTGATACGAGTCTTCAGCTGGCAAGAAGAACCACCATTGGTTGTTGTTCAAAGGCAAAACCAGTAGCCTATAAATCAATATATCTCAATTCATACTCACTAACAGAATGAGCACAACAAAGTTCTGTGGCTAAAAGGGAATTTAAATGTCATCCCAGGAAACTACTAGACTTCTACATTAATGATGCTTGTGCAACCATCTTACTTCCATACTTTGACTTTTATATGAAAAACAGGAAATGCAGCACAATTCAGGAAATTGGATCATTAGATCCGGAAAAGTGGCTGGAGTCAGATGGATGGAGGGGAGAGGTTGAAAATATGGTTTTGTCAGCTGAAAAGGAAAGTTGTAAGAAGAAAATATGGATCAAATACAGCATTTTGATGAAGAATTAAGAAGTAAAGCTTTTTTCTTTGGGAAAATGTGCACTGATGAATCATACACAATATCACCATGAATGGACCAAAAATGTGTATTAAGAAATTAAACAGGGTCAACTTTGTTTTCATGGGCTTTAGTATAACCTCTTAACCCCACACGGAGATCATTAAATTCCTTTATATGAAACAAAAGAAAAATTATTTTCAAAGTAAATGTATATTTCTTACTGTGTCTTACTGAAGTCTTTGCACTCATTACACATTTTCTGACTCTAATTACTCTCTGTGATACTTGCATTGACTTATTAACTTGAATTAACCTATTGGCTTGAAAAAGTCAATGTGGCTGAAATGTCTACAGGTTTAACTGCAGTGACATAAACTACTGACCTTTCAAGTATAGTTTACTCCATTTAGACACCACTGACCCCCACCACGATGGACCTGCACACACACCAATGTTAATTTAACAACCTCTTGAATGTCACGAGGGTGCAGCGGGTAATTCTGCACGGCAATAAGGCGGTGTTTCCATAAAACCACGGAAAAATAGAATGTGAGGCTGGTTATCGGGTACTACTGTGAACTAAATATGTTCATTCTTCTTCATGGTCTAGGAATATGAAGAGGGGGGACTAATGGTTAATTGAAAATTAATGGGATTGGAATTTGTCATAATATACAGTAAGTGGAAAATCAACAAAGCAAATATTTTTTATTTTTTCAATAGTAATTTAAAATATCAGACTAAATCCAAAATGGCAGCTGGAATAAAAGGGTAACCAAGAAAGATTCTGTCCTATAATAATAATAATAAGTATTAATTATTATTGTTGTTGTTGTCTCTTATGTTCACCAAGACTACATTTACTCAAAAAAAAAACGTAATATTGTGAGTATTATCAAAGTTTAAAATAAGTGTTTTCCATTTGAATATACTTAATGATGTAAAGCTATATTTTCAGCATCATTATTCCAGTCTTCAGCGTCACATAGGCGTCAGAAATAATTTGAATGCACTGATTCAATAAAATGTAATAATATTTCACTATTTTCACTGTGCTTCTGATCAAATAAATGCAGTCTTGGTGAGTACGTAAACTGAAACTGAACATCAAAAGAAAATATATGATTTCACTATTTTATTTAGAATCAGAATCAGAATCAGAATGAGTTTTTATTGCCAGGTATGTTTACACATACGAGGAATTTTTTTTCATGACAGAAGCTCCACAGTGTAACAGAATGACAGTGACAGAACAAAAACACAGATAATAAATAAAAAATAGAACAAGTAAATCAGGAATAAAAATATATAAATTGACAATTGTATGTACAGGTATATAACATAGACTGTTGTATGTACAGGTATATTATGTGCAAATTGAATGTAGACTGAGTGTGTGTGTTAGATAAACAAGTGTATGAGTGAATAAATAGTATGTGTTCCACAGTTATTGTCAAGTGTTCATGGGTAAGGGAGGAGTAAGGGAGATGGATGGCCTGAGGGATGAAACTGTTCCTGTTTCTGGTCGTTCTGGTGCTCAGAGCTCTGTGGCGTCGACCAGATGGCAACAGTTCAAAAAGGGAATGTGCTGGATGTGAGGGGTCGGCACTTAGTACTGCCAGCGCCTTGTTAGCTCCAAAAAAGAGGGAAAGGGAAAGGTCTTGGACGAGTACAGAAAATTTCTGGAGAGAGGGGATTGTACCAATGATGTCGCTAGCGCAGTACGTACTACCTCTGAATTCTTCTTAGGTCATATTTGGTAGCTGAGGCTGGAAACCACAAACAGTTATTGACAGTGCGAGAGTGACAGATCATACTGGCGTGGGGGTAGAACTGGTGGTACAGCAGCGTCCTGGTGTCAGGGGTGGATGAACTTTCGCTGGCAGGCTGGTGCCTGACAGTGGAAGTACAGAGCGCTCTGTGGCTGTAAAAGAAACGCTTTTTCACAATGGAGTCAATGTGAGAGTCCCACTTCAGGTCCTGAGAGATTGAGGTGCCCAGGAACCTGAATGACTCCAACTGCAGTCACAGTGCTGTCCATGATAGTGAGTGGGGGAAGTGCAGGGGGTTTTCTCCTGAAGTCCACGATCAGCTCCACAGGTGTGGTTAAAATTAGAGCGTGTTTGAGCGCCAGATTGTAGACATAATAGGGGCACCAGACTGCCAGCTGCTCGACCTCCTGTCTGTATGCAGACTCGTCTCCGTCCTTGATGAGGTCGATGACTGTAGTGTCGTCTGCGAACGTCAGGAGCTTGACAGAGGGGTCTTTAGAGGTGCAGTCGTTGGTGTAGAGGGAGAAGAGCAGTTGGGAGAGGACGCAACCCTGAGGAGCTCCAGTGCTGGTCGTACGGGTGCTGGATGTGTATTTTCCCAGCCTCACTAGCTGCTGTCTGTCTGTCAGTAAGCTGTTGATCCACTGACAGACGGAGATGGGCACGGAGAGCTTAGTTAGTTTGGGCAGGAGGAGGTTTGTGATGATGGTGTTAAAGGCCGAGCTGAAGTCCATGAACATGATCCTCACATAAGTCCCTGGTCTGTCTATATGTTGCAGAACATAATGCAGTCCCAGGTTTACTGCATCGTCCACAGACCTATTTGCTCTGTAGGCAAACTGAAGAGGATCCAGCAAGGGTCCAGTGTTGTCCTTCAGGTGGGCCAGCACCAGTTTTTTCAAAAGACTTCATGACCACATACGTTAGAGCCACAGGCCTTTAGTCATTAAGTCCTGTAATTTTGGATATCTTTGGGATGGGGATGATGGTGGAGCGTTTGAAACAGGAATACTTCGCAAAACAGCAATAAACCAGATGATGCTGTAAGTGAAGATCTGGTGTAAGATGGCCAGCTGGTCAGCACAGGATTGTTCAGACAGTGACTGTAGTAGTAAAACCAGCAGGGGGAGAGGGGGAGGGAGACAGTCGTGGGCCGGGAAAATGCTGTTGCTCCTTTTCTGCTTCCGGGAGAACCTTGCGCACCTCGTCTTCGCTGGATCTGATTGCAGTTGGGATATGGTTGTTGCTGGAGGTTTTAATGAGGTTTTGTGGAGGGGAGGTTTATGGGTGTTGGGGGGGTTGTGGGGGGGGGTGGCCAGGGCGTGTGGGTGTTGGGTGTCTTCGTGTTCAAACCTGCCGTATAACCGGTTCAGGATCGTCCTTGCCATTGGTTGATGTAACTCCGCATGACTGGGGGATGGTGTGCTGTATTGTGGATAGTGGTCTTAGTCAGATTTTTCCACACTGATGCCGAGTCACTGAAAGAGATTTTAATCTTTATTTTTTCAGAATAATTCTCTTTGCCACTCTGATCTCCTTTTCCAGTGTGGATTTAGCCTGTTTATACAAGACATTATCCCCCTTCCTGTGAGCATTTTCTTTGGCCTGACGGAGCTGTCTGAGTTTTGCAGTGAACAATTGTTTGTCGTTGTTGTAGGTTAAATGATTCCTGGTAGGAATGCACATATCTTCACAGAAACCGATATAAGATGTTACAGTCTCTGTGCTGGCTCGTGGCCATAAATTGGTGCAGCATCTTCAAACTGACGCTTCCACAGTGAGCGAGGGTTCAAACCAGCTTGTAAATCGCGTAGCCTGCTTCGAGGTTAGGGTGCGATCTTTTGTACGTCCTTAATACAGGTTTTAGCTGCATTTCAGTTTCTCTGCCTGTAGGGTCGGTCTAAGATGACCAAGCAGTGATCAGAGAGTCACCCAAAGCTGCTTCAGTGAAGGGGAAATAGTTAAATATGCATCCTTTATTGTGGTGTAGCAGTGGTCCAGTATATTACTGTCTCTGGTGTGACATGTGATGTGCTGTCTGTATTTTGGCATTTCACGGGAGAGATTTGATTTGTTAAAACCTCCAAGAATGATTAAAATAGAGTCTGGGTGTTGTTGCTCTGTCTCTGTGATCAGATCAGCGAGGTTTTCTGTAAAGCGGAGCTCACGTGTGCTTGCGGAGGGATGTAAACACTCACGAGAATGAACGAGCAATACTCCCGCGGCGAATAGAACGGCTTAGTTAATGAAAAGCGCTTCTAGATCTGGACAGCACATCTTCTTTAACACTGTTATGTTTGTACACCACCTCTCATTGATGTAAAGCATGTCCCGCCGCCGCGTGATTTCCCTGTTGATTCTGCGTTGCGATCTGCTCTGAACAGCTGAAAGTCCGGGAGACTCAACGCGCTGTCCGGACTGGCGTCTTTCAGCCAGGTTTCCGTGAAACACAGAGTAGCAGAGTGTGAGAAATCCTTATTTGTCCTGGAGAGCAGAAGGAGTTCGTCTGTTTTTTTGGGTAGAGAGCGGAGGTTTGCCAGATGGATGCTTGGCAATGGCGTTCTGAATCCGCACTGTCTGAGCTTGACGAGCGCGCCGGCTCGCTTCCCCCGTCTGCGTGTCCTGAAGCGCTTGATCAGCGCCACAGCTCCCCCGACAACAATGTCCAGCAAAACAACCGAATAGTCGAAAACCGGTGAAATATAGGGTGGTGTGTACTTCCGAATGTCCAACAATTCGTCTCTGGTGAAACTGATTGCAGGGATATAACTAAAGACAGGACAAAATAACAAAAACATAAAAACAACTGCGGAACACACCACGGAGGCAGCCATCAACGTCGGCCATTGTATAAATATATATATAATATATTCAATTCAATTTAATTGATTGGTGGTGTATAAGCGCGAATATTTCACGTCACAAACGTCGTTGTCAAAGCACTTTACAGCACATTTAGGGTTCTACAATATTTAGTGGTAGCTTATCCATAAATGGGTGACTGTCAAGTTAATGGTACAGATGGCCAGAGCAGATCATATTTAAGATGACAGATGGCAATGTTTCTGCCTGATATGTATGTTTAACTAACCCGAGAGGTCTTTTATACTAGGAAATGTCAAACTGTGTAAACATTTTTTGAAATCACCAGCTAAAGTAGCTTAAATGCATGAGGGAGAAAGTGAGGCTTCGCTGAAAATTACATAGCATCAGAGTTTCCAATTGTGGGAATTATGTTTTCTGCTTGCTTTAAATCTTACGTTATGGTCCCCAAAAGCGGCTAAACCGACTCACAAACAAACAAACCACACTGTACAGCACAAGGGCTCGCCTTCATCGGGCACCCATGATTGCTGATAATACATCAAATTGTGCCTTACTGCTCTGGTCTGGGTTTGAGACAGACAAGATCTAATTATATGACAAGGGTCTGTGCAGAAATGTGCCTGCAGCAGTAGTGTTTCTCCATTTACTCGCTCCACATCTGTCCCTCCATAGTCTTTCCTTCTCTCATCCTCCTTCACACATCTTTTATCGTCATTAGCTGCTCCCGAACTCTCTTTCTGTTCATTCATTCTGCTCTGACATTTATTTAAACACCAAACCATTTATCAGCTTTTCAGCAGTCCTGTCCTCTGAACTAGCTGCATGAGCCACTTGAAGGTCTGTAAAAGCCTAAGCTGTTACATGTTTGAAAAGTTCTTAGCAGCAATCAGTTTTTCTTATATTGAATATCTTTACTGAAAATTGAGTTGGCATGGTGTAAAGGTGAGGTTTGTAATTTATACTAATTCTAAAACTTAAAATACTCTTTATCATACCCCAGCTTAACCCTGTAAAGCCTGACATATGAAATAATAGTCACATCTGTTATTAATATCCAGCTATCTCGGTCGATCTATCTATCTATCTATCTATCTATCTATCTATCTATCTATACTGTTTGTGTTCCATATGCGTTTTTATTAAGTATTACATTAATAAAAATGTGAAGACATGTAAAGAATTGTGTTTAGGCACAAGTTTTGCTTGAGAAAATTGGTCTGATGACATATGATAATTTGAAAGTATGTTCATACGTCAAAATCTGATAACAGCTTTTTAGGGTTAATATGCAGAGACAGCTAAAAAAGTTAAAGACAGACCGCTAAAAAGTGTAACACTTTGGCTCTGTTTATATACAATTATATTACATCTAAGTGTGTTGTTATGTGTTGTGGTGTGTTGGTGTGTGATGGTGGGTGGGTGTGTGGAACGAACAACAAATAGGATTAAGTATCATTTAATTGACACTTCTATTGACAATGCTAGGTGAGTAGAGATAGACATGAAAACTAAGATGGCGTGTTGTGAATAAGGTGTAATTTTAATGCGGTCGGTCAAAAGCCTAAAAAAACAAAAATAAATCGAATTTACTTTTCTGTAACAAAAGGACAATAATTATCGTTACAATTAACACAGAATTATTTAATATATTTTAACATTTAAATGATAGCATATGCTGCAAACACAATGAGGGAAGTCTCTATTCATTTAGCTGAAACATTTTGAGATAATGTGTCAATTGATACTCTCTTTGAAACAACCAAATAAAAGACATCAAAGAGAACTAGCCAGGTGATGGTTCCTTTCCAATAATGAAGGACAGCAAGACATACTAATGGAAACTAAAGGACTGGTGCAACTAATGAGATCTCACATTTACATAAGCACTGAATTAGCATCCTAAATATGCATAACAGGCTCTCAAACATGCTTTCAAGAGAACCTGCTTCAAAACATCTCACAAGCTCTTGCAAGTGTCTCAATGAGTACTCTACAGTATTTCTGCTGGATTTTATAATCATCTTCTATAATAAGAGTGAATGGGGAAGAATTAAGAAGTGAGTCTACAATATTAAAAGTCTTCACCAAGAATTATATAACTCAATATATTTATTTAGCATTAAATAAATTATGCTTCACCCTCCAAGATGTAAAAGTCTCACCTGAATAAGGAGAGAAATATGCACAGAGCAAGCACTGTTTACAAGACAAAATAGTCCAAAAACAGTTCTAAATAAATGTTGATGGATTTTGATGTGAGAGGACAACAGGGGATGGACTTTTCACTAAAAGAAGCGCTATTACAGATTATGGACTGGATAGAGATGTTAACTGATAGACTGGAACGCCATTTATTTATTTATGGATTATTGTGATGTTTTTATCAGCTGTTTGGACTGTTATTCTGATGGCACCCATTCACTGCAGAGGATCCAGTGCTGAGCAAGTGATGTAATGCTAAATTTCTCCAATTCTGTTCTGATGAAGAAACATCTATATCTTGGATGGCCTGAATATGAGTACATTTTCATTCCGCAAATTTTCATTTTTGGTTTACACCACTATTCCTTTAACTTGGCACTGTAACAAAATATTGCAATTCGGACCTATTAACAAACCATTAACTAAGGCTTTTGCCTCAATAAACTGTTTATTATTAGTTAGTAAGGTAGTTGTTAAGTTTCGGTATTGTGTAGGATTAAGGGATCTAAATATGGTCATATAATTCGATATATAGTATTATTATAATAGATATATTATACTGATATAGCATTGTTCCCTACAGTAATATTACCTATTTTCCTTGTATAGCTGTACTCTAAATCAAGCCTATAACGGTTTTCTTTACTTTGATTTAAAAGAAAAAAGATCTTTTTTTTTGAGATCATAAGCAACTTGTGAGAAATGTGATTTCCTTTTGAGCTTTTTTCAAATAAAATTTTAAAGTGGTTAAGGCATCATTTTATTACAAAATGACGCTGCTAAAATAAGGGTCACATCTCAGTGCTATTAGCATTCACACAAACACGCACTGAAAATGAGTTCGAATTGTTCAAGACAGATGAAGGTAAACACAAATTCTATTTCTTTCCTCTGTGTCTGCTTCCTTTTGGGACTTGGCCTGGTATTGTACAGCCTATAATTTACAGCCTATAGAACCGTGGAAAACAGCAGCCCTGCATATTGTGTGCAACAGTTGCTGGCTGATTAAGGTTGCCAGAGGTGTTATATCAGAGGACATCACAACGGTGACTCTAATTCCCCGCCTGATTAGCTTCCAGTGCTCGCACAGAGAATAAATCTACAGAGATAAAGGAGGATAAGTAGCAGAGCATTACACCATCACAGGAAATAACACAGCACTCATTTTTCGACATATTAACATGAACAAAACGTGGTGCGCTGAACTTTTGCATGTGTTTTGTAAATGCTTTTAACCTAACTTATACAGTAAATAATGCTCAAATCTGAACAAAAATCTCCTGTTCTCAATGTCATACATGTACAGTATGTATCTATGTTTGTACTAAGAGCTCCTAAATAAACACAACACATTCCTTCTGTTGGTGATTGCGACATACTTGTGAATAATCTCCTGTCTTATTCTTATCAAAAATAGATCACATTCATGTCCTTCAAAATGTAAAGATTAAATCTTGTCGCTATAACATGATTGTGCTGAGATCTTATTGTTGTGCTGTTTGATATAGGTATTTATTGTGAATCTGCCCGGGGTGCTGTCATAACACACATTCTCTACATAATAAATGGCATTGCTTGCGGCTGCATTCTGAACAGGCAAAATAATAGAAAGCCTGAGGATGTGCAATAAAAAAAGCATAAAAACAAATGTGTTAATATAAATCTAGTCTCATAAAAATACGTACCTCCGGCCTGGGTACTTTTCTGCAACACCGTTTTATTACCCTGTCTGGGCAGCGTATCCAGCAGCAGGTTTCAAAGAGAAGCGTCCACTGAGTAGCGCTAAAACACGGGTTCAATACTGTCCAGGGGCAGCTTTTTGTATGTAGTGAATGATATAGTATGTGCTGTGTGTTTTTATTATGTTTTGGCTTCAGGACGTAGTGCGCGGTTCGGAATTCAAATAGTCCGGGGTGGGGGGACTGTCGCTAAAAGTTAATGCTCTATCGTGTTGGAAACATGCCCTGATAGCTCAGACGCGCTGCCCTAAACCAATACCCGTAGGGGTTAACAAATTCAAACTGAGGATAAAAGACGCATTTGTTGAAAAGATTCAAGCCGGGGGCCATTTGTGGAACGTCCTTATATGCAGATTTGAACTGTTTTGTCGAATCGTAGTTACACGGGATTCAAATTGGAGCTCCTCACCTCTCAAGTACGTCTCCATACTCCGTGAGCTACCGAACAAACCTACCGTCTATGAAAACACATAGATATGAAGCTGGATATGTGTGATGTACGGAGTAGTGTTGGGTCGTTCTGGAACGATTCGTTCATTTTGATGTGACTCGGGACAAAGAATGATGCGGGTGCTGCGGGAGTGGGATTTTTCATGATAACTCCTTGGGCATAGGGGAGGTGCTCAAGGACATCTCTAATGTTGCTATAGGGCTGGAATGATCAAGTAGTTTCACCTGTTTGGCGAGCGTTCGGGTTTTTCCGTAATTGCGTGGGGGTCTTGGGGGGGAATCATCACGTGTAATACCACTCCCATACGCTTTAACCAATGCAGTCTGAACCGGAAAGAGAATTGATTAGTGCCTCCGCTCGAGGGTCGGGGGGTGTGGTGTTTGGTATGGCTCGGATCCTGGAGGGAAGGAGGGGTGGAAAATCATCACTGTACATCCCCATAATCCCAACCCGAGGACTTGTCAGATGAAGATGGTGAGGTGACGTCTAATCAATATGTCCTAAGACCCAGGTAACAATGAAAGTATAAATCTTTTCTGTTTCATTATGGCTGTTTGGTGTATAATGTTGTAGTGTGATCAAACGTTGCGATAAGTCTAACATAATTATGTGAAGTAACAGGACGGTAAGCATTTTAAATTATATTTTCGTCAATATAACAAAGGGGGGTTGACTCGAAAAAAAGATTAGTTAGAGTCCATTTGGTGTTTGAAGGCAAAATTCGGAGCGAATCCGAGTCGGTAAAAATGTGATCCATAACTTCCATACATGCAGTACGGAGAGAGGGGGCCACGCACCTGGGCTGCCGAACGATAGTGGCGAATCGTGTTGCACAATTTACTATTACTATTTCGTTCCCATCGATTTATCATTGTGTCCACGAGTGTTATAATTATTCCCGTCGTGTTGCAAAAACTGTGAGCAATATTATCAAATCAGTTAACGAATAGTAGTTTAACGAGTGTATTTATTGTTTTCGTTGCATTGCTCCGTCTTGAGTTCTAGACATGCAAGAAGCAGAGGCCGTTTTTCAATCCCCAAGGCATATTAGAAAAAATTGTTTTCAGTTTCATATGTTTCATAATGGTTCCTTAGGGCAGTAATTGGCTGCGGAAAATAACTCTTTATTAGCGAAACTCTGTAAATTCTTTGCAAGGAATAAAAATGTGTCTAAGTTTACTGCCTCTAGTGGTTGCAGTGGGGGGTGGTTCTTTGAACGAGGACTGCGTGAGTATGTACTTATTTGTAGCGGGTATTGGTACGGAAAAGGGGCTTTCGACCCCATTTACGTTGTTGAGTGGTAAAAGCAAATGAGACCGAAGAGGGTGTAAATAAATAGGTCAACATCGGTGTTCTTTAGTCAAGTCCAATCATTCACCTTTGCATTGTATCTAGCGCTTTTAACGGAGGGATGACGATTTGTGTCGCAAGCCACTGAACCGGCACTTAATTATAAGAAAATAGTGTCATAATGCATGACAATATAAAAGCACTAAATTTTCAGGTTACAACCAGGTTCATCATATGAAATTACAGTGAGTCAACTCCAGCAATCATATAATAAAATAATCCTCTTTGCAGATCATGTAACGGATGCTCGCTGTAAAGGAAGTTTCCCCAACTAGTCAGAGCGCGGAGGCGCCAGCGGGCAAGGAACTAAACACTCTATCGTGTGACAGTACATGGAGAAAACACCTTGGTCGAGGCACGCGGAGAAACTCTCGGGGGTGCCAGGTGTCTCCTCGTGGTCTGCGCAGAGGGGAGCTGAACCATCAGTACGGAAAAATCAATTTAAGACGTAAATAAAACAGACGATGAATAATATTAACAGCAATTATTAAATGATGCAATCAAACTTATAGCAAAATGTGTTAGTTCTGTGTGTTGTTTCAGGGTTGGCATTATCTGAGGTTCTCTGAGGGGTTGGCATCATCTCTTCCCAAGTGTTCTGGATCCAGACTGAAGCTTGTGTAAATCCTAGTTGGCAGAAACAGAGAAACAAATAGAGACATATTTAGTGTAGCTGCTGTTCCAACCAAGCACAATTGATTTGTTTAACCCAAACTAAAGAATAATAATGTGCTTTTGATCAGATATAACTACAGTACAAAATTATGAGATGCATTATTAGAATGCTTGGCCAAAGAGATGTCTTTAACCTAGATTTAAACAGAGAGAATGTGTCTGAACCCCGAACATTATCAGAAAGACTATTCCAGAGTTTAGGAGCCAAATGCAAAAAAGCTCTACCACATTTAGTGGACTTTGCTATCCTAGGAGTACTAACGGCCAACAAAGTCTATAATTTTGTGCGACCAAAATTAAAGGGGAGCGTGATGGATTGTTTCTGGGTGTGAAAAAGACATATTTATGGTACGTGGCACAAAGGAGCTACGCACCCTTACTGGCCTTATAGTCATTATATAGTTGTAACTGATACGAACTTAAGTAGTTATCCAGTGAACAGAGGACTAGTAAGAAGTTGGAGTAATAATGAGTACATATTTTTCTTGACTGGTACGACTCTAGCACGCGTCAGTTTTGGCACTACCTTTAAGCGGCTATTTTAATAGTAAATGGAATATGCTGGACAACCACCTAGCAGTGCATTACATAGTCCAGTCTAGAGGTCATGAATGGGCAAATGAGAACTAGGGAGCATTTCTGGCAGGTCAACATAAGAAGCAGTATCATTTTCCGTACTTTGGCAATGGTTTCTAAGATGACGAAGTGCTGTTGTTTTTGTAATAACCTGGGAATATGAGTTTTCAAAAGACAGTGTGCAATATCTAATAGAACACCCAAATTGTATTGGAACTGTAGAAGGAAGTAAGAACGCTGGTTAGGCATACATTTCACGTAATGTGCGGGGGTTTTATTGGCTGTATCTATAGAATATAGTGTGATTAGATTGCTATCATATCAAAGTCACACACCGGAAAGTATAAAAGAAAAACTTTGAGGGGAAAAAAGCACACAAGAGGGAACATGATACAACACCAGTTGTGTATGTGTAAGAAATAAACAAAAGAACAAGATCGCTTCGTACTAACATATATTACTTTGCCAAGTCATTTTAGATTTCTCTTTCCCGTTGTCAGGATTGCCCAGACACTCTATATACCGGCAATTTATCCACTTCCTGACAATATGCCCTGTCTGAGAAGACTGCGGTTTCCCGTAGGATATAACAGGTTTCTGTTTCCCCAATCACATTGATTCTAATCCGTGTCAAAACAATTTATTTTGGATTCTCTCTCTCTTCTCACGGTCGGGTCGGGTACGAAACGTCGGGTGCAAAGTCAAGGAAAAGCTCGGTCGTCGAAAGGAATCTCGCTAAACGGGACGTCAAAACTCGCAATACGAATCCACATCTCTCGTCGAAACTCGGGGGTGCGGGGGAAGGGAATCTCTCTCCCAGTCGTTCTCTAACTCTCCAAATCTCTTACACAACCTCAGTAAAAATTACCTTCTGTTTTAGGCTGTCCTTTGAGAAATCTAATTCTGTCTAGATGGCAATGTCTGTGAGTGTAGTATACATTTTTTTCCCCAAAATTCTTCTCATTTATTTCAACCTTCTTTAAATTCCATAGCTGAAGCAAATGCCTTCTTGCACTGCCTTGTGAACATTGAGGTTTGGCAACTTTGTTCAAGCATTGCTGGCATGATATCCAAGATAAAAGAAGATTAAATGAATAAGGAGAGTCAGATCCCAGACACATCTAATAACAGATGTTTTGAAACAAACAAAGTTTTACTTCTAGTATTATGTTCCCCTTACAATCATTACAATTGGACCTCACTATGCTAAACAACAACCAATACCATTTTTTGTTATCGCAAAATTTTGTGTTGCCTTCCTAAAGATCTAAATATTATAAATGCATAGCTGAAGTTTATTTTTTAATAACATATGCCTAAGTGACTGAAACATTTTTCACATTCTTTACATTTCACACAGACTGTTTTGTGAATTATTCTGAACATGCTGCTGGTTTTTCACAGTAGGGCAGAGTGGGGGAAAACACCCCCCTTAAGGACTGTGGAATTTTTCTCTGTGAAACAAAAGTTAAATGATCATAGTTTTAGTGACAATGACATAAATGGGTGGTACAAACCAGAGGGGTATGAAAAATGTCCAGCGTTTTCATGTTATTAGATTTTTAACAAACATTTAATTTGTACCAAGGGGGCGTTTTACCCCACAGGTGGGGTAAAATACCCCGAGTCATACAAAGCAATTTGGTTTACACATTTACAGTACAAATCAGAGTACATGAAGTTTTAGCTTAAAATTAAAAAGAATATAATCAATAATTATGAATTACAAAATTATAATAGCCTATTTGAAAAATATTGTTAGCTGATGCTAACTGGTAAGCTAACTAGCTACCTGATGCTAACTTGAGTCATTTTTAAATATAAAGTCCAAATATTTTTTATTCAACCACCTAGTTAGAATACATTTGATGGACAAGGGGGGGGGAGGGAACGTTTCGGTTACGTATGGTAACCCTCGTTCCATGAAGGAGGTAACGGAGACGTCACGTCGGATGACCGCTGAATTTGGATCTCGCTTAGAGAGACCAATCCACTTTGAGTGTAAACTAAATGAGCCAATGCACATTGGCATGTGATTATGGCATCCAGCTGCTGCTGATCACAGCGTTAGTATAAGTAGGCAGCAGATGAAGCGCATATTCAGCTTTTCGCTTCGGAGCCGAGCCGGTGACCCGGGTCCGCTCAGCGTTGTTACAGGCGCTGTGTCGACGTGACGGTACGTGGCGTAGGCCAGGGCTTGCACAAGAGTACCAGCTACTGCTGCTATGGCACTACCCATTGAGTAAGACTGGATAACACTGGGAACGTACCCGTTCTACTTGGAACAGGAACGTTTACGGAAGCTCGAACCTTCCCGAAGGTGGTTTCGGAAGCAATACACATATGGATATTCCTTAGGTGCATATGGAAGAATGTAGGTGATTGAACCCTCTTGGAATGGCAGAAGTCTGCTGGGGAAACATGGGCTCTGAGGCTATACCGTGGATTTTACATATATGGGATCCACTTAGGTCTTGCATATGGAACACAGCCTTCTACCGGTTCTCGAGAATTCAACGAGTGAAGGCCTGGCGCCGAACACTCCACCATGTCTGGCTGCCGAGGGGACGGAGGAACTCAACAGGGTCTACTATATGGACTATCTGTAGTGGTTTTGCAAGCCGACCCGAAGCCTGGGCCTCTCAGTGCTTCTACCCATTTTGAGGTGAGAACACAGGAGGATACCAGTTCCACATGGAGGCTATAGAATCTAGCGAACGTGTTAGTGGTCGCCCAGCCCGCAGCTCTACAGATATCCGCCAGCGAGGCCCCACGAGCCAGCGCCCAGGAGGACGCAACACTTCTAGTAGAGTGAGCTTGGCGAGGACGCGGGAGGGCGCGTTCGAGGGCACACACTGTGCCTGATAAGCCAGGGTGATGGCTTCCACTATCCAGTGGGCCATCCTCTGCTTAGATACACCCTTCCCCTTCTGCCGGCATCCGTAACAGACAAAGAGCTGGTCTGAGTTCCTAAAGCTTTGTGTCCGTTCTAAGTACCATCTCAAGGCTCGGACGGGACAAAGCAAAACTAGGGCTGGGTCTGCCTCCTCTGAGGGCAGTGCTTGGAGGTTCACCACCTGATCCCTGAAGGGAGTTGCGGGAACCTTGGGCACGTAGCCGGGTCGGGGCCTCAGGGTTACCTGGGAATCGGCCGGCCCGATCTCTAGGCACGAATCGTTGACCGAAATGCATGCAGGTCCCCTACCCTCTTGTTGGAGGCCAATGCAAGCAGGAGCAGCATTTTCATTGAAAGAAACTTTAGCTCAACCACCTGCAAAGGCTCAAATGGGCCCTGCTGTAGTGCCGTGAGCACTATAGTCAGGTCCCAAGAGGGTATAGAGGGGGGCCGTGGAGGATTTAGCTTTCTCGCCCCCTTAAGGAACCTGACGACTAGGTCATGTTTCCCCAACGACCTCCTTCTACGGGGGCGTGGTTAGCAGCGATTGCAGCGACATAAACGTTAAGGGTGGAGGGAGACAGCCTTCACTCCAACCCTTGCTACAAAAAGGACAGCACAACACTGATCGGTACGCATATTTCGGGGGGCGAGAAGAACACAACTCAACTAACAGGTTCCACTTCAAAGCGTAGGTGTGTGTCGTAGATGGTGCTCTCGCTAAAGTGATGGTGTCAACTACCCCTTGGAGTAGGCCACCTAGAACCTCCGCGTCCAGTCCAGGGACCATAAGTGGAGATTCCACAAGTCTGGACTCGGGTGCCAGAGGGTGCCCCCTCTCTAAAGGAGATCCCTCCTCAGAGGAATTCGCCAAGGAGTGCTTTGCGAGGGCATTAGTTTCCGTAACCATGTCGGGTAGGCCATAAGGTGCCACCAACAGGACCGGTGCTCCTCGTGTCTCACAGAACTTGTGCAAGAAGGCTCACTTGGGGAAACGCATACTTGCGCAGGCCCCGCGTCCAGCTGTGTGCCAGTGTGTCCGTGCCAAGTGTTCCCTCGGTCAGGGTGTAGAACAACTGGCAGTGAGAGGTTTCTGGAAAGGCAAACAGGTCTACCTGAGCAGCTCCAAAACGTCTCCAAACCAGCTGGACCGTCTTGGGATGTTAGATCCCGCCATTCTCCCGGGAGCGCAGCTCGTGACAGCTCGTCGGCTGCCCGGTTGAGTAACCCAGGAATGTGAACAGCATGAAGCGACCTCAGATGCTTCTGACTCGAGAGGAGGAGGTGGTGGGCGAGTTGCGACGGGAGCGCAGACTATCTTGTCGGTTGATGTACGCAACGGTCTCTGTGTTGTCTGTGCGGACTAGTACATGCTTGCCTCGCAAACGCCCATTGAAACGGCTCAGGGCAAGGTGCACTGCCAACAACTCGAGGCAGTTGATGTGCCAGTACAGTGGGAGCCATACCGTCCGACCTGCCCGTGTGCCAGTGATCTTTTGCTGACCCGGCGGAAACACGTGCAAGACCTGTTTTACGTGGCCCGACAGCACGTGGTCCGAGGCATCCGTATCTACAAACCACAGCCGCCTTGATACCTTGTCTAGTTGCACTCCTTCCCGTATAGAAATTGCCAGGTCTGTACCACGGGGTGAAGTGTTTGGCGGCCAGGCCGTGGTCAACTTTACCCGGAATGTGCCGTGTTGCCGACGCCACCTCGGGACTTCGTCATGGAGTCAGTTGCTGACAAGCGGTCTCAATATATGGACCGGATAGTGCCCCAATAGGCCCAGGGCCTCTGCAACTTTTTTCAGTGTGGCCGCTCAGCCACCTGCTCTTGAATGTATTCCAAGCAGTTCAAACAGCCGCACTGGAGCACGTCTTGCGTGAGTGTGTTGTCTGTTCGAACCGATTCCACTAACCGATAGACTAATCAGACTGCAGACCGATAAAAGATATCCTCTGCGTCTGGAGATATTAGATTGCAACTCGGTTCTTCCTTCCGCAGGTTCGAACCCAAAAGGCCCCACAGGCTGATGTGTTAGAGAGCGTGTCCCAATCCCATTTTCTCGCAGACCACTGATCCTGTAGCCCGAGTGAGGATGAGCCAATCTGTGAACGAGGTAGATATGTATCCCTAGCTTCGCAGTCGTTGCCCTTGTGCATCTCTTCCAAAAAAAGCAGTCAAAGACTCTCATGGAACCAGGGCTTGCCTCCGAACTTTCGTAGGGGGACGCTCATGTGCACATCGATATCTCGCTCGAGTTACAAAATACTTGACAGGTGCTCTATAAGGTCTGGATGTGAGCATGATTTACCAAAGATACCGCAGTGATCGGGTGCGGATCAAAGGGGGCGCCGGGGCCGGGGGTCAAGATCTTATTCCTTAATGACAATGATTCAGCTATGTCTATAACACCTGTTTCACATTGCGAACATCAGTGGAGTGTGAGCAGTTTGTTTGTGTCATTGCCCATGCATGATTGAGGGGGTCGGCCTTCACACTTCTGACATGAGCATTCAACAACAGGGAAAACGACAAAACATACACTGTTCACGCTCTGTTGATGCTTGCGATGTGAAACAGGCATTATATCAAAGACTTTAGGGACATTAAGTTCATATTTACACTGTAAGCATGTCAGTCCCACAGCAGTGTGAACATGGACATTTTTTTTTTCATTTATGCCCATAGACATACTGACAGACACATCAAAACAGAAGTCCATTTTATCGTTATTTCATTTAGTGGCCTTTTTTATTTTTTTTTCTCAAATCATTAGGTAAACAAACACACATTTGCGTTATTAAATAAGTAATGCTTTAGCAAGAGATTGATTATGCAGTTGTGTGTTATGCAGACATTCCACTCATACATATAAATGGTAGAAATGGTAACACAACATATTGTGGCAGTAGAAGTTCCACCGTCTAGTTACAAGAGCCGACTGGCTGTTTGTTTATTTTAGGACATGTAATAACTGGACTATGAATATAGGTATAATTCAATATACCTACTAATATTGGACTACAAATATAAGTATAATTCATGATGCCATTGTTTTCATTCCCAATTTAGAAATGTAATTTCAACCAACAGTTATGTAGATAAAGTAGATCCAAGCTGTACTTTCATGGCTGCAAACAGCTGCTCAAGGGCGTAATAAATATTGCCTTAATAATAGTGCCTTAAAGGAACTTTGGTGGTAGTTTGAAAAATCATCATATAAACTTCAGTCATATGCAATGTTGTAGCAGCTTTTCATCTTCATCTTTTATCAGTACATAACAGCCCCTCTGGAGCAACATCTAAATACTGTTGAAGGACACAGTGATGAAGAGGCAAAATTAGACCTGAACCTACAAATTATTCACTTTCAAACAACCTCTACTTCACTGAGGAACAATTAACCACATCTGAATTTCATTTGAGTTTAAATACAGACAGACAGATTGCTAGATTAAACTTGATTGACGTATTGTTCAATCTTTTGGTTTAATTTTTTATAAGACATGAGAACAATTTTAGTTTCTTTGCTGTGAATGTCTACTCTCTCTGGAAAAATGACCATGCTGGTGGGTCTGATTATACTTAAGCAATTAGTGTTTTAACTGTTCTTTCTTCTGGGAAAAAAATCCACATTAAATTGCTAGTTTCTTTAGACCAATTTGTTGCCCCAAGGTCCTTTTACGGGGTCTTACCTTCTCATCAGTAATTAGCTTTCCTGGCAGAGTGCTGTAGTGGCAAGCTCTTAGTGAAAGCCTAGTCCTTTTCTATTCTCCTCAAGTCTTTAATAGCTCAACTTAAATTCCAAGAGGAAAGGACATCTTCAAGTGCTCTAAAGACACAATATCAACTAATGCTTTTTGTTTTCTTTTTGTAATTTGGTGCTCAAATCTTTACTGTATTAAGGACTCAAGTCAAAAGGTGATTCTATTAAAGGGGATGTCTAATGCTGTTTCATGCAATCTGACTTATTTACATTGTTAAAGAGTTGGACTCTCATGCTAAACATGGACAAAGTTTAAAAAAATTAGTTGGACGTATTTCTGCAGCAAAAACACTCATATTATAAACACTTAGAAGTATTTGTATACGTTTCGGAAAGTTTTTTTTTTTTCAGAGTATGTCCCTGTATGACAACACATAAGGGCATAATTCCTTGTAGGGCACTTCTCTAGGAAGATCGCATGCACACATCAACCAGAGCGAGAGCAAGCGCATCCCATCAACGTGCTTTTATGGTTTCTGCGGTGCGGAAGTCGTTGGCAGCGCTGCACAGGAATTGCTTGAGAAGGATTTATCTTTGTTGTGTTTTTTTACAGCGCACGAGAATCAACAATGTCACCAAAGAAGTTTTTTTTTCTGTGTGTTATTTAAGTCAGATATCATTGTCATGTCCTTTACCATAAAAACGATGACAAGACCTGTGTATGGCGCTGGGTGATACAGGGTCATGCACACAAAACACCATCAGTGTAATTTACATGACACCAAAATAATCCAATAAACATTAACTGATCAAGCCGAACATGAGAACACAAAACGACCATATTTTAACATTCTAAGAACAACAATATGCCAGAAACAAACTATTTTAGATCAATATATTTCTACATTCTATGTATGCGCCACTAACAATTTATAGTTTTTAACTTATTTTTACTGGTTAACAAAATCATACTTTGGACACTATTTAATTCAGTTAAAATGACATATTCCGATATTTAACAGGGACCGGGGTGTTTAAGACGGTTAAACTTCTCATGAAATCTCCTCTGATTGAAACCTTTCACTAATCCTAAATTTTCCAAATCTATGACATTGATACAATGCACATACAATGGGGGCAAATGGGTGGAGTGAACCTAGATTTATTAGACAAGCTCATCATAAAATCCCACATGATGAAATTAAAACCATGTTTACATCGATTTCATCTGATTTGATTGTCCAGCTCTATGTCAATGCTTAAATGGACCTAGAGGCACCAGTAGCAAAATAAGCCATCCTAATTCGAGTGGCAGATTGTAGTTAATGCTTAAAGGTACAGTACAGGTGATATGGGTGGAAAACAGAATTTTTATTTATTGACTAAAGCCGGGTGTCACACCTCATTCCTGGAGGGACGTGAGCCCGCAAGTTTAGATTCAACCGACTCACGGGTCGGCTTCAAGGCTTATTTGAAACTAAATGGTATGTGTGTTGAGCAGGGGGGTTTGAACCAAACTTTGCAGGGCTCCCGTGGCGCTCCATGGAATTGATGTTGACTCCCTGGACTAAATTGTCCAGTCACAGAGCCTGTTTCAAGGTGTCTTCTTCAAAACATACTACATGTTACTATTGATTTCTTAAATTGTTTTTATAACTTTAACCAATACTCAAATCACGCTTAAATTTATTTTAGCATTACCTTGCACAGGGTCTGGTTATTAGGATAATTGGTGTGAGATTTGTGCATAGTTCAAAGAAAAAGCTTTAACTGTTCCGCATCAAAATAAATTGCCAAATGATTCGTCTGGTGCGCAGATTGAAGCACATTGAAAGGTAAATAAAGTGTCTACTGTTTAAGGTTTCAAAAAACGTTTTTGAGAACAGCGATTGGCAACAAAATGTTGGTTTAATATTGGGGTTACATTTTGCAGTTCAGGTGTAACCCAGATCTTTATGTAAAAAAGGGTTCGACAACCTTCTTCTCTTCTGACTGTTGGGTACATATTAAAATATCTAAAATAGAAGGAGCATATGGACAATTTTATTGTGTTTTAAATTAGGTAAAAAATTCTTACTGACAAAGATGGGCAAAACGGGAGGATAGTGCAACTTTAAAAAGGATGACAACTAATTAGTATTTGGTTTGAAAGTAATTAGTCTTTTAATATGTAATAAATTGATTTTTGTTGTAAATATTCCTGACAAGATTGTTACACTGAATGATGTTTTAGTGGGTCTCTTCTGTAAATCAGGGGTAAATTTATGATATTTATTTTTTGCTCGGAAAACCTAAAAAAAAATTGCAATTAAATTAAATAGAAAACTTTTTAAATGTTTTTTTGGAAAAAACAACAATAATTTAAAGCAGTATTACACTTATTGATGTTTTGTAAGAAAGGCCTTAAACCCCTGTTGTTATCTCTTTGACCCGCATGTAAAGACTCTTAATTGGTTAAATCGCATCTGAAACTCTAGAGGAGACAGAAATTACGATCTCCTCTCAGATAAATCTATTCTTGCTCTCCAATCTTATCTGTGACTTTCTGTCCTAGCCTAGGCATGTTTTTTTGGGTAATACCAAAAAAGTTAAATTTCAGATCTCCAATCACGTTTTTTTTGTTTGTTTGGGGTTTTTGTTTAAGGGTATAAATGTAAGTCTCTGTCCGAGTGGTGAATCACTCTTCAGTACAGGAAAGACAAAATCAGTCATCATGAACAATGACCTGACGGGTCAGCTGGGATTAATTGATGATGACATTGTAATCTTCACCCCAATTTGCTGGCTTCCTTTTTTAATTTCCTTCAGCTTCAGTTGGCAATCATCTCTTTCAATCCCTCTAATAAAGTTGAGTAGAGCTCCTGTCATCACACAGACACGATGGCATCCATGTGGCAAAGGTAAACACAGACATTAGTGCTGAAGATAGCACTGAACACACCCCCAAACACAGTGAGGCATCTGAGGTGAAGCTAATTAGCATGTGGTCCTATCGTCGATGAAGGTGCGGAGGTGGGGGGTGGCTGAGAACGACTGTGGGAAACAAAGCACGGAGATGTGAGTAGGAGAGAGACACACATAAAAAAACAACATGTTTTAAGGATCCATTTCTGTAATGAAAACTGTCATTTGAAGGGATAGTTCACCTTTCAGTTGCTGGTTCTCATTGACTTCCATAGTATGGAAAAAAAAACACACTATGCAATTCAATGGGGACCAGCGCCTGAAGGTGAATTATTCCTTTAACTGGTGCAGGCAGATGGGGGTATAAAACAAAGTGATACGAGCGTACAGTTGAGTAATTATGCTACTAAATGCTGGTTAGCTTTCAAAAACAACCACTGCTGCAACACACGACACACATGGGAGTATTATATCCTCACTTGTTTTTTTCTCTGGGAACATAGTATTTGCTTCAGTTGAATCAATCAAGATGTTTGTGTGAACATGGAGACTTGGAGGCACGAAAACCACATTGCATTGCTTTGCTTCAAATATTTAGATTCCTTTCAGGCAAAAAATTTTTTTGAATTCCACAACCCCCTTGGGCCACAAAAGTCTGATTACCATTTTACATTATGCAGATTAAATAAGGACCTCTGGTTATATATATATATTATATATAGTTTGTTTTTTTTAACCGTGTTTTGTATTAAATAGACAAGATCATAGTATTAAACAATCAGAGAATCGTGATATATACAGTATATATATATATCATATATATATATAGAGATACATTATTATATCTCCTGCATGTTAATCCTATTGATCGTTTATCTAAAAGAATGTACAAAATCTAGAACCATTCATTGAAGATACGTAATTTAAAATGGGGTGAAAATCTCATTCTTACATAGTTTTCTCTCAACACCATTTTGTCACACATAGAAATTTTTATGAGTAAATATATCTCTAAAATATTTAACATATTTTTATGCACATAAAGCCAACAAGGTGTTTATGATCATGTAAATTAATCGGCCTTTGCTTCCTGTTTACACAGGAATAAAATATGAGGTGAAACAAGGTCCCCATTCCCTAAATCTAATCGCTGGCACAATGATTACGAAGAATATCGTTTCTTATGTGCATCAACTGATACTTGAGCTTCACAAATTTTAGCACGTGGCCTTGAATAAAATAGCGGATAGCATGTACCATTCCCCTTTTTTCCACCATCAGGTCAATAATTAAGAATTTCCAATCAACAAAAAATATTACAAATCCCCTTTACACATTTGTGACATCATATGCTGGGGGATGTCGGACTGGGGGCGGGCCTCTTTAGGCTCACAGCTACATTAGCCAGTGCTTACCGTGCCATATATTGGCCAAAACTGGCCTAGATACGTTTGAGGATAACTGGGCCACAGTTTTAATAATATAAATACTATAATAATAATTCTTAACATTTAATCGCTCTTTTCTGGGCACTCAAAGTGCTTGGGGGCAGAAGTTGTGACATCATATGCGTGCCATTTTAGGCTCACAGCCACATTAGCCAGTGCTTCCCTTACGCAAAGAAAATATATTTACTAATATATGAATGATCAATATATTAAATGACATAATGGTATATTAGAAATTATACAGAATAATATATTGTGTAAATATATTACAATGTATTGAATAATACATAAAGAATTGCTGCTTTCATATATTGAAAAATATGTGACAATACATTTACTTATATATCACAATATAATATTATAATACACTTTATAATATATAGATGTACATGTGATAAGATATTTTACTGCATGTGTAAGAATATATTGAACATATTTTTACTCATGCAGTATATACACATATATGGAAATATATATTTCTTATATTTAATAATCATTTATGATATACACGTTTCATATTTTAAAATATAGCTAGTTTACAATAACATAAGCACACCTGCCCATAATAATGCACTTACCAAAACCTTTTAATGTACCTGTGCCACATTTGCTGAAACACACATGTGGACCACATTTGGTTTACACCCTGATTAGCCTTTGTCGATAATGCAACATTTTTGTGATTTGATACATTTGGGCCATTTTTTGCTGTTTTACATATGGGCCACTTCAGGCTTACATTCATTTTGTCCGGGCCATAAGAATGCCAGCAGTGCCATATCATTGCGTTAAGTGTCCCACATCCGCATGCTATCTGGGCCAGTTGTTTATAACTATTCCTCTGAAGCAGTATGATCACTGTGAACATGAAATTTAAGTGGATCACCTCATGTATACAAGTCAATACCATCAGACCTCACTGGTTCTTCAAATTATTTAAATATCTTCTTTTGTGTTTCACAATACCAAGTCATACAGGTGTGGAATGACATCAGGGTAAGTAAATTACAGTGTTCATTTTTGAGTGAACTATCCCTTTCAATTTCAGTTAATCTTGTTTTGGACATGACTAAATGTGGTAATATCTGAGTGGGTGAGTTGTTTACTTTGTAATTAGTCCATTTTCCATTAGTCCATTTGGTCCATTTTCATTAGTCTGACCTGTTGCAAGCATGAAAACAATAAAAATGGGGTGATTTATAGACATTTTGATCTCAATTTTCAAACAGTTATTTTGTGGTTTTAATGTGTAATGTGGATTCATGGAACAGCACTTTTGTGAAATGGGAAGGAACTCTTTTGCTGTCATTAGTGGTCTATCTCAAAGTCTGTGTCTGTATGAGGTCTGAGGGTCAACTAAATCCATGTCTAGCTCTTTGAGCTGTAATTGCTTGCCATTCTCATTCTCCATTCAAAAATGCTGTCTCAAAATGCCATCTTCTTTTGTTTTGCTGGAGAGGATCCCCTGAAAAAACACCAGAGCGAATCGTGCAGAGGCTCTCATTCATGTCATACCTCGTGTCCTCTCTAGAAATGTAAGCAACGAGCGCTTATTCTAATTAGTGACAGCACTATTTGTCTGATGCTATCATTACAATAATAATAATCAATCAATCCATTCAAAAATATGAATGAAAATGTAAAAAAAATATTAAAATGACAATCAACCTGACTACATTAGGTTAACCACACTAGTGTCCCTTTTAAGGGTCAGATCAGGTAGTAGTGCATATTCCTGGGCCAGCGGAACCAATTCATAGGAATGCATTATATAATTGTACTATAGTGATAGATATATATTGTTCCCTTTCAGTCCGTCACGTTCGACATTACGTCAGTCGTGACTGACGAATTGGGATCTCGCCTGAGAGCCCAATCACCTTCGAGTGTTAACTAAACAAGCCAATGACAGTTGGCGTGCATGTTTCGGCACGCGCACCCCGCCCCGCAGCGCGGGTATAAAAGGAGAGCACGTGCAAACGCACATCAGCTTTTCGCTTCTGAGCCGAGCCTTCTACTAGGACGAATCTCCGCCGTATCTGTCCAAGAAACAGCCTAGCTTTGGTGTTACGGCGCGTCAGCGGGGGTTGCCGTTCAGTGCTGCTCATCTTCGGCGTGCTGCAGCTGACATTCTGCGGCCTCGCCGCGACCTCCCCTGGGCGCTTCAGCGCTCCCTCTAAAAGAGTGTTTCCTTTTTTTTTCCTAAAAGAGCAAATGTCTAAAAAAGCTCCACGAGCGACGGGCGTCTTTTCAAAGATGGCTTCCCGCTCGTGCGTTTATGGATGTGGTCGTTTCCTGCCTCCATCTAATGGTCATGATCGCTGCCTCTCGTGCCAGGGCTTACAGCACGCTGAAGCAGCGCTCAAGGATGAGTCATGTTCTCAGTGCGGGAACATGACCATTGCGATGTTGCGGTATAGATACCTCCTCATTAAACGGGGGGGGTATCCCTTTGCCATGCCCCGCTCTAGCTCCTCCGGTTTGAGGGCTATTTCGGTTCATGGTCAGGGAGACCTGATGGTTACGGTGAGAGCTTCCCCGTCGATTACGTCTCCGCGGGCCTCTCATTCCTTTAGCATGTCGCACCACCTGGTGTTCCTGGACGAGTGTGCTGGATCCTCGGACATGGCGGTGTCCAGCATCTTGTGCGGTGCACAGGCGGATGACAGGATGTCGATAGCTGCATCGGAGGGCGAGCTAGGCTCAGGAGATGAGGATTCGGCTGCGCTGCCAACGTCAGGAAGAGTGGCGTTGCCCGAGCCAGATCCAGAGCTGACCGCTATGCTTTCCCCGGCCGCCGAGAGTGTCGGGCTGCACTTGAGGCCTCCTCCTTCTCCCGAACGCTCTAGGCTGGTGGATTGGTGGCTGTGGGGCGGAGGGGTCCGGTCTCGGCAGGCGCCTCGGTGTCTTTCTTCCCGGAAGTGCATGAGGAGATCACTAAGTCTTGGAAGTCACCTTTTTCTGCCCGAAACAGACTTTTGCCTCCTCCGTCCTCACCACCCTCGACAGGGTCCAAGGGTAACTTGCAAGCGCTGCCCCGGGAGGAGGCAGACCCAGCCATCGCTCTGCTCTGCCCCGTTCGCGCTCTGCGCATTTACGTAGACCGTACACAGAGCTTCAGAACCTCAGACCAGCTCTTTGTCTGCTTTAGAGGTCAGCAGAAGGTAAAGGCTGTCTCCAAACAAAGACTTGCCCATTGGTTAGTGGAGGCTATAGTCTTGGCTTACCAGGCCCAACGGTTACCTTGCTCCCTCGGAGTGAGAGCTCACTCTACGTGAGGAGTGGCATCTTCTTGGGCATTGTCGCGGGGCGCCTCGATAGCAGACATCTGTAGAGCTGCCGGCTGGGCGACGCCTAACACGTTTGCGAGATTCTATAATCTCCGTGTAGAGCCCGTGTCCTCTCGTGTACTTGCCTCAGGTAGGCAGTAACACCGGACCCGCTCGGTTTCGATCACGCTTGCTGCGCCATTCCCTTCTACGGACCGGATACGTGCGCTTTTTTGTTCCTCAATTCAGTTCCCCATGGCGAACCTTGGTGGAGTTCCTCCCGCACCCTCGGCGGTCAGGCGTGGCGGAGCGCCAGGCTCAGCACTCGTGTGCATGCCCAAGGTCAGCCCTTGTGCTGGGCTAGGTGCCCGTGTGTAGTGATTCCCCTTCGGGTGATCCCACATGTGTATTCTTCCACGGTATGGCTCCCCTCATGGTAAGCCCGTGTCTTTCCCTGGCAGTCGTTCTCTGCCATCTCTGCTATGTAGTCATCTCACCCCAGGCGGGTTGAGTCTACCGCAGGGACTTCCATATGTAGCACTGCCCTGGGCCAGTCCATATGTGTATTCCACATGATACCTCCTATGGATGTGGCTTCCGTAGCGTCCCAACAGGGTACGCTTTCCCAGTGTTATCCAAAGTACCACTGTATGGAACAGCAGTGGCGGACACCTCTGCCTAGCCACTGTCCTATCTTCCGCCCCAGCTGGTGTGGGGGGACTTGCCGGCTGCCACAGGGCACTGGAGGGGGGTCAGTAATAGTGGCGTTTTCCATACGGATCCCAATTCGTCAGTCACGACTGACGTAAGGTCGAACGTGACTGACTGAAAGGGAACGTCTCTGTTACTTGTGTAACCCTCGTTCCCTGAAGGAGGGAACGGAGACGTTACGTCCCGTCGCCACAGTTGCTGTATGGCCAGGGCACGTAGTCTCGGCACCTCAGAGAAAAACTGATGTGCGTTTGCATGCGCTCTCCTTTTATACCCGCGCTGCAGGGCGGGGTGCGCGTGGCGAAACACGCACGCCAACTGTCATTGGCTTGTTTAGTTAACACTCGAAGGTGATTGGGCTCTCGGGCGAGATTCCAATTCGTCAGTCACGACTGACGTAACGTCTCCGTTCCCTCCTTCAGGGAACGAGGGTTACACAAGTAACCGAGACATACTGCTATTTGAGAATTAATTGATAGCTATCAGTTGATATTAAATGTCTAATTGTTCATGTTTATTTCCTTTTATATTTTACATCCATATTACCTTTGCCATCATCTAATGCTCACCTCAAGTTAACCTTTTCTAAAATACTATAGCTTATATTTTATAGATATATCATAACGTCCATTTATAATGATCAGACATAACATGAAAAATCAGCTTATTAGTACTGGTCAGAATTTTCATATTGGTGCATTCATACCAGAAGGAATTGCAATTGTATTTCCAGCACAAACACTATCTTATCTGCCATTGTTCAAACAAACGGATATTGCCATCTGACCCAATTACACGCATTAATTACAAACAAAAACTCCACAATAACTGTATAAAGGTTGTGTGAGATAACATGCTAAATTTTGTGTGACTTCTCCATCCATTAAAGCAATTGCCCCATATTTCCAAGGGAAAAATAAAGACATGCTGCTTGCCAAGCACTGGGTAATGGATATATTTGTGTACGTGCATGTATTTTTGTGTGTGGCAGGACATAAATGAAAGGTGACATATTATTCCTCCAGAGGAGGACAATCTGACCACATTAACACAGGATGAGACAGCGTCTGTGTGACTTATAGTCAGGCAGGAGGGTGAGAGAGAGACAGACAGATTAAAAAAAGGGGAGACATGTATATCTATGGCAGAACCTACAGGAAAAAATGTATTGGTCAGTGGTTGCTCTTCCTAAGCTCAGGAGACTTAGATGAGATTCTCATATATCTCTCATTTTAGTATCAAAAGCATTTCAGATGTTTCTCCTAGAATTCCTTAGGAGAACTCGAAGTAGACACAAATGAGACTTGAGACATATTTGAGAAAAAAAGAGTCAAAACTTTTTCTTGATTTTTCTTTTTTCTTGATTTAGATTTTTATTTCCTATAGTCAAGGTTATCTCACAGATTATGAGCCAAGACATTTGCCTCTAGAAACAAATTTAACATTACAGTGGTTATAGTTTAGGGCTGTTGTAACGCTACGTGTAGAGGAAAGTCACACGAAGATGAAGGTTATCTACACAAGAGTTTAATAGAATCCAAGAAGATGATAATCCATGAAGGCAAAGGGAACACGCAGCAAAACAACATCAATACCGGACAAACTAAAAAATAGAACGGGGAGTACTTATTCCAACTCAAATAAGGGACTAATGACTAGATTAGTCATTAGTCACTGACGACTCCAGGGGGCCGACTGACAACGGCGGAGCAGGTGGGAGAGGAGCCCGAGGCAGAGATGGAGAGCCGATGAGCCAGGGTGACGGGGAGGATCCGGAGGGCCAAGTGGAGGCGATGGCTTTGGCGACTGAGGCGCAGGCGAGGATCTGGAAGACCATGGTGAAGCCGGATCGACAGAGGACCAAGGTGGAGCCGAGGGGAGGGAGGAGTCCAATGGAGCCGGTGGGACGGATTGACGAGGTGCAGCCGGAAGATCGGCGTCTTGAGGCGATGGCAGGTCGACGACTGACCAAAGCAGAGCCAGAGGGACGAGGGAGCCCGGTGGAGCTGGTGGACTGATGGGCCACGGTGGAGAGGAGGGAGCTAGGAGCCATGGTGGAGCCGCTTGCTCGACGGGCCGAGGCGGAGTCCGGGACTCAGAGTCTGGAGGTGGAGACAAGGGATCCTCCAGCCACAACATCGATGGAGACTGGCAGACCCGCGGTAAACCCACATCACAGATGGTGGGCTGAGGGTGAGCTGAGGGGCTATCAGTGGACAGCGGTGGCAGTGGTGAGGACTGATGAAGAGGTGGTGGGAGAGGGCGGCTGAGTGGGAGCTTTGAGCAGTCCGGGGGTTCAGGAATGATGTGTGCTGCCCACACACACCAGATGGCCACTCCCAGCACTGGGAGCGACCTCCATGGTCGTGACGGGGCAGACAGACAGTTCAGGGTAGATGGATAGTTCGGGCACGACCTCCATAGTCATGATGGGGCAGACAGAGACTTCAGACGATGACGGAAAACTGGGTAATTTTGAATAAAAGTCCATCAGATCCCCTGAGTCCTGCCTGAGTTCACCATCAGCGGTGGTACAGTGGGCGGGGCATTCCTCCGTGCCATCACTCTGCACTGTATTATCCCTTGTTGCCGGCTCTCGCACCTGGTCAGACGATCAATGAGGCTCTGGCGGTGGGGCGATCCTTAGCTTTGGCTCTCCGTCTGCGGTGGGCTTGGGCAAGCGCTCCGTGCTCCGGGGTGATGTTCGGCTGGGATCTGGGTCTGGAGTGGGGCCGGCGAGACCAATGGTGAATGAAGAGTCATTGTTCACCAGCACGCACTCCACGAAGTCGGAGAAATCCCCTTGAGGTCCACATCCGGACACACGCTCTGCATACGGTGTTCAGGCTCGCTATGTAGAATGAGCAGAGTAGCTGGTACTATTGGCGGTCTCCAGAAAGACCGCCATGTGGACCTCAAGAGAAAGCTCCCCCTGCTCCAGCATGAGGAATGAAGAATTTGGGACAGTGGGTCATACTAATAAAAGAAAAAAATGGAAAATAAACGGGGGTAAATAACGCTGCTTAACTTTACTTTTATGTGGTCCGGTATTCTGTCACGCTACGTGTACACAAAGGGAACACACAGCAAAACAACATCAACATCAATACCGGACAAACTGAAGAACATAACAGGGAGTACTTATACTAACTCAAATAAGGGACTAATGACTAGATTAACAGAACACAGGTGAACAGAATTAACTACACATGAAGGAAAACTAGGTCAGGGGAAACATGAGGGAAGAAAACAAACTAAACGTACATGGTGGTGGCAGCTGTATGTTTGCACTCATATGTATATGTTTACAACTGACATATCAAATCACCACCAGTGATGAATGATAATATCAAACCATGTAATGGAGCTTTTCATAGAACTTCACATTTCAGAATAATTTTTACACTGATGTCTGATGGTCTTAAGGTGAATGTAATATAATATAATATTTTCATTAATGTTTTATAATAACATATTTTATAATCTATACAGTGCTGGGTAGTAACTGCGTACATGTAATCTGGATTACGTAATCAAATTTATTTTTTTTGAATGCTTATAATCAGATTACAGTTACTTTTTTATGTTTTACACAATTACATATTCTTCACACATGTAATGTAATTTTTAATGCATTTCATGATATTGATTTCTTTTTTTTAGTTTGGTACTTGATAATCCCATTCAAATCTATGTTTTAACCAAGTTATCTGAATTGTAATCTAAAAGTAATCAAAACGTAACCACACTACATTATCTAATTAGTGTAATCCAGATTGTGCTACTAACTACAATTTTCGTTATGATTTGTAATCGGTAACAGACTACAATTTGTAAGTAATCTACCAGCACTATATATAGTATATATTTTGTGTCTTTTAGTGCATAAATTCTTTCTGTACAGTCTCCATGTTGTTTTACCTAAAGGCAAATGGACTTTACCATAATTTATCATGATTTATGATATTTCTAACGGTACCTCTGGTTAAATGTTACATATCTATAAAGATGTATAATAAAAGTCTAAAAAGAATTCTTTGCCTTTCAAAGTCAAATGCTTGTCACTTTTTGTGAATCTCATGTAATTCAAAAGTACCCAAATCACTTCAAAATCAGCTCTTGATCAAATGCTGGTGATTAAAATAAGTTTTGTTGCATTTTAATGTTTTAATTTCAATGCTGTTTTTTTTTTGTAGACATGACAAATTGTTTATAAATTGTCCGGACGACAAGAAAATTGAATTGGCCCTCAACTAAGCTGAAAGTTGAATGAACTAGTATAACTGTTGTTTCAACGTAAAAAATGCATGTTGAAACAACTGCATCACACTGAAATAAAAATAAAATTTTAAGACAGTGGGGTAACAAAGTTTTTTAAGTTAACTCAATAAATTGTTTTTACAGTGTTGTTCGCTCCAGTGCTTGACCTTCAGTCAGGCACACTATGCTCTGCATGTTCTAAATGCTGTCTATACATCCATAAAACCTTCCCTTCTAGACAGACATGTACAGAGAAAAGTCCACCTGTCAGTCTTTATCTTCGTCATGCATCATTTATGAGCATAAACTGATTCGATTCATGTGAAAGGACACATACAATAGATGAGTTGCCCGAGCACAAAAGAACAAGAATCCAGAGGGCACAGGAGAGATGCAAATATAAATTGTAAGGTTTGTTGTTTATGAATAGTTTCATGTTTAGTTTACATCTTGATGTGAAAAAAGACTAGACACCAACATCTGTGTCAATTTCCACAATATCAGAAGCAATTGGAACAGAAATTTTTTGTCAAACAGACTAAGATAAATAAAGAAAGCAATAATGCACAAGACTATAAAACTTTTAGAATGCAGCGTTTACAGTGTAAAAACCATACATGGCAATGTGATCTCATTAGTATTCATACAGTATGTATTTGTATTTGATGTGTATTTATAGATTTCAAAATTTTTAGTATGCATATAGACATGAAGCCTATCAGCATACAGTAATCAAATACTGTTGTTTTCAATGAATTTACAATAAATGTATACAAGTAACTGCATTTATCCAAACACTTACAATACCATTCAAAAGTTTAAGGTCGGTTACATTTTTTCATGTGTTAGTGTAAAGTATCTTATGGTCACCAAGGCTGCATTTATTTGATCAAAAATACAGTTAAAACTGTAATGTTGTGAAATATTATTACAATTTAAAATAACTGATTTCTATTTTAATATATGTTCAAATGTAATTTATTCTTATGTTGGCAAAGCTGAATTTTCAGTATCATTACTCTTCAGTGTCCATGATCCTTCAGAAATCATTCTAATATGTTGTTTTTTTTCATAAAGATGTTCAGAAACATTGAGTCAACACACACATAATGAAATGAGTGAAACATTTCACATCATTACATTTACAGGATTTTGCTACTATTTCCTGCTTGTTGAGCTTTTATGATCATTAAATTAATCCATATAAAGAGTACAAATAACTTAGTCCAATCTGGATTTAATTTATAGATGCATTAGTATAAATCTTAACAAGTTCACTATACACAAAAACTGTATGTCTCATGCCTAAAGTTTACATAATATACAGCATTTACAAAAATACTATTGGCGACATTATGTTCTAAATGGTTTTCTCCATGTATAATGAATCTAGTGAAATAGATGCAAAATTAGATTACTTTCATCGTCAACATGAACTAAATCATACTTTACATGTAACATGATAATCCACTTGCGTTTTACAGTCCTATATGCACAACATATAATACCTCTGCCAATGTACAAGTCATTTGATGATAACAAAATAAAATGTCTGTATAACAGTATAGAAATAAATCACTGTATAGTTGACCATTATCAACTAAAATGAGACCATATAATTCAATGCAAATACTGAATTGTTTTGAATATGTCTGAATAGTTTTGAAAATGTAGATGTAGCTCAAACTTAATAGCCTGAATAGAAAAATCCTGTCATGCTCACAGGAATGCCGGTTCGCATCCAGTCTGCATCATGCCATGTTTCCCTTGACTTTACTATGAAATTAAAAGGCTATATAGATTATACGAATATATAAATTATAGTAAGATATATATATATTGATAGAATAGATATTAGATATATATATATATATATATTATCCAATGATTCCTTGCATGCATATGACACCTGCAGAGTGACATTCTCATTAAGCTTGCAATCACGTTGATCTTTTCACACTCATTCCTGAAGAGCCATCGTGGGTGTTACTTTCCATATGATGACAGGAAATGCAGAAATCAGCATTCATAATTACATTAAAAAAAATTCAGCCCACGAGACTTCATGATCTAAACCCTCATTGCCAAACATCTAATAGCCCTTTACTTCTCCTTGGTGCATGTCTTGTCTTCCTTTCAGTCTTGTAAGTAGTAATGCATCAATAGTAAGGGATTAGGGGAAACGGGCTATAGGTTAATCTTATAATGCTCTCCAGTTCCATGCAGTGCTTGGCTACAGTGAAGAAAAATGTACAGAACAGAAAAGGCCTTTTCAAGAATTCTTTTGAAATTATTATTTCAAAATAATATAAAATATTTAATCTCCCTCGTTCTGTTGAAAATCTATAATTGATCGTACAGGGAATACTGAATGTTTACATTCATACTTGAGTCTTTTTACACTGAATTTCTGAGCATGTTCTGGCTCTAATGTGTTTAATTAATAAGCCACGAGAGGCTACCATATTTTTACAAATAAAGTTCTAAACCACAGCTGCCGTTTTTTTTTTTTTTTACTGTAAATTTCAATTTTCTTTTTACAGTGCAGTAAAACTGACGCTGTAAATCACAACGATGATGTATGTAGTACATGGATTACATTTTTACTACACTACACACATTCATACTATATAGAACATACTTTTGCCACTTAACAGTCACAAAGTAATTACTCAAAAGAAGTACTTAAAGGGGTCATGACATGAAAAACCAAATTTCCCTTGATCTGTTGACATAGAAGAGGTTTTTGTATGCTTAATATATCCTGCAAGTTTCATAACTTAAAATGTCCTCATCATCAATAAAAAAGCATTTATGTAATAACCCTCAGAAAACGGCTCGCTTGGACCCAAGGTGCAGGGTGACGTCACGGGGGAGCAGTCGTTTGCATATGACAAGACAACTACGCCTATTTTTGCATCATCGCATCGTTGTTAAGCCCACAGGTGTTCAGTGGACGTTCAGCAAGTGGGTCTGAAGGAGAAGTTGTTTACAATAAGACTGCGATGCCAGGCAGATGATGAGCTGCTCCTGGCTGTGGAAAAACAACGTGTTTGTATACGTTGCCGAAGGATCCCAACATCAGAGAAAAATGGATTCAGTTTATGTTTAGTGAACGTCCCAGTCACGTCAGTGCTAATTAATGCGTGTTAAATTTAAAATATTGCGTGTAAAATGTAATATATCGCAGTATGATGCTGGCTTTGCCAAAATACGTTTGCTCAAAGATCAGGCTGTGCCAACTGTTCTGGACGCAACAACGAAGCCGAAAACTATAAGTAATGTATTTCATGTAAAAACTATTTTTAAAACGGTAATGGCAGTCCAATTCATAATGAATAATCACAATATTTTTACTTTGTTTACTTTATTATGTTTAGAGTCCATCATGTTCAGGTCCCATGTTAAAAGATGTTAGCCAATCATAAAAGTGGGCGGTTACACTGACCTCTTAAAGGAAAACACCCCAAAGAAACAGATGATGAGAAACAGGGTGGAAAAGGGTCATAAATCACTCAATTTTGAATGTTTTTCATCCAAAAAACTTTAGCATAACATAATAAAATAATAATAAAAATGTCATGACCCCTTTAAGGCCGTCACATTAGAGAAATTAAATATATATATTAAGATAATATAATATATATATAGATAATCTATTATTATACTATATATCTTAATATATATAGATATATTATTATTAATAGTCATCATTGTCAGTAGTGTAAAGATATAAAGCACAGCTTGTACAGAAGCCACTTTCACTTTTAGAAGTCAGTTTCCCAAACCAAACAGCTTTCTGTTATCCAATGCGGTGAATTTGCGTGACCAACTTGAACATGAGCGAAATCTGTGAGAAATTCTTCACCCTCATACGAAACTCCCGATCAAGCGGAGATGACTGGATTCTGCCTGTGAAATTTCACTGAGCAACGATAAATGTGACCACACTTTTACTCAAAGAGTATGTGATTTCAGTGGGTCTCATCCAGTCAGAGTCTGGAGTCCTATCCGTTGTATACTAAAAATCCTTTAATTACAGCTTTCTAGCACAAGGGGGTCTTGACAAGACCTTTATTGTAGCTTATGATCATGTCTATAATATTTCACAGGGTTTCAAAAAAGGTATTTTTTTTTACATAAATGTAAATGTTTTTTTAAATATAAATGTGCAGTCACCTTTGTCAAAGCCTGCCAGTCGAACTCTCCCACAGGTATCAAAAATAGATAATGCCTGGATTCTGCCTTTCACAGCATTTGAACTTAATTGCCCATCTGTGCTGATTATGCTGAACAGGCCATTTAGATGACAGTCGTCCAATCTGCAATCTCAGGTTCTCTTGATTCTGTACAGCTTCAATATTACTCCTAATCACCGTGATCCTTAGCATGAAATTAGAAATCTTGACACAAATACATGGTCGGGCCGCGGAACATGTCTAGAGCTGAATGTTAATGCAAAAGAAGCCATGACTCACAATAATATAAATAAATGGTAGCTATTGCCTTAACAACAATGTAGAAAGGTAGAAAGAGACAACGATTGCTCTGAAGATGAAGAGATTGTGCCATTCTGTGATCTTAAAACCAGCAGGAATCAGGGGAATAGATTTGAGCTGTAAAAGACTTTCAATTGACCGGTGGGATAAGACTGTCTTCGGGGAGTGAAGTGAGGGGAGGAGGCAAGGGAGCAAAGGGATTTAATGACTGACCTGAGCCACCTCTTTCTTTCTGCCTATCTCTTCTTCTTTTGAACAGCTATCTGTCTTGTCCTTGAATCTGGCGTGCTGGTCAGATGGATTTACCAACCGATGGCTGTCAGCAAGGGAGGGACGTCTCCAGAATAGAAAGCCTGTGCCTCAAGGAGGCGTACGACACTGTGGCCATGACCCTCTTTTCAGGAGCAGATTTAAGTGCTGCATGCTAACCAGCAGCCTTGTGACATCCTGCACGTCCACTTTGCCAGGAAGCTTGAGGAATCTGTGTGCTACTGGGAGGAGATGAACACACTGAGATCTGTTGTATGTGCCGAATTATAAAACAGATACTGTATAAAACAGACTCAAAAGTTTAATTGGATGAGGCATGTTCACAAATGAGGTTTTGTCGAAATTGCAATGGGCTGAAAATGATAAACTAATCAGTATGTTTTGCCATGTATGCCATAAAGTGTTCTGGATTTTCTTGTAAATAGAATAATAATCATAGTTTATTTTACAGCTGTTGTTGCAAATTTTCTTTGCAAAGAAAACATTACAATAAATTGTTTACAATTATTTTAAATTTAAAGGGATAGTTCACCCAAAAATGAAAATTACCCCATGATTTAGTCACCCTCAAGCCATAGGGGTATATGACTTTCTTCTTTCAGACGAATACAGTCGTAGTTATATAAAAAAAGTGTCCTGGCTCTTCCAAGCTTTATAATGGCAGTGAATGGGTGATGAGATTTTGAAGCCCAAAAAAATGTGTTCATCCATCATAAAAAGTACTCCACACGGTTCCGGGGGCTTAATAAAGGCCTTGTGAAGTGAAGTGATGTGTTTGGTAAGAAAAATATCCATATTTAAAACCTTATAAACTATCATCTCTAGCTTCTGCTAACTGTCGTACGCTGCAGGGCAAGCAGAAACATGAACTACAGGCCTGACCAATGAATCCTTTTTCTTCTGCGAGAAAATATTAAACAGTATATTTTGCAGGGGACAGGGCTCTCAAGCTCAAAAAATAAATAAACAAAAATAAAATAAAAGTGTGAGAAACAGACCTATATTTAAAGGATAGTTCAGCCAACAATTAAAATTCTGTCATTATTTACTTAATGTGGTGTTATTGCCATCTGCCCTTCTGTCTTTTTAGGACCATAAAAGGGGGGGGAAAGGAATAAAAAAGATGCAATAGTATCTCAGAATGATCCAATGTGATGTGTTCTGGGGGTATACGATAAGGTTTGGTGATAAACATGAAAAAAAAACATGACTTTGGCCGTTGGTCTTCTGTGCATGGCTGTGCATTCATGAGACCTTATCAAGATTAAATAAAAACATATCTGTCTACTTTCTTTCTTCACTGAGTTGGGCAGTTTGTGACATAATCATGAAATTTAATCTATGGATTCATGTTCATGGACACGAATTTCCCTTTTTTTCGTGTCACTCAGCACGATTTTCAATCTAATATATTTCAATAGGGAGTATATCGGCTGGTGATGGGAAGTTTGGATCATTTTACTGACTCGGATCTTTGAATCTCATTCATCAAAATGAACAAATCTTTTTTCAAGTCATTTCAGCAGATTATAATTAAAACATTACATGTTAATAGCCAAATTCCATAACTTACTGTACGTGACGTTTCAAATAATAATAAAAAAAAACTATAATGCAATCAAGGCCAAATTACGAGAGACAGAAACAATTAATTCATTGTTTCAGATGCTGTTAGTTTCCCTCACCTCCCGATCTGAGTCGTTCGTTCTTTTGTCACAAGTCACGACTAACGTCACAAGCTCTGCAGTCTGTACAGAGTTGATTAGTTCATTTCTCGCATCTTCGGGATTGAGTCATTCATTCTCTTGTCACACGCCCACTTACTGGCTCAGTATCTTTCAAACACAAACATTACATAATTATTAACTGTATGTTGTTATTATATGTAGATATCTTTGCTTTATCAAAGTGATTTTTCTTCATCATACGAATCAAGTTTAAAGCATTAACCAACTCTTTATTACCACATTCAATGTTAACCATCATGACAGAAATTCACAGATGTATGAATTATATGAAATAAAAGCTACAATTTGAGACCAGAAACACATCACATAACTGTAAACGTATTTGTTAGGAAGGTTGGGAATTATTGACTAATTTGTGAATCCAATACTGCTGTCACGTCACGTGACAAAAGAACAAACGACTCCGGGAATACACTGTGTGATTTCAGCAATGTTTTGTTAAACACCAACTCTCACTGCCAAAGCTCAGGATTTGTGCTCACACTATGCGGTCTTTTCGTCGAGCTGCAACTTGACTGCTCACACTATACGTGCGAAATAAACACGCGGAACCCCCCGAACCCAGAAATGTGTAGCCTCCATCGCTTCCGTCCGTGTCGCCATGGTTTCATTTCTGTTTTCACTCAGGCGCAGTTAGGGAAAAAACAGAGTTTAGGGCAGTCGGTTCATAGTTTTGCTTCAGTTGTGCGATACCCTCACAAGGGGCGACATGTCAGAAATTCATCTGACCATCCGATTGCCGCTCGGTAGAGGCTAATCGCCTCTCTTTACAAACTGCATGTCAAAAGATGCACGACAAAGCTGAAATTCAGCCTGACTCAAAAAAGAGTCACACAAGTCAGAATTCAGTTCAAAATCGGACAAAAATCGCACAGTGTATACCCGGCCTCAAACCCAAAGGCTCGGGACATTAACTAATCGATTCTGTTTCTGGGACTGCATAGCCTATGCAATTTAAAGCCTATGGGGCTGTGATGGGATGAATTAATTTTTTTCATCAGTGTTTTTTGATAAACATAACTCAATATAACATTGCGACTACACAAAAAGAGCTTTTACTGTTATAAAAACACAGATTTGTGAGCATTAGTGGAACTGTAGGTGTAAACCCCAAACACATGTCATCGTTGTCATGTGCTGAATTCGGCCAATTGTGAAAAAGCTGTGCAGTCATTAGCACTCCTGCAGCCACTCTGGATAAACTGCGCCCGCTGATTCAGCCAACTGCTCTCGAATTGCTCTCACTGTACTTTGATGTCATACGTCACAGTCACGTGGCGTCATCGCTGTCTGAAGTCAGACAAAATTTCTAACCGTCATGCACTGCTTCAAGTCAATCAGTCTGTGCAGCGCTGCAAGAAGTCGAACACACTTAATGCCATTTCACAATGAAAGCTGACATTACACTTGCTTCTTCGGGCACCAATTTTGAATGTGTACAGTAAACAGCTAGTTTTATGGCGGAATGCAGATGGAGACAGTGATCACTTTTGCGTGTGTTCTTCACACAAATCAATCACTTTACCTCGGAACACTTTTTTTTTTTTTTTTTTTTACTTTTAAATAAATAGCGTCTGTTGTCAAATCTGCCTGTTATATCTTGTGTTTTATATAATATACAAATGGGTAGGTTTAGGGGTAAGGTTGGGTTACATGCTCAAACATGTCTAAATTGTGTAAATAAAAAATAAATGTAAATAAAATATGGTGGCTGATTAAACAGAAATCACAGAACGTGCTGCTGTGGCAGAAAGAAAAATGTGGTACAGGAACGAAAGATACTCCCTATTAAAATAAATTCGATTGAAATTTGTGCTTGAACACGAATCGATAGATTCAATTTCATGACCTTGTCACGAACTGCTATGATAGTTGAATATCTCTGGACTGCACTCCAGTTGTCGGTTGACAGATGTGAACATGGTAACTTGTTGTGACAAACACAACAGATATACTTACCTCAGAGAAGAAAGTACATTGATTGTATTTTGTGCCACATTTTTTATCCATCTTGATTTCTCACAATAGTTAATAGAGTGTGTTTAATGCGTTAATAGAGTCTCATGAACATGCAGCTGTTCATAGACGACCAACACAGAAAACAAAGGTCGGGGTTTTTGTTAAATAGCCTATGACATTAAATTTCGGTTTGTTTTTCACCAAACCCTATCATACCCCCAGAACATTTGGAATATGCTGTAGCGTCTGCGTAGGATCATGCATGAGCGTTGGACTGTTTATGGCTTAAGAGACCACTTTTAGCCTTTTGACATTTGCATATAAATTACAGTTCTGGTCAGAGACTTTACGTTCGTATAGGGGTTTTAAATTGCCAGATGGTTCGAACCAGCCCCCACGAGCATCCCCCAATCTGATTTCAAACACATTCCCAAAGAGCTGTAAATGGCCAAACTAACACACACACACACACAAGCTAACACACACACACACATAAAGACATTTCTTTATTTTAGACTATAATTAATCAGTTATAATTGTATCTGGTATATGCATGTGTTGTGTGTACGTTCCCCTATTAGATTAGCTGAGTTACCACTCGTTATTTGTATTAGTTAAAGCCATAAAACACTGATATTCAGGTGTATGTATGTATCTTTGGTTTAATCTATTCCAAATGGTTGTTTCTTGGTATCAATGTTACCTGTTTTCATTTCTCGGACAATGACGTACAGTATGTGATTGTGAAACTCATCATATGATTTGTACGATATTTTGGGTTAAAACTACAGAAGTTCCAGACCTGCCATAAAACATGCAAATGAGCCACAAACAAGAGACAAAGAAAGTTTCTCCCGCTCAATTCATTACTCTTTATTGCCAGGTCCACACAGAATAGGGAAAAAAAAAATTTTCCCCCCCCCCCCCCCCCACCCCCCTCAAAACCGATTAGCCCGGAATAAACTTTGCTCAGAAAACTCTTCTTCGTTTGAGACAACACCTTTCAAGACTCTCAAGACCTTCCTTTTGAGTTTTATTTTTCCGGCAGTTTTTACTTTCAAGTAACGTTAGTCGCTGTGGACTTCTTCTTCAGAAGAACCAGAAGTAAAAACTTCCAGCTGACTCCTCACGAACTCATCAAAAGAACTCCGTTATCTACCGCATCCGGACTCCTCTTCAGCAATCGAAAAACCAATGCAAGTAACCGCTTAAAATTATTCAGATGCGTGTTTAAGGTTCAGACCCTTTTAAGGTGATTTTTGGATTCTTTTATGATTTTCAAAGGTTGTGGTTAAGTTATGTGAAATACTGCCATTCTTTTCCTATTCTCTCTCTTTTCCTTACTTCGTTTCATTCTGTGTATATATGTTTTACTTAGTTATATGTTAGATATAGTTTAATTTATTAAATCCCTTATATTCACAAATGATTGCCTCTGTTTGCTGCTCACAATTCAAAGTCAATGAATGTTTGAACCCTTGCTACATTTTGCTAAATTACTGCTAGCACTGTACAAAGAAGGACAGTTTATTCTTCCTTGGCCAGGAAAATAATCTTTCTTTGAATTGATAAATTATTATTTTGTCTGCTTGGTGGACGGACAGATCAAGTAATTGTTATATTGATTCTGCTACAGTTAATTTGATCTAAATATTTCTAAATATTTATTATGAATCATAACTAGTTATAATTCGTCATAAATATTCCCTTTTTAGAGCTAATAATAAATAATAAAAACAGACATGCATACATGTCACAGTGGAACCACTGTGTCTACTTGTGGTGGGCCTTTGTAAAAAACTGGTCGCTATCCATGTCATTACCTGTTAATGAGTTGGTAACAGGTAACTAAAATAAATAAATCAATAAATAAATCAATAAAAATATAATTCTCTTTCTGAAAAAGAGATGAGTATACCGCATATTGGAACAACACCAGGGTGAGTAAATTAGGTTTTTAATAAATTATTTTTTTTTTGGATAAACTAAACAGTTTCAGTTGTTATTTTCTGAAAACCTTCCCCTTAATTGTATAGCTTTCAAATCTCATTTAATTCAGACTGATTTGTATGTCCTTAACTGAGCATCTTAACATCATATTGTTGAATAAATGCAAAGTGATTTGATAACTATGTATTTTGCGAGAGAAAGCATCAAGTATTGGCATGAACATTGAAAAAAAACATATTGGGGGGGAAAGCGTGCCTCTCGCCAGAGTTCAACGCTTTCTGTCTTATTAAGAATTAATTAAAATTTTTGACTGAATATTTTGCATGTATGTGCATAGAGATGTCTTGGACGGGAGATGTTCCTTTATTTTCTAAGTTTAGACTTCCAACATCTGCCTGAGCCTCACTTTCCATTAAAGTATAAGGTCATGGTTCTTATCCGCTGATAGAATTTGCTCATACTGCGTGGGTCCCCATTCCTAGGCGATGTGGGCATTGATTGTTGAGACGAAATGAAGTCTGAGGATCGGAATAGCCAAGCGTCTATTCACCGTACACCTGCCCTATTGGCACAAATTGCGCTGGGGGGGGTTCTAGTAAACTAATCGAGCTTTGAGCATGTTCATAACCTATATGTATTGCATCAGTTTCAATAGGATAGCAAGCGAGGGAGGGTGGGGTGTTTATTGGAGGGGGGGGGGGGGAAGGGGGAAGAAGGGGGAGGGGGGAAGGGGGGAAGCCCAAAGATAAACCCTATCGCCCGTGCCCAGCACCTTGTGTAAAACACAAATATGAAATATAATGAATGTGAAGGAACTTTTCTTTTTAGGTCCAAAGCCATATGATAGCGATAGACTCGCATTGTGTAAGTAGAGATCCTAGGAGGGATCTGGGGATGAGGAAAAACAGAGCAGGAGAGAGAGGAGGAGAGAGGGGAGGAAGAGAGAAGAGAGAAGGATGAAACAGAGGAGGCATGGGTATGGACGGAGTCTCCAGGGTCACAACCGGAGGCATGGAAAGATAAAAGGTTACAGCTTCTATTGAGGTCAAAGTTTCCGAGCTCATACTACGGGAAGCCTTGTAACTACCTCCATCAGTATTTTATGAAGACCCATGTTTTAGGAGCACTATCTGAAACTGCAGCTGCCCAATATAGTCAACTACAGAAAAGCAGCTAAAATATATAAGCTGTATTCTCGGCAGATTACAAGGACAGACTTTAGGAAAACAACTAAATTGTCTTAGTTGGGGTACGTCGCAGCTCTGTCGTTTCCAACGACTATGGGCTGTTATTTATTTTTTTCTGTTTGGAAATGAATAAAAAAAAGGATAATATTGAAGCTCGCAAAAAGCTTTTATGCAGCTAGGAAGTGCCCAAAGACACGATGACACGGCACCATAAACGTGGCAACAAGTCCGGATGGTATCGTGTTATTGAAAAACCTTTAAGTCATTTGATTCATGGGGCACATCTTATGCACTTCAAATCAAACACGAGTGTATAGGGTGCCGTTGACATCATAACACAAATGGCACCTGATCTCTGTGCCCAATGACTAAATATCAAGATGTCAAATCGGGGTTAACTCATGGTCTGTTAACTTAATATGTAATTAAAGTAGACTACTTATTTTATATAAATAGAATGACAATATATTGAAAACAGCCACTTGTAACTAAATTTTTGTAGAGGGGAAAATATGTGAGCATTCAGTCAAAGTCCATCATTAACATCAATCAAGCAAACATATATAATTGATGAGCGAGGAGGGTTTTTGGCCCCGAATGCGAAGCAGTCAAATGTTCTTTTAAACAACAGTTCAGCTAAATCTAAGTTACTATTGTGTTATATGTTTATATTTGGCAAATTGGCAGTAACATACAATTTGGACGCTAGTTAAATATACCCATAGGCCACAGCAAACTGCCGGTGTCCTCCGAGCAACACACACTGCCATATGCAGGAGCATCTTTAGAACTACTTGGATAAAAGATAGCCAAGGAGGAAAGTGCATTACCATACATTTCATGTTATGTAAAGGGTCATATAGTGCTGCGAAAGAACATTTTTTGTGTATTTGGTGTATGAAATGGTGTTTTATAGCGTTTAACAGTTTAAAAACACCTTATTTTCCACAGTACGTTACAGTTATTGTTGTCTCCTCTATGCCCCGCTTTTGAAACGCTCGGATTTTTACAAGCTCATCGTCTATAAAAAAGCGTATGTGTTCTGGTGATGTGGCCAGCTATCATGTGCGTTTGTGATTGGGCGAATACCTCAACGTGAGCCGTAAATGTTAACGCGCCCTCACGGCATACGTGATTGCCGTGTCCCGGCGGGAGCGCCTAGACAAAAACATTCAACACCATTAAAACGAGCATTTGTGGGTGCATCCATGAACTCAGTACTGATTATAGATGACGTATACTAGTCTTTTTATGGCGTTGCTGCATCTTGCCGCGAACATAAACGCCTGTCGCATTTTGTGTGCGAGAAATGACAAACACAAGTGGCTGATCTCCCCACTAGGGAAGCCCCAACTCGTTTGTTAATCATCAGTAGTGCAGCGCTCCTTTACATGAAAACGTACTTACGGGGAGTCAGAACTGCGGCATCTTAGTCTAAGCTTTCTCTACCAGGATCAGTAAACAGTCCTGCATAAAATGTGCTGCAAACATCTGAATATATGGGTTGAACTGTTCCGGAACAGTGTTGTAGATAGAACTTAACCACTGTTTTCTAGTCGTGTCCATTTTTGGAAGGTCAAACAAAGTGGTTTCGCTTTCACAACAAAAAACACAGCGGCCTAGCAGAAGCCCCGGCTTAGCGTGAGCTGAGGCCAGGCTAGAGTGAGCTGAGGCGGCGGGGTTGAGAAGGGCGCGGCTGGCGGATTCGACGAAGGAGGCTTGCGTCAACCACATGTGACGACCCCGGGGCTGGACTCCGCTTCGTCCACGGTTGAAAGCCGATCCGGCGATCCACAGCATGAATTTGATGTATTTCCACAGCGACCAGCACAGATCAGCTCTAGGTATGACAAAGCGGATATCGTCCTCTTTTGGAAGACCAAGCAAAGTAATTTCGCTTTCACAACGAAGCACAGAGCGCCTTCACGACATGGCGGAGTGCGGCAACAGTACTACAGTGAGAATAAAAGTTACGCCTTCTTTCTTTGCGTGAACATTTGGGCGGCGTTATGCAAATCTTCCCACATAGTGAGGTAGATATGTGAGGGTTAGAACGAGCCGTTTTAGGAGGGCAAGTTTTAACTTTTATAAAGAATATATCTTTGATATTTTGAGACTTTAGTCTTTGCAACTTAAAAAGATCTTCTTTATGCACCAAGAGCTGGTAAAACTCCAAAGAGAAAGGAAAAATTAAATCACATCATATACCCCCTTTAACAACATATAATTTTATATGCCGAATCCCAGCTGGTGTTCTCTCTTTCTGACTGTACTGTCCTCAGTCAATACAAGAACATGTTACAACGGTCCATAATCTGCTGGATCATTCTGAGTGAGAAAGAACAGAGCTCAAATACTTCATTTGTTTTATTAAAGTAGGACATATCAACATTCATATTGGTCTTTCTTCGAAAGCAGCAAAGAAATATTTTTCCCCCATGTCTATTTGCTTCATTTACACGACCGTTAAAAAGTTTAGGGTGAGTAAGATTTTTAAAATGTTTTTCAAAAGTATCTTATCTCAGGCTGGTGGCTGATTGCTTCTCAATAAGTTTTTTTTTATTATTATCATGTGAAAACTTGTGCTGCTTATGGAACGTGATACTTTTTTCAGGATGAATAGAAAGTTAAAAAGAGAAACCTTTTGTAACATTCTGAAAACATTCTGAAAATCTGAACTTTAAACATATGTATACACAATTCTCTTCTTATTAAACAGACCAAAAATACTGATGACAACATCCTGGGGCCGATGTTGCATAAGACTAGGGGCCCCCTTTAAGACTGTCTTAAAGAACTATTGACCCACTAGCAGTTGTCCAGAGGGTAATCATATGCTACTTTTTCCCCAATTACAAATAAGCCCAATCTGACCTTTCAGTAACTTAATTAAAAAAAGTTATGACATCTTGAAAGAAAAAAAATAGGTTACTAACTTTTTAAGACTATTTTAAACAGTTTATGCAACTGGCCCCTGCACTCACGGAATATCCAAATTTTTGTCCAATCAAATGCTCGCTACTATAATGGTTCATGACTGTCACTAAACTAAAGACTTTATTTTTTTTTTAAGAAATGAGCTCTTGATATTCCCTGGCCAAACTTCCTGTTTCCCTATGTCAACACAGGAAAGAAAAGTGCCTTCATCAAGTAATTTCATGGTCCTTGGCTACGCTTAGAGCATCATAGTGCTGTATCCATGGAATCAGGAATTATTGGCCAAAACATAATCCTGCAAGAAAAAAAAAAAAAAAAACGCGGCGTATTTGCCTGCTAATGGAAAATAGACCTGTTTTTTTTTTTTGTTCTGTTCAAAGTCATCTGTTTCAAAATCTGCTTGTGTCACATCCTCTTTCTCACTGTATACACAGGACACCCCTGCTTTCAAAATCGGCCTCTTATCAGTTTTAATACAGACAGAAGTTTATGCTTGTCTCTTAGCTTTAAAAGTTTTGTGCAGACAGCCTGCGACACAGGAGGGCAATATGTGTATCTATGTAGAAAAAAAGATGCTACAGGTCAATGGTGACTCTCTCTCTCCAGATGACAAAGACACGTGTACCAGCAAAAGTGTATGATGGAATGCTCTAGGTACCCATATAATGAAAAATAGAGGAAAAGCCATGGCAGCCACACAGCTGTCGCCACTGGAGTGCTTAATAATCTGTGCCACATACAGCGATATGATCTCATGAGGGAAAATCAGGTGAAGGATCAAGAGAAAACAGCTCTAAGTGTTATCATCTCTCTCCCAGTTACCTCATGCTATGGCCAACATCAAGCGCTATTAAAACAGCGCTATTAGTGCTAACTAGTGGTTATAACATAACTGTGCTGTAATAATGCCCTGTGTCACAGCATTTAAATACTTTATTTGCATATAAAGCGCTCGCGCGAGAGACAATCTTGCCTACAGTGGGCAAAATCTACTTTTTGTGTTGCGGAAAATGTATTTAAATTAGTTTTTGCAGTCATTACAATTTGATGGAACGATTACAGTTGGTGTGGGGTGTTGAACTATGGCACATGCATTTGTCATTACATTTAGTATGATTGGAGTGTTATCCAATCAAATGTTTAATGGAAGCAGCGCAAACTGAGAATAAAATGAGTTTGTTAGTGCCTACAAATATGCAGAATAGATAAAAAGAGTCATATTAACTCTAATCATAAATTGTTTTGTTTAAGCTTTAAAAGTTTAAAGTTGTTCTTTTTCAAGTTAAACGAGTAGGAGAGAGAGGAGAGAGATAAAGAAATCACAGACCTTTTTGACCCAGGATGTCACACTGTATAGTCACACACTGAAATGTTCCCCACTGAAAATTCACTCAATATAATTGTAAACCATCTCAAGTTCATTTCTAGGCCTTTTGATTGAGTCCGAGAATATAATAATTATGCGGTTAAGAACACACGTAATACAAGCGAAGTCATATTAAGAGTATAAACTGAATGGTGGTAAACGATACACAAGTGCTGAGGTGTTGACTGCATGTCCATGGGTTTGAAGTGCATTTTTTTCTCTGTCAGAAACACTGATGTATATAATAGGAGATCAGAGTTCTATATAATATACGATATGAATTAGCAAGTGGAGAAATCAATGTTCAGCTTAGCGAGTAAGCAAGTGCTGTCCCCTTCTGAACCCATTCCTCCATAAGGAGCGGATCCTCAGAAAAAACATCCTGAATGTTATGATGATTTGTTTTTGCCAAAAAAAAGAGGGTGTTGCACTGTCTTTGGTTTAATGTATTGCGGTCAGTCGCCACTAGGAAGCGGGGGAAAAACTTTTGTGCACGAAAAGATCCATAATTTTTGGAAACAGCCTTCCATAAACAACAGATGATGACACTGAGAACAACAGAACAAGGCGACATAAAGAACATACACATCAACATATACTAATTACTCAACATGTAATAATGACTGTAAACAAATGTAAAATGTAGAAACAGTCTACTTTCATTTTGGTGCACAAAGTAAAACCGTCATAACGAGTAGGCAACTCCCTCGAAAGGTTAATTAGTGTATTTTGAAGACTAAGTATTGCATAGAGTGGGCGCCGGTGTGAGAGAAACTTTATAACGCTAATAGTGGCTTCTACATTGCTCCTAACAACAAATGTGAGATCACATCAACAAATTTATGGTACTAACCAGGTATATCAAATCTCAGGCTATTAGGCAAATGTCCTTAAGGCATTGTTGATAAACCAATTTTGTAGACCTCCGGATCCCTGAAGTGTACTCTCTGTAGCATTTCATTCCACAGCTTTGATATACAGCTCTGAGAGAGCCTGGAGCTTTCAGAACATTTACAGCTGCTGTAACAGTGCAAATGGAGCAAGTATGAACATACGAGCAAACAACAGCTCTTAGCAGGCTAAGCCAGGAGGGATGAAGCAGAAGACATGAAAGAACAGCGTAACACCCCTCAGAGGAGGTCCAAGGATCTGCGGAACCTCGACAGAGAGAAAGAGTGAGAGTGACGCTTCTAATCTGCAAAACATCAGATTTCATGGTCATAAACAAGGGTAGATCAAGGGTAGATTTGTTAGGACAGAAAGATGGCAAGAAGACATTTTATAGCTGCTATACAGGGCTGTGTATCATGTTAGCAGGGTTTTGTGGAGCTCACATCAAAAATTCAGTGAAAGCGGATTTTCCTTGGCCTTTTAAAATTGCTTTTCCTTATTTCATCCAGATAATTTATGGACCACATGGGAGAAAAAAAGGAATCTTCACAGTATAGAACAGCGTTTTTCCATATGCATTTCCATATGCATTAATGTTTGGATACTTCTCTGCAGAATCATGGAGTACAGTAGTTCCTTAACTGGAATTGTGCAAGATTTTTTTTTTCTTTCTCGTGAAACAATATATGGACTGGCCTCAACTGAAGCATGTACAATTAACAACCTTGCAATTCACAGTAGGTCTATTTTTTTACATTTTTAATTGTTATTGTTAAACATCCATTCACATACAGAGAACATTAATTGGATTTGTACTGCTGGAACCACTGAAACAATTTATTGAAATTACAACTATGAGAACATCAGTATATGACTGCCCATATTTAAATGACACTGGCTGCTCCATATTGAGGTATTTGTACCATTCTGACAAAAAATGGTGTGAACTATGTCAATACAAGTACACTGTAGTTTAAAAGGCAAGTAACACATTAAATTAAACATGAGATACAACTATTTACAACTTCAAAAAAATAATTAGTTTTACAGTGTAAAAATCATGTACATGCAATATTCTTCAAGGTTCAGCAACAAATGTGAGGTTGGAGAGAGGGTGGAAAATGGTAATGTAAAATTACATTTAGTGCAGAAAACCTTAGCAAACATTATAAGTGGACTTCAGGGAAAGCACAGATTATGGCCTTTTAAAGCTACTTTTGAGAAGCACAGTGGCAGAACAGAACATGCTCTCCAGGTCACCACATTTTGCCGCAACATAATAGAGCACATGTGGCATGGGGAATAATGTTAACCAACAGTTGGATCACACATTAACAAATTCTGTTGCATTTTTCGCTTCACTGTACCCTGGTATTATGTTTGTCTTTTAGTTTGTTTTCCCATTTCTGGGTGTTCCCATCCTGTGGTTGTGTTTCTTGTAGCTTCGCTGTTAATTAGTGGCATATTCTGTAGTTGCAAAGTATTTGTAGTTATAAAATATCTAACGGGGACTATCGACACAAAGTAATTACCAAAGTATTGTTCTCAAGTTATGATCTAGGATTATCAATTTACTTTAGGGTACATACTCCTCATGATTCAAAATAAACCATGTTCATAATACTGTTTTCACACTAATGATGATCCACCTAGTTATTAGCTGTACCTATACCTGTTGATTCATTAGGTAGCATAATAACTATATACACACATTCACACACAACCACACACACACACGGACATATTATACCAGTATATACCGTATTGGCCCGAATATAAGACGTCCCTGATTATAAGACGACCCCCCTTTTTCCAGATTTACCTTTTGGAAAAAGGCTTTTTAAAAACAAATCTTGTTTTTTTTCTCAGTAAAACACATTTTGTTTTCAATTATTTTCATATTGCATATTTTTTCCTATTTTAATTTTTGTTTTGAAGGTATGGTAAAACTGGTAAAATGTACCACCAATCACATTTAAAAAATATACACTTAAAAAAAAAAAAAAACAGGTAGCCCATCAGAATTAGGACATTTAGGCTATCCATCTAATAGTAGCCTAAACAACAAAAAAAAAATCATCATTAAGTTAAATCTTACTGTTGTCTTCAAATCTGGGTACTGTCTTACTTTTTAAAATCACAAAGGGAGTTTGGTCCCCATCAGGCTAATGTGACAGTCACGACTCATGCAGTTGTAAGGTTTTCTTTTTCTTTTGTTTTGGTTTTTACTCGCAATATTTACAACACGCATTACATTATGTATTTTATGGCACACTCGTTTTATGCGGTTTTGGGCGCCACCTATTGTTGTGGGTGTATAATCGACATGTCAAAGTCTAGACCCTGAATATAAGACTACTGCGTTTGTTTCAGATGTATTTCCAAGAGAAAAACATCGTCTTATATTCTGGGGGTCAATACATGTATATATATATATATTATATATATATAATTTCAGGTTTTTCCTCTGCTGTGCCTCACAACATAGTGATGACGAAAATCACAATGTGTAGTAAAAAAATAAAACTATGCAAATATTACAAAATATAACGTTAACTCACTAATTTTTCTAAAGAAACATTGTCCAACAGTGACATCAGCAGGTAAAGTTACAGCAGGAGTCTGCATCTCTCTTGTCTCCCCTGAGCCCATTGAGTTTAACAGACACCCTAAAGCGTGCGGTGAGTTTAGTGGGGGGTTAATTGAGAATGAATGGGGGAAGTCACATGAGAGGAGGCAATGCCAGTACCACTTACAGTACCACTCTACTGTATGTATTTCATCAAAATACAAAAGTGTTTTTTTCTCATACTTTTGTTCAGTCAGTTCATCAGCGTTTTCGACATTTTCTGTTTTCTGTCAGAACAACAAAGCAAATTAGTGCATTGTTCTGGTCGGGAGGTCTTCACCTCATAGAAGACAATACTTGAGTAATACTTTTGAGCAGTGGTGTAAGTACCTGAAAGCCATACTCAAGTAAAAGTACAGATATCTTACCAGAAAATGACTTTGGTAGAAGTTGAAGTCACCGTTTAGAATATTACTTGAGTAAAAGTCTTAAAGTATGCAATATTTATTGTACTTAAGTACTAAAAATATTTTTTTTAAATCTTAACTGTACTTAAGCCCGAAAGGGGAACAGACACAGTAATGATGCAGTACACAAGCCGCGGTTAATACAGCTGACTCTACTGTGATGTGACGCTCTCTCTCTCTCTCACTCTCTCTCTCTCTCTCTTGCTCTTTCTCTCTCTTTCTCTATCGCGCGCTCTCTCTCTCTCACACACACACACACACACACACACAAGATGCGCAAAACTCCGCATATGAACAGTCAATAGCAAATACTTAAACTAATAACAAAAGATACTTACAGTTGCTGATTCAGAAGCGCCAGCTTGTCATAGCAAAGTCAGAATTACCTCCTCTCCTAGTTCACGAAACGGTCGTCCATAAAATCATTGCTGTTCTGTTGTAAGTAATCTTAAAGATTCCTAAATGCATCTACTTTCGGAAGGCCAAATAAAGTGCTTTTGCTTTCGTCTAGAAACACACAGCTTCTCCCTGACATGGCTGCTTCAACAACTGCGGTTACTGAAACCACGCCTTATTCTTTGCGTGCACATTTGGGCGCATAATGCAAATATTTCCACATAGTGATGTAGATATGTTGGGGCGTGGGGTTTAGAACGAGCGCGTTTAGGGGGCGTGGCAGAGTCCTTAACTTTGATAAAGAATTATCTCTATTGATTTTGAATTTGTAGTCTTCAACTTTTCCGGATCTTCTTTATGCAACAATAGCTTGTAACACTCCAAAGAGAAAAGAACACTTGAAATCGCATCATATGACCCCTTAAAACATGAAAAAAAATAGTTGAAACTGAAATTAAAACCGCCATTAGGTGGCAGCAAGTCACTGTTAATGAGCGAATCATTGAGATTAAATCGATTCGTTCAAAAGGTTGATTCATTCAGGAATTAAACATTTGACAGTTTTAATGAGTGAATCACTGAATCATTTATTCAACCGATTCGTGCAAAAAGCTGATTCATTCATAGGTAACATGTAAACCCGTCCATCCTCCGAGACGCAAAACAGTGCTGTGGATCTTTGCTTGGAACTATTTTTCGTTCGCTAATGAGGCAAACAGCAATTTTATGTCTAATATGTAAGTCACTTATTGCTTTACTGAACTTGTGTAAACTAATTATTAAATGTGTTCATGCTAATATCTGCAGAAAAGTCGGAATGTGAAAACAACATGGACACTATCGTTACTACAAAGGTGTGTTGGATTTCTGGGGGGGGTCTGTCACGGTTCTGCTGGTGTGCCCTAGTTGGCCACCAGATGTCACTGAGTGTTTTGTTAAGCACATAGCTTGTTGTTTGTTGTTGGTGCCATGTGCTCTCCTGTCTATTGTCTGTCCCTCCCTTCTTGTTATCTCATTATTGTTTTAGTTACTCCACCTGTGTGTCCTTCGTTACCCTCCTCATTTGTCTCCCTATTTATTCTCATTGTGTCTGCAGTCCTGTGCTTGTTCGTTGTTTTATGTCAGTTAGGATTCGTTGTGCGTGGTGTGTTTATCTTGCCTTGCTGTGCTGTGCCAAGTCCTGGCCGGCTAGCCTGCCTGCCTGTTTTTCCCCCTCGTGGTAGTTTTTGTTTGTTTTGTTTTGTTTTTTCCATTAATAAATGCTCATTTCATCCTGCATTTGAGTCCTCACTTCATCTCTCTCCAGTTCCCTGACAGAGAAGAGTAGTATACTAATGTAGTGTTGAGGCAATAAAAACATTTGCACCAAAATTACAATATGTTATGTCTTTAGCAAGCATTAATAACCACCCTTTACACAAACATTGTTACATTAGCTAAAAGTCCAGTGCACATAAAGATACTAAATGATTAGTAATCATTTATAAACATTTACAAATGATGAATAGTTTCAACTTTAGATTGGCTACAGCAAAAACATAAATGATTAGTAAAGATACTGTGAATATTGTAAATTTGGCTCTTTCAGGATACTTTTTGCCATTGAGATGACTGCTCATAAAGGTATTAATGTTTAGTAAACATTTATAAACATTTGCAAATGATGAATAGTTTAAACTTTAGATTGGGTACTGCAAAAACATGAACAAATAATTAATAGATTATTTGTTAAGATGTGTAAATACAGGTCTACACAACAAAGACCAACAAATGAAGATCATATGAACTGAATGTTTACTGACATTGTAAAAGCTTTCAATTACATAACTAATGCATAACGTAGGCCAGTGTTTAGTAAGTTCATTAGTAAACATTGACAAGAACATTATCTCATATTTATAGCTTTGTGAAAATATATTATCCTACTGCTATTTTACATACCGCATATGTGTTTGTAAATTATTTATAAATGAAAGTTATTATAAAGTGTTACCAAAAAATGCTTTATACAGGCAATACAAAATTACAAAAAAGTGAAACTATCGGTCTGTGAAGAAACTGAACATTATTTAAAACATCATTACCTGTAAATGGGCAAACAGTGTTCAAATAATCAATTTACCAGTTCGTTTTAAGTGATCACGTTTATCTATATGCAATTATATATTAAAGCATCCAATAATGATGTGAAATGTGGATGTTTTACATGTCTAAAGCACATAAAGAGAATAAACTAGTTTAATTCACACAAACTGTGAGAAAACAGAAAAACTTTAATTTTGCCCCTTCATTCAATTGCTTGCATGTAATGGCCCAATCACCAACTCGGAGTCGGTCTTCAGTCCGAGTCGGACTGTTTCCTCAGTTCAGCGTACTGTTGGAGGAACTTGGAGCACTGAATGATTTGACAAAAAACAGCATCATAGGATCATATACACTGGTATTTTGAATCTTTTCGAGTCGGAATGACTGTCAGACATGTCCGAAAATGAGTTTTGATTGAGAAACTTAAAGCTGCAGTCCGTAAGTTTTGCCTTTTTGTCATCATCTCTGTTTGAAATCTGCAATTGCAGTTATTGGTGGAATTATCTTCTTTATGTGGGTTGTGCATCGGCACGGCTCCTCAGCGTAGATGAATCTTTGAGGTATATGAGTGGGCTGTCAGCCAACGCACCAGTGTGGATATTCACTGTACTTCGGAATCACAGATTCTAGCCTACGTCTTGTATGACCCAAATAAGAATTTTCACCAGAAAATGTAATCTGAACAAGTAAGTAACATGTCTACCAGTTTTGTTCTGTCCAACTGGAAAAAAAAAAGTTTTACAATCAATTGTGTTACCAATGCTGATGAAATCTAACGATCGCAAAGTTAGCTCAGATCACGTCCAACCGTGCAAATTATTATTATTGTTATACTGTGTGTTCTTAAATTGTTAATGTTAACAACATCAATATTGCGTGACTACATGTATTTAGTGTGTATTAGCATTATTTTCTGTAGATTTCAATTTCTGTACAGTCTAATTTCATAATTGTCATATAGCCTTTTGATTCATCAAGAAATTGTTAATTTTTCAACCTAAAACCTCAAAAAGCCCTTTAATGTTCCTTAGAACTCGTTCTCTTTGAAATACAAATCTTTAGTAAGTAGAGTATAATTCCCAATCGGTAAATCATAAATGCACATTAAAACTGAATCTAACTATTTTCAGTCACTTACCTGTGTTTTCCTTAACCATCTGCACCGTTTTATACACTATTCTCAATATGACAAGTTTAATTATTCCAGCTGCTGTAAGAAGATGCTACAAATGATCCGCCACCTGCAGCATCCACACACGTGATAGAGCCTACTAGCCGGGACTCCTTTATGTACACTGACGTGACATAATGCTTTAAAGACGAATGACCCAAACCACTCAAATTAGAAAACATTATTACAAGCTTACCGTTGTGAATCGGGCTAAGGTAAGGAGATTTTAGTTAGGAGATTTTAATCAGTTTAAACACTGATTAGTTATGTACTTGCTCAATAATTGATTTTGGATCATTTTTAACCAAAAACAGATACGAATGGTAGCTTTAAATAATTTTGTGTTACCTGAACATGCTTTTTTGATTCTTCATTTTATGAATCACCAAGGACCACAGTTTCAACTAAAAATCGTCTTTACTGTTCTACTGAAAAAAGGTCACCTAGATCTTGGATGGCCTTAGGGTGAGTAAATTAACAGCACATTTTTTTATTTTTGGGTGAACCATCCCTTTAACTAGGAAATTTGGAAATGGCACTTCATGACTAAAAGGTTGCTGACCCCTGCTTTAAGGTAACAGCTGTAAACAGTCACCATTCACAGTGTTAAAATACAGGCAAACCTCAACTGCCAGAGTGTATCCAATTTGTAATGCAGACACCAATGCAGTTTCACATTATGCTAGCAAATATCATGCATGTATAAATGTATAAGAGCAGTACAAATCTAAGCCCAATATTACGCTGTTCAACCATTGCACTGACCAAATGTTATCAATACTGTTCTTCATACAATGCACTAAAACTTCAGCTAGTTAGAGTGTAAACCTCATGAAATATGTTGCAGAAACTATTTATTGCACTGCTGTACTTATTTTGTTACTAAAACTGCTCTGAATATAAAATGACTGAATATATAAACACTGCTGCATAATTAGAGTTCAGAACTAGAAAGCCAGAAAAAAAGTGTGCTAATTAATTACAATATATTTATTATGTGTTCTTCTTCTGGATTAATCCGATAATTACCGTGTGGGGGATGGGGGGAGGCGGGTTACCTACTGTTTTTTTAGTCCTCTACTGTTAACCAGCAGTTTTTCTAGATATAAAATGACATCCAGGGCTTAACCTGTTAGTGGCATATAATACAAAGTGATATACAAGTATAAATAATTCAATCCAGAGCTCAATTTTTCATGATTTTAAATGCCAATTAGTTTGCTGTAAACGATTAAAAAAAATATATAAATTCACATTAAAATAAAAGACAGAAAATAACTTGATAATGCACGTATATTTGCATAAATATACATACATATTAGATTTTATACACATAATATTATTGTTGTTTTATTATTAATATTATAATGAGTTTATAAATAATCTTAGGTCACTTTAACATCCATTTCTTTAAATGAATAATATCTGTAACGGTATACCGTGATTTTATACTTGTGAATATTAGGCCAGGTGGATTTTTAATCGTTTAACCTAAACTCATCGCACCTGCTAGAAATTACCGCAAGAAACATGGTTTCTAGCAGGTGAAGAGACAAAAAAACAAAAAAAAGCAGCAGACTGTCACGACTGCCTACCGTGGCGGAGACGAGGAGACGAAGGAGCTCGTAAACCAAGAGGATTAATATCAAAGATATTTATTTATGCAAACAACGAGGAACACAGGCAGGATCACACACGTAGACTCAGGAATTGACGATCAATACAGGACAAAGACAGACTGCACAGACTCAAAATTAAATACACTGGGAAACAAGGATGATAACTAGACACACCTGGAACACATTGGAAACAATTAGGACAGGAACAGGAAGGACCAAATAAGGGCATAAACATAACATGGAGCACGTGGGGAACAAAACACAACACAAGCCTGACACAGACATGAGGGAGGGTGGTGAAGTGAATCACAAGTAGCTGCTCGAACAAAGTTACCCTCTAAGGCCATGATTTATTGTGAACGAGAGAGGCACTCAGGTGGAACAGAGAGCGGCACAATCCTGTGGAAGTGTTAAAGATGAGCCACAGTGAAGTGGAGTGTGCAGGTATGTAGAGACGCCACCTCAGGGATCGCTGCCGTCATTGCCTATATCGCCTACACATGAATCCAGACAGAATGTAGACACAATCATGGAATCCAGTCATAAAAATGTACTGAACTGTATAATTTCATTGAATTTAGCAAAATGTGGATGGGGAACTTTGGATAAATTAAGTCTGCATGTTCAATGTGTTTGAATAAATTAATATTTCACATACGAGGACATGAGCACATGAACTTCATCACCAGAGATGCTCTGAGAGTCACGTCACGAGAATTTCATCATGTCATTTGATAACCAAGATAACTCACAAAAACTGAAAAGGCTTCACTACAATCCACTAAGATAAAAGTTTGGTTTAACTTTTAGAAATTAGAACAATGTATTACTATTTTACAGTCTGTAGTTTGCAACTTCTCAAGTATAATAACAACAATAATAATTATATTAATATATTATTTATAATAATAACATTAAAACTCAATTCCAGAAAAAAAATTAAAGGGGAAAAAATTATTTTGGAAAAATAAAACTGATCTCAGGGTTCTAATCATTCATATTAATTATGTGAAATACCCTTATATTGATAGGAACTAATTATGCTCATAAAAATGGAAAGTTCACTCCAAATTCAATGAGTCATTCTTTTAACTCACCCTCATGCCATCCCAAACCATGAGAAGTGCATTCCAACTAAAGAAAAATACAACTTTGATAAAGTGTCAGAGACACGTCACAATTGCAAGATATAAAGTCACACTGTGAGATATGAAGAAAAAAAGTTGCAATTATGAGAAAAAAATCAAATGACTTTATTTGCTCAGGTGGAAATGAACTAACATACAAACCTGTATGATTTTCTCTTGTGGAACATGGTGGGGGAAAATGGTGAGCACATGATCACACGATTTAGATTTTTGGGTGAACTATCCCTTTTTAGCTTCGCTGTACTAATGCCACTTCATATTATCACCTCAATCGAAGACTTCTAATGCTGTTCCATCTCTTTTCATATCACGGTTAATATGAGCAAGTCCTCACTGATGATTCAGAGGATGCCTTGTGTACCTAGAGCAATGATCCTAAACATTCAAGGGGCTTTAAAATCACATTTTCACCAAACTGATTCTTCATGCCTGAATAAACCATCTCTGAGCATCTCTCTCTGTTTGCATAACGCTATTGGGAGTTACATTCATCCTCAATGCAAATGACTGCAATCAGTTTGTGAGCAGACATGCAGTCTCATACTATTCTCAAATGATGTTCATTGCAGTTTTCTCTCTCAAATCACTGAATTTAACTTAAATTGAATTGGACAGTCTAGAGATATTATGTAAAAACACATTATGGTATGGAAATCTGTTCATTCAGGTCCCAAAAGTCCAAATCGCAAACAAACCAATAGTTTTGTCAATGTGCTTGTTGTGTTTTGTTTTAAAAAACACAATTTCCTTTCTCTTAAATGATCCAGTTTCATGATTGGTAATGTTTTTTTATCTGTTTTATACCTTCTGGTTCTGCTGCCAGGTGTGATCCGCTGAGACCCGTCAAGGAGTCACTGGTGTGACACAATTAAAGACGGCGGGGAACAAAATTGAGTTTTTAATCAAAATGCAAATTAGTCATTTGTTGGGTTGAGTGACAGTCAAGTAAGTTGTGCACAGCTAATGTCTGTGTGACTGTCTGTGTGTGTTTTATGGAAGGGGGAATGTAAGCTTTACATTCAAACAGTCTGCTATCCAGGTTTTGGATGATCGACTATGAAAAACAGCACATACGAGGCATACGATTGCTCAGGAAAATCATGAATGTCAGAAAACACCCCTTGACTTGCCCACGACCACATACAAGAAAGAAACAAGCACACAATATCGAACACAAACACTCAAGCTGCGACACTGGCTGCCCTAAAGGAAATGAGACTGTCTGGGAAGATGAAGGGCCTCAAAATAAACTCTAAGTGTTACAGACATACTCTGAGTTACGGCTGAAGCTCATATACAGTTGCTAGAAATCCCTGCAGCCACAGCTTTCTCTTTCTTCCCCTCAATAAGCATATTCTCTTTGTTTTCCTTAACTTACTGTGAGATTGTGGAGCTGTCATATCATGACTTATGGCAGATATATGATTTGGTCTTGTACAGCCAAATGCTATAAAATACAGTACTGCTAATATTAATTAGACATTTTTAGTATCAGTTGATATTGGATATTAAATTGTTCATGTTAATTTACCTTTCTTTTCTTTTCTTTTTTTACATATACATTACCGTTCAGAAATCTGACGACACGAATTATTTTATTTATTTTTTTAATAAATAAATAAATAGAAACCTTCCAATCCAGTAAAGAAATTAAAACATTGTTTTCATGAAAAGACAGAATGATCTCTAGACAAGTGGCAGTCTTCAGCGATGGATGAAAATCGTTCCTTGCTTTCGTGACCAAGTCATTATTGAGCAAGAAGGGTGGTTGATGGTCACTCTGATGAGTCACCGCTAAGATCCACCCAGGGTTCCCTGGAAGGAGATGAACGTCAGCTTGATTTGAAATACACAGAGAGCCAAGCCTGTAAAACTGTCTGACATTTACTTTCTGTATTTTTACAAAAGCTGTATAACAGACATCTTAGATATGCTCGCAGATACCTAGCTAGTAAAACCCCTGCTAAGTTAATGTTGCAAATACACATTTGCATAAAGTAAATCTAAGCAGAAGAAATGTGTACCTGACTTTTTCTGTTTGCTTTGATATCGCATCTGAGATGTCTTTCTTCAGCACAACACTGTACCAGATAACAAAGTGATTTTGTTTTCAACTGCATATGTCTATGTTGTTTACATGTGTCTTGCATCATACAAACGTCCAGTTGACGTGTGTCACAGTGCAGTCGACCCAGTTTGGGGTTCCACTGTTCCAAACCAGAGGATTTCTTGGTTTCAAGCTTCATGAGGACCTTGTAACTCCACAAATGGGGACAATCCATAGAAGACCCAAGAGACCTTAATGGAGTTCTTTTTTAGGTCTCAACTTTGTCTCAAATGTTTCTCCTAAAATTCCTTACGAGAAATAAAATACAAAACGAATGAGACAATTGTGATATACTAGAATAGAGCTATAAAAAAAGCCATCATAATACGGATAGCATAAAAATGGTGTAGAATTGATAAGAACATTTTTGGGTTCATATTCTCTTGGTACAGTCTGTGACATTGTTGGGATCTCTTTTGAAACTCTAGAGGAAACATGTCTTGAGATGTGCTCTCATGACTGATGAGGAAAATCCCTAAACATGCAGCGACATCATTGGACCCAGTGCACAAAATCAATACGCACTCAATGAGCAGATAAATACTTCTGTCTACAAAGGATAAATAAGCAAACGTGCCTGTAAAGCAACAATTTAAGTGTGTCTGCAGGTGTATCAGGGTTCTGGCATTGCATTTGAAGCAAGAGTGTAACAATTCATTTGTTTTCTCTATGCATCAAGTAAATATCCTGCTGATTTATATGCACTGAAACATAAATATTAAGATATAAATCATTTGTCCTGACCAATAATCAATTAAAAAAGCTAAAACATAAATGAATCACAATTTGTTAGAGTAGCATACAATATTTTAAGATTGGAGCTAGGCAATCAAGTAGTTTATTGAATCCAACTGAATCTAGAGAAATTTAACAATTTAGAGAAAATACAGAAAAACTGTAAGAGCTTTCAAATAAATCATACCATTTTAACCACTCACAAAGATAAAGCAAAACAGCTAAAATGAGACTGAAATGGATTGCCCAAAAATGTTTGGTAATGGGGAAATTAAAAGGGTAAGCTAATTGGTTTTCAATATGAATATCATTTTCCAAGGACAGGAAGCCATTACATTAGCACTTCTAATTAGCAGCCTTTCTTAACAAGGTATGCAGGTAACTGGAACACACAGGAGACCACCATCTCATCATAGCTTTCAAATCTCACATAGTTTCAGAGATTCTGAGCACACAAGTTCAAGGGAAATACCTAAAAAAGACAGTAAGTTAAACCCTTTGGTTAATGCACCGCAGGAAGTGAACTGCAGAGTGATTTATTTAAGTATACTGTATAATCACACTCCAATATTCTCCTCCATATTAAAATATGGGCAGAATATGGTCTAAGTCAAAGTAAACTTTGACTTTTAGTGCCTGAGTAGAGTAGTGCCTTTTAAAAAGCAAACATGTAAAACCTACAAATTTAGTTCTGGAAAATGAGAAATGTGATGCAAAATGAAGGGAGGAGCAGCTTTAATCCTGAATTCCCATTACCAAAAAGAAATTGAAGACAATAAACAAATATGACGTGAAAGTAATTCTCAAGCAGTTTATGCCACGCACACACACTAGTGCTATCAGAAAGGTGACTGCAAACACACTCGTTCCAAATTGACTCTGCAGGCACACAGCATCACAAATCACCCCCACTTATTTCCTGGAGGGACTGAGACATTATCAACCCGCTGTGTATTAATGAACGGCTCCGATCCATCATCCCTCCTTTTCCTGATACTCTCTTTCATTTGCTCTCCATTTCTTTCATTACAACTCTCCTTTTGTGACTCTTCTCATTATCTCTGGCCTCATCTATTTTTCTCCCTCTCTGATTTCGTACTCAGAGCCAAAACACATTGCATCCCAAAATGGCTCTCGCTCCATACTTTGCATCTGACATCTGTAAACAAGTACTGTTCTGCCGTACCCCTTACCGTCCTTCACGTTTGATTTATTATAGTGTTCTCTCAGTGAGCACACAGGGACTGCACTGCACTGTTCTTCGTTCCTGAATATGCCACACTGTCTTTTTAAAATCAGGATGTTGCATTCTGTCACTGGGGCACTGAAGACTTTTTAAATGTATTTAAAAGGAAATCATGAAATTTAGAAATTTAAAAGGATGTTTTCATATTTCAATATGATGTACATTGTAAATATGATGAAATTATGTAAAAATAAATAACCAAAAGGGGAATAAAATGTGATTAATGACATTTGACCAGGTTGAAAAAAACTATATACGACTGTATCTGTTTTTAAGAAATCATATGCTTATTTTAGCTAATATATGGAAATGTTTTTTGCAAATGTTTTGTTTTATCCATCCTTTTTTATTGTATTTGCCTTTCTATTTCTCCTTTATTAATCATATTGTGAGGCAACAGTTTATTTTATAATATATATATGTGTGTGTGTGTACAAATAACACATCTTTCCCCTCTTAAAAAATGGTAACACACCCCACCACATATATATAATATAGTTATAAATATATATATATAGATATATATATAATATTATCTATATATATCTATAAGTTGCCTTGCAAACGTATTCAGAATCCTTAAACCAATTCTATCATATGAATAATTATAGATATATATATCTATATTAATAAATATATATAGATATAATTATATATATATATATGCAATCTCTTTTAAGTTAATTTATTTCATCTGTGTAACATGGCAGCTTCCATAGCACATGGGGTTGAATACTTACGCAAGCAAGGTATTTATTTTTTTTTCCACAAAATATTTCCTAACAAAAACATAATGTTGCCTTCCAATAATTGATTTTGAGTTTTAGTGTTTTCAAATAAAATATCCAACAGAATGAAATTTCAGTGTACCATTTATAATTTGATAATATGATAATAGAATTGGCAGGGGTCTAATACTTTTTTGGCAAGGCACTATACATACATACCTACATACAGTGGGTATAGAAAAGAATCACCCCCCTTTAAAATAATCACATTTTGTTGCTTTGCAGCCTGAAATGAAGACGGACACAGTTTTTGTTTTATACAGCTGCATTTACTCAGTGTAACTTACAACATCCTAGTGAAAGATATAATACCAACATGTCAGAAAAAATAAAAAATAAAAAAACAGAATCACAGTTGGAAAAAGGACCACCCCCTCCTAAAAATGACTTGTAAACTCAATCAGGTGTAGCTAATCACCTTCTCCATGGCACACAAACCCATTTGACTTTCAATTGTGATCAGCTGTGGTCATTTTGATCAGATCAGCATGAAAAGCGCTTTCCTGGAGCATTTCAGTCCTTGGTAGTGCAACTGAAGCAAACAATCAACTATGGGTGGCAAGCACTGTCAAAAGATCTCCAGGATAAAGTTGTGGACAGGCACAAGTCAGGAGATGGAAAGTGCGTAAACATTTAAAAATCTAATTGATTATTTGGCCTCAACACCAAATGATATGTCTGGCGGAAATCCAATACAGCTCACCATCCAAATAACACCATTCCTACAGAAAAGCATGGAGGTGGTAATACCCTGTTATGGGAGTGTTTCTCTGCAGCAGGGACTGGAGCACTTGTCAGGATGGAAGGAAAAATGGATGGGGCAAAATACCGTAAAATTCTTGAGGAAAATCTGTTGCCCTCTGCCATAAAGTTGTCTATGGGAAGAAGGTTTACCTTCCAACATGACATTGACCCAAAGCACACAGCAAAACTGACACGCAGTGTTTGAAGGAGAAAAAGGTGAATGTCCTGCATGGCCTAGTCTGTGCCCAGACTTAAACCCCATTGTAAATCTGTGGAATGACTTGAAGAGTGCAGTCCACAAACTCTCACCATCAAATTTAACTGAACTTGAGCATTTCTGCAAAGAAGAGTGAGCAAATATCGCAAAGTCTAGATGTGCAAAGATAGTAGAGACAAAACCCAACAGACTAAAGACTGTATTCATCAAAGTTGGTTCACCAAAATACTGACACAAGGGGGTTGATCCTTTTTCCAACTCTGTGATTGTTTTTTTTTTTTCCTCTGACATGTTGGTGTTATATCTTTTCACTTGGATGTTATAAGTTACAATGAGAAAATACAGCTGGATAAATCAAAAACTCTGTTTGTCTTCATTTCAGGCTGCAAAGCAATCAAAGTGATTATTTTTAAAGTGTGGTGATTCTTTTCTATACCAGGGTGTAGATATTGTATGAGCCCGGTGTGGGTTATTTTTGTGGTTGGTTTTTTTCGTTGTGTTGTTTGTGCGGTAGGTCAGAGGATGTTTTATGCTTCACTAACATCATTGAAGGTTTCACCTGCGTTGGGGCTGGTTCTGCATTTTAAAAAACAACATCTTCTTTCCATCTCCAGTGGGGGGCTCCGCTCCTGCTCTCGTGTTAACTATTGTTAAGATGTTTTCTTTGTTTTTTCTTTTCTTTTCCTTTAATACATTTTTGGTTTTGGAAATGTATCTGATGCGTTGTCTCCTTCTTTGTCACGGCTTGTATATATATATATATATATATACGGACGGACAGATAGATAGATAGATAGATAAAAGTTTCAAGAATTAAAGTAAAATAAAAATGTCATTCATGACATTTAACCAGGTGCAAAAATAAACAAATGATATGACTAAATATACATGTCGGTTTAGATCAGAAATTTTGTACTTCACTTTTCACAATGCTTGGCTGAATGGTTTAAGGGTATTTTTGAGATTCAGAGAGCATTCTGGGGTGGCAAATTGTGGGTATGATTACTTGTGATCTCTCTGCTCTCTGCTTCACTCCATTGGCAAAAATCTCAAGGGTGTTGCTAAGATCTCTAAGGAAAGGGTACTGTGCAGAACTTCTCGCAACATCAAGCACAAGCCAAGTAAAAGCACATACAATATCTAGTAACTGGTGCAGTTTTATAGATGCCTTGAGAAAAGAGTCTTGGTCACAGCCTTAGGCTTTGTAAACAGTAGAGAAAAACAGTACTGGGGCTGCCCACGTCTTGTCTTTGGCAGGTATGGCGTGTGGTTGAAGCGATATGGGAGCTAATCTAATTCAGTAGCTAAAAGAACAGTTCACACCAACACGCATGTTCGCCACAAAAAATTTGTCCAATTTTCATGTGTAATATGTCTGTTCAGACAAATACATAAAAAAATGCGACACAACTTTCCATTTCAGACATACACTTGTCATAGAGAAGTAACGTCAAGTCAAACAGTCAAACAGCCATTCAGATTTCTGTATTCTCTATGGAAGCTATCAAACAAGCCCAAATACAAAAGTACAAAGACAAAAGAGCCAGTACCAGATTCTTCCTGTTCTATTCCAACACTATCTCACGACCAATTCGTACATATTACACGAGGTGGCTAATTCGTACAAAATCATGAATCTTGGTTGGTAAAGTTTTATTCACAGCATGATGGAACAGGGATTACAACGCCTCTCTGTAAAATTGTTGGATTGACGGCATACAAATGTTTGTGTTTGTGACAGCCGTTCATTCAAATTAAAATGTTTATGGCACCAAATTTTTGCACATTTGTCTTTGCATAAACAGGCCGTTGCAGTATGTTCAATGTAGCGAATTTAGCTCACAACAGGAAATATGAATAATTAACCATACAGTTATATTACTTTCATATTTTGAGATGCCTCGTAGATATTAGAGCTGACCAATCAGTGGTCAACTGTCTTGTCAATTCTAAGATTGTTAATTTCCTGGTTAAGGGAAATAACTTTCTTACTGTACAATTCTACCAAGCTTGTAACGTAAATCTGCATGATTAGTGACTCCGGTTATAAGCAAACAATGAACACGTCAAGTGTGATACAAGTGAGGTTTTATTAACCACATAAACACTTAAACTAATCTAACATACACACACACACACACCGGGTCTACACCTACTACACACATAAACGGTCTAAGCATACACATACACACCACACCCCCACATACAGTTGGTATAGGAAAGGGTTACAGTTTAACAGAAAGAGACATAAGGAATGACATATATGGAACCATTTTGCATATTCAGCAAATCTAAAACCTGAGGGAAAACGTCAGATTCTTAGATCAAACACAGGACGGAAAACTTTAACAAGTTGTAACGTACTTAAGGCATCATTAAAAGACTAGTTTGATACTTCGATCTGGTTGAAAAAAGATTCCTGATCCAACTTAAGGCCCCACAGCTCTTGCTGAAGTTGGTTGATGAAAAGAACCAGTTTGAGTCAGAGTATCTTGGTGAATGGAAAAGTCAAGGCTGAAAGGCCTGGCACCAGCTTTGATATGCTGAAGCGTTTTTTTCACATCTTCATCTTAGCATCTGACCGCACCACCGACTGGGCGGGTCACATGGTATGTCAGCTTTAAGGTCAGAGAAGATCCCCGCCTTTCAAGATGGCCTTGTCCAATGAGAAAGATGGAAATTTCCTCGCGGGAGGGTGGCCCATTGTGGAGTTTATGACTCTTTTTGTGGAAACATGGAACTTAGTATCTGGAACATGAATCGACAATACTAAAGATTCTCATGACACTAATATATTGCCTATGTACGAACATATAATATACATTCTTGTTTAGATCATTAGAAGGCGAATTCATAGATACTAAACGGTATTTGTAAGGTTATATGAATGAGTGGTTTATCGTAAGCTTGAATAAAAATAGTCTATAATACAACATATTAATACAAAACAGCAATAATATACGCAATGGCCTGAAGAATGTGTGTGTTCGTTCAAAGAAAGGTTTTCCTATGAATTAATTAGAACACATTCCATTTCTACTCTGCCTTTCCTTGGAACATGCAGGGATTTTCCCTGCTTTACCTACTTTTGGCCAATATACCCAGTGATATCAGCGTTGGTTGCCGTGCAACAAAGGGGCCTGTTTCGGCTTCCTGGGGGGTTACGCATTCCGGGGGGAAGGGTTCATGGGTCCTCGTATGGCTTGTTAACTGAGGCTACAGAGTATTTGTTAAATATAAAAAAAAAATATATATTGTGTGTTTGATTGGACCAGACGCTACAAACTCTAACTAATTATTATTATTGAATTGCAAAATTATTTCAAAAATAGGTCTTGCATCTTCCAGCTACCATGTTGTTTAACTTACCTAACTCTTATATATTTTAGAATTATCTTAAAACACTGCAGGACTTTACATCTGAAGATATAATTAGGCATGAGATAAAAGCTTATATAATAACCGCATGCACATAAACGTCCCAGTTACAGTATGTAACCATGGCTCCCCCGAAGGGAACTCGAGCTGCGTCGGAAAAACGCTAGGGGAACGCCTTCAGCGATATCAAGCTCTGAATCATATGTGTAATCAGTCCAATCGATGGGCGAGACGTCAGAGGTGGGTGACGTCGTGACCAGGAAGCTTTAAAAGCATGTGAGGTGCTGCCGGCGCTAGCTTCTTAGGAGTGAAGAAAGCTCTAGTAGGGATGCCGGAAGTATGGCATTGCGACGCAGCGTCTCGTTCCCTCGAGGAAACATGGTTACATACGTAACCTGAGACTTTCCCCCTTCGGAACTCGAAGCCGCATTGGAAAATGCTAGGATGAGTAGTCCACGTAGGACGAAGGGAGGGGGAGGGGCTGCCGACGCAGACTTGAGGCGCAAATCCCTGCCTATATGTGGAAGAATGCACCGCTATGCAAGTAGAATATTAGGTCGCTGGTGTTGCTCGCGGAAATCTTGCATGATGAACCTACGAATTTAGGGCATCGACGCAGTTGCCCACAGTTGTTCCACGCAGATTTGTTTAAAAAAAAAAAAAAAACCCTTTCTCACCAGTGCAGCTTCTTTGGCTTATTCATCCAGTGCTAAAAAAAGAAAAGAAAATAAAGCGCACTGGACACCTACAATTTTAAGCCTCTGCTGTCGGCTCCGGAAGGTTGGAGGATAACAAGGCCTGTAGTAACGACATTGTCGTGTTGTAGAGGAGGGGCCTGTAGGGACATTACCCGGCACAAGGGTACAGAAAGCTTTGGCCAACCAAAAGAAAAAAAAGGGCTCAAAGTCGATGATAGAAAGGTTCCACAGAAGGGCCTGCCGATCCCCAACTCCGTACTTTAGATAAAATATAGCCAAGAGAAACACAGGTCCTTTCTAAATTCCGGCGGGGGCTGACCCCAGTAGGAGGCGATCCGATATCTCCTCGATAGGCTTGAAGGGAGGCCTACAGAGAGCTTCTAAAACCACAGCGAGGTCCCAAGGAGGGACTGAGGGGGTGAATCCTCGACGCTTTCCACATCAACCTCCTCAGAGGAAGACAAACGTAGCATCGAGCCCTCTCTCCAGGGGAAGGAACTGCCGAGCGGGCTTCCGATCCCAAGAAACTTCCACTGGTCTGGCAAGTTGAGTAAGAGGATAGGGCCTCTCGCCTCACCATGCCCTCCCCATATCCAGCTGCGACGCCCACGGTGAGCTGCCCTGCTCCGGGCCCATCACCACGAGGAACGCTGGTGAAGGCTCCCTCGTCAAAGAGAGCCTTCCGGGAGCGAAGCAAATGCAGTGGCAACTGCTCACAATGCGGGCAGTCGGCCCCCTCGAGAGCCGACGCAGCGTGCGCCACTCCCAAGCAGACCACGCACAAACTGTGTATATCCCCACTCGTGATGTTGCGTGGGCAGGGAGGAACATACAGTCTATAATGGGCGATCTGCTTTCGCCCTTGTTTGTCATTACTTTTGCTTTTGCTTTAGACATGCTGGAGCTTTATGCTTTTTTTGCTGAATGCTTTGTGTAACTTTGGACAGACAACAATAAATAAGACTCACAGAACATAGATCGTGACCGACACACACAGAGAGCTTTGCTGAATGACAGAAAGCTAACGCCGGCTGCACTTCACGTGCTTTTAAAGCTTCCTGGTCATGACGTCACCCACCGCTGAAGTCTCGCCCATCGATTGGATTGATTACACATATGATTCAGAGCTTGGTATCGTTGAAAGGCGTTCCCCTAGCGTTTTCCGACGCAGCTCGAGTTCCCGAAGGGGAACTCAATATTCTTCCAGCATCTAAGAATTAAGCTGATAATTAGGTGATATTTATGCAGCATAACTCAGGTTAATTGTATGCTGTATAATGGGCCATCCATTAAAATAGGCTAGTAGTCATTTAGCTTTAAACACTAAGGCACAACAACTGAGCTAGACGAAGAGAGACTGAAACTCCTGAAAAGACAAAACCCTACTTTAAAAACAACAGAGATTGTAGTCATTTGTTAGAACAGACACAAAAACATATCTTCCAGAACAGAATTGTTATACAAGACTGTAAATTTTTTTGGCACATACACTTGCAACAAAAGAGTTAGCACAGTGTATTCAGATGACTAGGATGTGCTCCCTTCTGCAATGCTGTAATTACAAAAGCCAACTACTGAACTTGGTGACACAAAATTACATGAATTATGGGAACAGTGTGTTAGAGAGACTTATTAATGGGAGGCTCAATGATGTGTGAAGTCTTCCGGTTGTCGATTAACACCAAGGTGGAGCTTGATATTATTTTATGAAAAGTGATGAATGTCTCTGAAAACTTTTGGATACATTTTCCACGCTGCTGCCAACAAGTCTGATGATTACTTTCTGCTGAAGAGAACTTGAACTTTATGTAATGAAATAACAAAGTGATGAAAATGAGCAGACATGACAATAATTTGATTATAAAGCTTGTAACATGACTGCAATTGAAGTATAGAAGCATCCATCATGATTTCATGACTGGATGACTTCAGAAAGATTTTGCCTGAAGCTGAAATGTGACTAGAGAAAGATAAGGGCTTTTTACACTTAAACTTGGGTTAAGCGATGTTTAACCCTTAACCCCAACTTATAAAACCCTGCTCCAGAGCGCCACTTCTGATGGGTTAACCTCAAACTGTAGTGCCAAAGGTGAGCAGTGTGAAGTGATGCAGTGCTAGATGCAGTGAGTTGTTTAGCAACAGACAACCAATCATAAACTGCCTCAGTGCTTGCAGGGCCCCAGAATAGTCGGACTGGAATAGTCACAAAGGCCCCCCAAAAACTATAAAATAAAATAAAATATTTTGACTGTTTCATTAAAAAGAACCAGTTCCTATAAGAGTAATCTGTTCATACATCATGACTCATAGTGTGTTTAGTTTTTTTGATTGTTTTTCTTTTCATGCCAATGGTGACTGGATTTATTAGTGATTAATGAATTCTTATAATATATTGTATTTATAATGAAATGATCAAAACGATTCACACTTAATGGTTGAATCAGACTCACTCGTTCAGTGAATCACTCAGAGCTGTTAACTCAGTAAATATATTTTTTGATTATGCAAATATAATCAGAGTACAGTTCATCCAAATATATATATATATATATTTACTCACCTTCATTTTGTTCCAAACTAATATGACTTTCTTCTGCAGAATACAAAAGATTATATTTTAAAAAAATGTATCAGTGTTATGAAGTCATTCTGAAGTATTTCTTAATAATGTCTTCTTTCATGTCTTCTTTACAGGTTTGATATGAGACATGATGACACAAGGAAATTATGACAGAATTTTCCTTTTCGGGTGGGGTCCCTTTAAGAATGCCCATTGACGATTAACAATTTCAAGTGCGACAAGCTAAACTGAAACAAGAATTAGAGTGAAAAACAGGAAAAAGGACCTGAAACACCTCCAGACTGCCAGAGTACTCAAGAGTACTTTATCGAAAACCTACGTCCTTTAATTACACACACATTGAGAAGCGAAAGAGGTTGAATGCAGTCCCCATGAAACCACATCGCCACACTACCCGGAGCACAGTGGGCCAAACAGTGATGTGAAGCGGTGAGAAGGGCCAATGGAGATTAATAATTGAAAAATATGCAAGGAACATGAGAGCAGATCAAAGCAAGACATCAAACAGACATATATGAGAAGAAAATGTGACAGAATAAATTCCATCTACATCTGCCTCTAAATACCAGCATTCAGTTAAACCAACATCAGTTAGTTCTAGCACTTTGTGTGTGCTGGTATGATATTAAACATAGTAAAAGATGCCTCAGGAATGGAAAAATTTAGAAATCTGTTTAGAGGGTACTTATGTATGAAGTGGAGGTTTATTACAGAAAAGATTTTGAACATTTTCTCATAAAGCCATCACAGTTCCCAACCCTTCATAACCATTTGGTACATTTACATTTGGCTACTACTAAAAGCGATATGTGTTTTTTCTGGAAATCAAACCTATGAGCTTGGCATTGTTAGCGTTGCTAGTGAACATTTTGCACTCATGCAATATGTCGTATAATATTACCATAATTCATTTGTAATTAAACATATTGACATGGGACATAAATTCCCCTTCATTCTCTTTAGTTAATTATTAAGTTGAGTAATGGTAGCCAGTTAATAAGCAAAGAAACTAGTTAGCTATTTTCCATGACATACAATAGTAACACATCTCCATATTCTTTAAAAAGCAAGTGCAATAGATGTAATGAGGTGTGATTTTCTTTATCACTACCCGAAGGGCAAAGTATGAGACTGTGACGAGAGGGGCGGGGCCGAGAGCCATGGGAAACGGAGCGAGGTGGAGTAATTGATAATGAGCGACACCTGCACTACTCACCGGTTTCGAGTCTCACGGAGGAGCTCCGGAAGTATAAAAGGGAGGAGTGACGACAGTGAAAGACGAGAGAGGACCAGGCCTGGATTTTATTTTGTGTTTTGGTTTCGTTTGTGCGCGGCAGTCGTCCGCGAGGGGCTGTCGCGCTATTTTTTGTGTTTATTTTATTATTAAAGTTTTCGCCGGTTCCCGCCTCCTTCTTCCGATCTACAAACTTGTTACACTGTTGGCCGAAACCCGGAAGGAAGAAGACAACGTCCGCCCGCATGCAGACCCCCCCAGGATCGCCCTTTGCGGATGTTATCCCCTCGCTCGCTGGTCCTTCACCAGGAGCACCATCAGGCACTGCTGGGCCTGAGGGACGATCAGGAGCGGCGGTTCCATGCCCTCCTCCAAGCCCAGCAGGAAGACCGCGAGCTGTTCCGGAGCTGGATTGACCAGGAGGTTCGGGCTGGGGGAGCGACATCTGCCCCAGCGCCACCCCCCCATGTGCCTCTCCACAAGATGGGGCCCCAGGACGACCCGGAGGTGTTCCTGGACCTCTTTGAGAGGTCGGCGGAGGCCGGTGGGTGGCCTGAGGAGGACTGGCCAGTGCGGCTCATCCCCTTGCCGTTGGGGGAAGCACAGGTCGCCGCACAACAACTGCCAGTCCAGAACCTCCTGGTATATCAAGACCTCAAGCGCACCATCCTCCAGCGGGTCGGCCGGAGCCCCGAGCAACATCGCCAGCGCTTCAGGTCGCTGGACCTCGGAGAGGGGGGCCGACCCTTCATGATGGCGCAACAGCTCAGGGACGCCTGCCGCAGATGGCTGATGGCCGACACTAGCGACGTCGAGGAAATCATCGATCGATTGGTACTGTACAGTTCGTGGCCCGGCTAGCCAGGAAGACTGCGCAGTGGGTCCAGTGCCACCGGCCGGCGTCGCTGGACCTGGCCATTCAACTGGCGGAGGACCAGATGGTGGCTTGCCCCGGGGTCGGCGAACCCCTGCCATCTGTCTCTCCCTGCCCCTGTGTCCCCTCCCTCTAAACCTGTCCCTTTCCCCAGGTCCCGAGGAAGTCTTCCCCCCCCGGGCCCCACCCCGCTGGAGGGGTAGTCCAGGGACGGAGCCCTCAGCCACCCCGAGGGCGCTGCCCAGAGGGTCAGGTCCGGCTGGCGGCAGCCCGGCCGCAGCTCCCGTTCCGCCGCTCTCTCCACACCAATTCCTTGACCCACTTCCTGCCACTAGGGCGGCGGGGAGGCCTGGGCCGGCCTGCTGGCGTTGCGGGGACCCAGGTCATTTTATTGATCGTGTCCAGGGATGGAGGTGGGGACGCTGATCCGGGTCCCGGACGCCCCGCAGGCTGCCCCCTGATCAAGCTGGCCTGTACCAGATACCTGTGAGTATTAAGGGGGGTACATATCAGGCTTTGGTGGATTCGGGATGCAACCAAACCTCAATGCATCAAAGCCTGATTCAACCGGAGGCATTGGATAAGAGCCGCCTGGTTAAGGTTCGGTGTGTGCACGGGGACGTGGTGAACTACCCCTTAATGTCGGTGGCTATTCAATTTCGGGGACAAAAGCATAGAGTAGAGGTGGCAGTTAGCCCGCACCTCAGACATTCTGCTAATTTTGGGAACAAATTGGCCAGGTTTTAAGGCGTTATTGGGGCATCTATGTGCGGGTGTCTCTTGGGAGGAAATTGCTGCTGATATTGATGAGCATCAGTGATTTAACATTCATGAGAATCCACTGTTGAATGTCATCATGGTACATTAAGTCATTATGAGGATGGTGATCTCTGACCTGTGCATAAATTAGAGACAGAGGAGATTATATTTCAAGTAACCCAGGAGATGAAATTTAATTAAAATGTACTAATGGATTAATATTAACACATATACACACACACACATACACACACACACAACACAAACACATATCAATTATTATTTGTATGTTATCATTTGTCACTAAGACAAATAATAAGGTAAATATTAAAGAATAATTTAAAAAAAAATCTTAGTATGGAAATGTCCATTTATTTATAAAAAAATTTTTTAGTTTAATTATATTTTAGTTTGTCAACGACCACGCGGAGGGAGGGAAATCAACATCAAAAAATTATTTTAAATATGTAGTATAATCCTCATATAAACTATTTATAAATAAATCGTATAATATAAATGAACAACTAGAATACGACTGCACATTTATAGAATCTAAAATATGACAGATTCAAGTAAGACTGGGTGATATGAACCAAAAAAATCATATCCCTGTTTTATTTTTTCTTACATGTTTTTTACATTTCTGCCAAGTGGACTAAATGTTCATAAATTTTTTCAGAAGGCAGACCATGGGTAAATAATGCTGCAAAGGACTTTGTTTCACAACCCAGTCAAAAATCCCCCAATTGCAATCTATGAAAACAAATATAGTGAATATATCTATGTAAGCTATGCTATACATTATGTGTGAAATAAGGGTTCAAATGTAATCATTACATGTTCATTATTATGTTCATGCTTAAATGTTGGCCACACCCACAATGACTGTCATTTCTCGTTTTTAATGTTTTCATTGTTTTCAAAGTATTCAAGAGGAAAAGTGAATAGTAAAGTAACACAATCCACAGGGAGCACAATACTGAGAATGGCATGGCAAAAACAAAGGCATCAATTTGAGAGCAAAAAAAGGCCACAAAATTACAAGAGTTCATCTGCGTTGCCATCGCAACACTGAGTTTGGCAGTAAACCTATAGGGCCCCTCTCTCTCTACCTGAGTCACAGTGCAGGGGTTAAAACACTATTTGGAAAACACACAGAGTATGTTTTTGTCTTCGGTATGCAAGATTGTATAGTATGATTTAAGACCTGTCAGGCACACCTGTGGTGTCCCACTAACAAGGCTTTCTTAAAAAAAATGATGAGTCATCGCAGCCTTTCACAATACCTGCAGACAATTGAACGCAGAGAACGAGGAGGAAACTAACTATTGGTTGAAAATCATGTTTTGATTTCAGTGTAAAATCAAACCATTTTAAATGTAAATGCATGAGCCATGTTGTTCTTGTAACATATTTATCATCCTTTTTAATGCATGAAAATGAAACATTTTCAAAAGAAGTAAGCTGGGAGTGAAATATCTGTTGCAATCTGGAAAGTACATTAATCTTAAAGGACACATCTGATGTATAAATAACACAGTCTCTTCTAAATGCCAGATCTAAAGTTTCCAATAATGGCTGAGGCAAAGCGCTCTGCTCTTAGATTTGTTCTACATAAATTACTGAGAATTTGCTGTTCCAAGATGTAAATGAGTTTGTTTCATCACCGTAACAGATTTGGAGAAATTTAGCAATACATCCCTGCAGTGCATGGATGGTTAACGTTTACGTCAACATCAATTTAAGAGATGTCTCACCCAAACAGAAAAAGTTGCAAAAATGTAATCCCCTCGTGCATCCACGATGTAGTTTTTTTTGTTTTTATCGAACAGGTTGGAGAAATTCCGCATTAATCACTTGGATCCTCTGCAAAGATCCATTGGATACACTACATCACTGCAGAGGATAATTGGGACAAAATGGATTTGCAGGAAGGTGCCGTCGAATACGAGTCCAACAGCTGATAAAAAACCACAATAGCATAAAGTAACCCCATGCAACAAGTCCATCAGTAAACATCTTGTCATGCGAAAAGCTGTGAAAAACAAATCCACCATGAGATGCTTTAACTTCAAATTTGTCCTCTATCTCAAATATTGCTTTCACCGATTAAAAAGTAATCTCATCTGAATCAAGAGAGAAATATGCAGAGATTAAGCACTGTTATCAAGCGAAAAAAGTCCAAAATGGCTCTAAACAAGTATGTCGGATGATATGAGACTACATAAACGGAGTCGCTTATTATTATTTTTTCAATGGTGGAAGCGTTATTAAGAATGATGTACTCATATTTTGGACAGAATCCTTAATGATTAATTTGTTTCTTACAAAAAATGCAGCTCTACAAAAAAATTCTCATCACAAGATATTTAATATTGAAAATATTGTGGCCAAAATGGTACAGTGTATACTGTGCTTAAGATAATTAATGGGACATAAACGAAGGACTCACACCAATTACGTCATAATTTAAAATAATAATTGTCTTTATTTTCTACTTGCACTCTCACTAATTCATTTAGCAAAGTCCAGAAGTCAGTATCCATCAGAATTCAGTAACATTTCCACCACACTGTAATTCACAGCACATCTTAAATCATGTATTAATGGCATTACAAAAAGTTACAAGAAAATAAATCAAGACATCCATCCTTTGATGAGGCAAACAAAGGTACAATGTGAAAAGAGACCAACTAGGGTGTAATCAAACAAAGCAAGCTAATCAAATGTGGAAAGAGCCCAAAAGTAGCCTATAGCCTTTACAACTAATTGTTTCAGTCAAAGGCTGATATTTCATGCATGTTTGTTCCATTTCAACATCGCACACACTCATGCAACCATATCTGTTGCCTTAAAAGCCTTGTCTCTGACATTCTCTCTGAGTGGATGTTCGGATCTCTCTCCTAATCTAACAGATATACCCATATTACCAGAGAGTGGAACAACAGCGCTAATGCACAGTAATCAAGATGAAGCTCAACACTTTTGTGTTTATTCATGCTTTTTATTTGTTTACTGTGGTTATTGATATTTGTGAAACTACTGCATTATGTTCTTCATGATACAGGAACTTTGGCCCAATATATTGGAAAAATGCTCCTTTACAAGTAAACAAGCTCATACAAAAAACTCCAACTCTACAGAGTCTACAGATATAATCGTGGGATTTCTAATATCAACAGACAAAACCAGGATCAGCACAATGAGGAACCTTAGTCACACGGGGCTGAATACTAAACGCTGTTCAATCCCCTGTGCTTCTGACAGACAAAAGATGAATCCAGTGAAGAAAATTAAAAGGCAGATTAAATGTCTATGAGTCACACCACAGTGACACTGTTGGACCCAAGTGAGTAAATAAACAAAAAGGAAAAAGGAAAATAATTTGCTTCTGTTTCCTTGGACATTTCTGAAGGCCAATTCTGTTTAAATGTGAAGGGACAACAATAGAGCAAAGCCATTTAAATGGAGAACCCTCCAAAGGTATCTGGACAATGCTGCTATTACAATATGAATATGGAATGAAGCCCTGACTCTGGGGGTCAAATTCTGACTGTCAGCTCTCGTTTAATATTTTCGACTCAAATTTTAACTGGAAGCAGCAGTTTCAATTAAAAACGTCTTAATGGTGGATTTGTTTCTTACAAACACAGCACTTTGCTTGACAAGATGTTAATGGATGGACTGGAGTCGTATGGATTTCCTATTGATTATTGTAATGTTTTTATCAGCAGTTTGGACTCTGATTCTGATGGCAACCATTTACTGCAGAGGATCCATTGTTGAGCAAATGATGTAATGCTACATTTATTCAGGTTAGAAAAACAATGCACATATAAAAGGTAAAAATGACACGGAAATCAATTTAAATAAATCTTAAAATGCCAGGGACAAGTATTGCCCCTAATGTAAAATTTGAAATTCTGCAAAGAATATTAAGAATATGAAAAGTTTCACAAGTTGGCTGTCCACGACAGGCCTAAACCAGCCAAGGAACTGGAACAAAAACATACTCAGCAAAATACTGTCTAATTATTGTTATCAACAAAATCACAGAAAATACTGAGTTGAGAGTGCAGTGGGCACTTAATACGAGACTAAGAGACTCTGGCTATGATAGATGCAAATGTGCCCTTCTATGTAAACCTATAAAACATAACAACACTTTATATTGAATTCTGAATTGAACTGGTACCCAGAGAAGAGAGGTCGGGTGGTTTATGGAACCTGTTGGTAATATGTCACGAGTCTCGCAGTGGTGTTCCAAGTTTTCTGGAAGCTGACCTGCATTTGGCTTAAAGAAAAAGAAATGCATGGAATAACAAACAGACTCTTTTGGTGCCCCAAAATACAGTAGTTCTTCTGTGAATCATAGCGTTGAGTTGGTTTGGGCATGTAGCCCAAGTCCTGGAATTATATTACGACTGACCTTCATAGAATTTTGAATATCTATGTGTACAAAAGCATCATATCTTCTCAGATACAAACACCTTCACACTCACTGCAACACTAAATGTCCAAACCTTTATAATGGACTGACAGTGAGTAGTCAGAATGGACTGAATAATTTAATACTCTCTCCAGTTACGTTCCCTACAGTATGCACCGAGTTTCTTCGGAATGGATAAAGCAGTCACACTGAAAGTCACGAATGCTGGATAATTGCTCAATTGATCGATACTTTCAAGAGTCATCTGTCCTCAATTATCTGTCCCTCAGCTGTATGTTAAAAAGCTATCGCTCATAAACCTGTATACAAAAGACTTGTTGGCAAAGACACAGAAATTGATTGAATGAGAGCAAATAGGTAGTAGCCCACTGATCAATTAGGCTAAAGGATCTAAAAATTCTTAATAGCAACCGGTGTGTACCTTCCATATATCCATAAATCTGTGTTGTGTTTTATTGTTTTTTTTAATAATTTATACATTTATCATTTTATTAGATTTTTAGATTTTACACGACTTATAATTTTACTTAGTCTTGCTCCTTGCTCTGTCTAGTACTTTTTTCTTGTAGTATTTTATGATTGACATTTGTCTTCAAAAGTAAGAGATAAGAGAATGTTCCCATTCACAGGTGGTAAGCCACAGGCTGATGTGAGAAGAGGATTTGTGTTTGTTTACTTGCTTGCTTGTATAGAACAATGTGGTTTGTGCTGGTCACAAGAAGTCCAGTTCAGACAAAGGTCAGGCTAAAGTAGGGATAAAGTACAAAAGTGAAATTATTGTTTAAAACCTGCTAATTTTTATCAACACTTCGTCTCCTGCTTTCTTTTTACATTTGCAATACCTTTGCCATCATCTCACTTAAAGTTCATCTCTGAAAAAAGCTAATAATTGAATACCACTGTTAAATGTAATCTTTAACAAATTTCAACATCCATATGTCATACTGTTCAATGTCACTTCTAAAATGATTTATTACAGCTTTTAGTGGTTTGTTTGCCATAACATGAAAATAATTATCGGTTGCATCAGAATTTTAATATTGCCACATCCCTAGCTCAAAAGCAGAATTATACAACTCGGCTCACCCACTTTAATGTAAAAGGTGTCATGAACTGTGACACTACAGCCACACCGCCACAGCACGAACATTATCTATTCCATTTTCTTATTTCTTATCCTTCTAAAAACTAATTTCCACTCTTTGCAGTGTGGTTATGCCTCTGTAGACCCCTCTGTGTTAGATTGAAAATGGAGGCAGCCATCAAATTTAAATGTAAATATCTGAGCCAGCATGCCCAAAGAAATGGAAACAACAGCAAAGAAAGACGATTATACTTTAATACTCCAACTCAGACTTTAAAGGTTACTTTTCGGGTTTGGTGTTTCGAGCTAGGAATCAGTCGATATGATTCGCCTTGTGTGGCTCTTTCCTAACTATTTAAATATCATGTTGGAGATTAACTAGATAAAAATCAATGAAAACTGCAGTCTTGCTGTCTGCCGGGTTCTGCAGGCATTAGGGTGCTATATCAATGTCAGCAGCTCCAGCTTGAGAGTCGGGGAAATAAACTCCTTTATAAAATATACAATTTCAATTGATTCTGCTTTCAGCCACAAGAATGCATTAGAGTTACATGCAGTCCGGTGGGGTCCACATCAAAAATCTGTTTTTCAAAATCAAATTTAAAACTGGAAGTAAACAAAGTTTTTGAATTCTCGAACATTAAAATCAAATAAATGTTATGGTATAAATTGAATAATATATATATTATATATTTCAGATTCTGAGTCACTAATCAAATAAGTTTGTGATCATGTGACTCAGTGTACAGATGGTCAGATCGTTATTAATCTACTTCTGCTTCTCTCGATTAATTAAGCATAATCATCTGCAATAGTAGCCTGCAGGTTATTTATCCTAACAGTTTTTCCCCATTTGGTATGTCTGTTATCTTGCAAAAAACAAGCCTCCACAAGCTTTCATTGGGTTGCCAGATGTCAAGTTCAAATCTCCAATCAGAGTTTTAAATCAGAGCTCCATGATTCTGATTAAACTGAGAATCACGACTGTGATTCTCCCGTTACTCTGAAGAAATAAAAAAACATAAGACTAAACAAAATAACATGTAATTTACTAGCGGTTCTGACAAACGAACAATTAAAATGAAATAATAAAAAATAATATGTTGAATCAATGTGTCATTCAAAAAGACTTTTATTATTGGAGAAGGGTCTGACATGCACATGCTCTCTCAGACATGAACTCTCAGACAACTGCACTTCCACAAGTGATGTCACTTGCAATATTTCAATGTACTTTATTAACATTTTCTCTTAACATTTTACAACAGTAGGCAGGTGGTGAAGACAAGAAAAAAGATCCAAAATTACAATGAAAGTGAAAGTGGCATGACATGTGGCCAAGTGTGGTAACCCATACTCCGAATTGAGCACACGCACACCCGGAGCAGTGGGCAGCCATTTTTGCTCAAGGAGCAAATTGGGGTTGGAGCAGTTGGGATTTTGGTGCCTTGCTCAAGGGCATCTCAGTCATGGCTATTAAAGGTGGAACTCCTCCTACTTACAATTCCTGCCTGTACTGAGACTTCCTGCCGGTACCTTCAGGTTACAAGTCTGACTCTTTAACCATTTGGCCACAACTGCCCCAATGTCACTTGCAATCACCACCTGCACTCTCCACTACCTGCGGCATCACTTGCAATAGACACAAAATGTGTGCGTTGCCAATGGAGACAAGACGCTGGGGTAGTTAAACGATTAAAAGTAATGTAGCACTATAACACAGAGTCCTGCAAGTCACCTGTAGGAGAAAAAGACAAGACCAGCAAATCCGTGGCATGGCCACAGAACAGCAGAATATGAACACAATGCACAGTCTCTCGTTAAGCGTTTTCCTCTTGTAGAAAACCATAAACACTTAATATGGCTTATTATATGGCTCTATTGATTCTGATTGGTCAGTCGCAAGATTCCTTGATAACCACTGGAAAAGCTGATAACACAGACTCAGTCCGGGTAACTGACGTCACGTGCATCCGTTGTAGGAAGATTTCTTATGGAAGTGTGATTGCTTAGCTAATAAAAATATTAAAACTCAAATCAATATTATGTGTACAATTACTTCATTATGTCATCCTGGTATCGAAGACTTGCTCTTTCTTGTTTCATACAAACACAGCAGCAGCAATTTTGTGACAGCTGTTTTGTACACTGCATGATTTATAAGATAATACACAAATGGCAGATTTTAAAACAGTTTAATCTTAAATAAATATATTTTATCAACATAATTATTTATGTGGTGCAATGCCATATAATAAGGGTTATGAATATACTGTATCACTTAAATGTCCATCTAGTTTGAACTTGTCACTCACTAACAACTGCACGTGCCCGAGGGAGTGTTTTCGAAGTACGAGGGTTACAGCCAGCCCATCAGCTCACCCTCATTCAGCGCCCATCCTGGAGCATTGTCTCACCTCGGTCTTCCAGTCTCCAGCTCTGCCTTGAGGTGAGGATCCTCTGTCTGCACCTCTGAGCTCAGAGTCCTAGATTCCACCTCAGCCCTTTGACCCATCGGTTCCCATCTATCTCCTTTGTCTCCACCATGGTCCATCATCCTACTAGGTTCACCGGGCTCCCTTGTCTCTCCAACTCAGCCCTGGTCAGTCGTCAACCCTACATCGCTACAGGATTCCACTCCACTGGCTTCGCCTCATCCCTCCATCCATCTGGCTCCTCCTTCTGACCAAAGCTCAGACAGTCAGGTTGAAATGAGACGGTTGTTGAAAGAAAACTAAGGTCTTCTGACAGGCCAGAAAGTATAATTGAATTCTTGGTGGAGAATTCTCCTATCTAAACCCTTTGTGGCAGCATTAAATGTTGCCGGTCTTTAACATGTGCAGTTTTTCAATAAACACTGCTTCAGCTGACTTCTCAGCTGGCCTCTCACTCTAAGGAAGCCTGGGCTTTGTAGTCCTTTACAGGCAGCTATCTTGTCCCCTAGCTTCCTCGTAAGGTGACCTGTGAGTGGTAGTTCTTGACAAGATGCAATCTTGTTCCAGCCATCTTAGAGCAACGTATCTTCCCTTTAGCCCTGCCTCTACAGGCTCTGCCTACCCCTTTTCGCTCTGCGGTCTGGTTGGTGGCATCTGTAAAGAGACATCTTGCAAGGAGGTCAAGGTGATTTGTAATGCTTGGCAGTTTTTACCTGTACTCCTATGGTTTGAGAAAGGACTGCACCTAGACCAGGGGTGTCAAATAAATTCCTGGAGGGCCGCAGCCTGCAGGGTTAGATTACACCCTACTCTAACCACACATTGCCGTAATTTCAATAGCGGCCGGATTGATTAGCTGGATATAGGTGCGTTTAATTAGGGGTGAAGCTAAATTCTGCAGGGCGGTGCCTCCCAGGAACTGAGTTGACATCCCTGACAAGACCCCCCTGAGAGGCATAAGTCTGTACCATACTATTTTTGTAAGTCTTGGGATTTCAGGATTGGCTGGAAAACAACCATCTCTTTTGCTGAGTGCGATCGGCTAGCCATTTCTTATCCAGAACATATGTGATTGTGGACATGGGGCTGTTCTTTCTGGAAGTCCATGCATGAACCTTGCCTTCCGAATGCGTAAGGCCACTTGATTAATATTCTTTCTGTAGTGAGTTCATAAATATTGGCCAGTATAGGTCTAGTCTAGCGAAGAATTCTGTGACTCCCGGAAAAAAGTGTGCAATATTTTGGCCCATGATCTTTTGGCCATTTTCGGGGAAGCGTGTTACAATGCAGAAGTAAGATTCAACTCATTTTATCCCCATAGGTAAAAGTCACTAGCAGTATACTTCTCCTCTGAACCTTTATTCCGTCATTTTCTACTTAGGTATGGGCCCTCCTTTGCGGCCTCCAGTACAGCGCTGGATTGCTGTGCGCTTACCTATTCTCTTCTTATCTTTCGATCATCCTGCAAAGGCGTGACCTAGCTTAGAAAACAGGCTTTGAGGTCACTACACCGACGACTTGGAGACATCAGTCGTCATCAGTTGCCGCTGCACTATTACTATGGCAGCATGAGAATTTGCGGGTCTTTAACTTGTGCAGTTTTTCAATAAACACCGCTTCAACTGTTTCCTCAGTTAGCTCATTAAAAGAAACACCAGGACCTGAAATGGGTGTGTCAGATAAGGGAGACAGACAAAATAAGCAGTGTTGGGGGTCACCTAGGACCCGGCTGAGAAATGATTATCACATGCCTCTAATGAGTCCACAACTCTAAAATGGAATAAGGCTATGATAGATAAGACTAGTGCATAATGTACATTTAAAGCTTGGGCGAGATGAGAGTCCATGAAAGCTCATGGCCCCGCTTGCGCCTTCTGGTCTGTTCGGTGATGCCATCAACGGTGATGCTCAAGGAGGCTCGTAAACAGGTGGCGCCGTTCCAGCGGTTTCTCCCTCGCCGTTCTCTAGCTTTGGGGGCTGCTGGGCGGGAGCAGCCCCGGCCGTGTACCAGATCCTCATACAGGGAGGTTCAAAAGTTGAGTGTAGCCTATGTACTTCTCCCCACCCCACCACAAGGGACTGAGCGGTAGCGCGCTCTAATCTGGTGGGGTTTAAGGCGAGGTCGATTGAGGGGCGTGCTTCAGTGAGGAAACCTCGACAAAGCGCCTAACCTATTAGCGCAAGGACCGTGAGGGCAGCCCCTACGGGAAGAGCGGGGTGCACAGCTTACACGGTGTCTGCTCTTCTGCAGCGCCTCAGGAGTCAGTACTGCTAACATTGCAAGAGTGCAGGGCGCAGCAGTCCTCTAGCGAGAACCCATCAGTGCTCTTCCGCACGGGAACGTAGCGGAGCTGGATGCTAGCCACCCCTCGGGGGTATCTAGAGCAGTAGTTCGATTCTTCTGCGGTCTCACTTCAGGGCACCCAGCTAGCAGCTACGAAGACACCAGAGGCCAGTCTAGAGACTGGTTCCTTTAGTAGATTATTTAGCAGCGTGGAATCTACTGCCAAATGTGTCTCGTTGGGTTCTGCATACTGTAGAAAAAGGCTATCGCATTCATTCCGCCGCCGCCATTCAACGGGGTCTTTCCCACACTGGTGGGAGCAGGCTTTGATTTTGGAACAGGAAGTAAACACCCTCTTGAGAAAGGAGGCCATCGAGGTGGCCCCTTCTCTCTACAGACAGTTTGGGTTCTACAGCCGGTACTTCATCGTTCCAAAGAAGGATGGAGGGTTGCGTCCCATTTTAGATCTGTGTCAGTTAAACTGCTCAGTCATGCGACTGAAGTACAAGACGTTCACTTTCAAGCAGGTCGTGTCTCAGATCAGGACCGCAGACTGGTTTGTCACGTTCAATCTAAAGGACACATACTTCCATGTATCCATCCTTCCCACTCACAGGAAGTTCCTGAGGTTTGCTTTCAGGGGCGAAGCTTACCAATATCGAGTTCTTCCTTTCGGCCTAGCACTCTCACCCCGCACTTTCATGAAGTGTGTGGATGCTGCCCTGGCTCTCTGTTGCAACTCCAGGGCATCCGCTTACTGAATTACATTGATGATTGGTTGATATTAGCTCAGTCTGATGGCGGTTCGACATCGAGATGTCGGTCTCGCCCATATGTTGAAAGTTGGGGTGAAGACTAAATGCCAGAACAGTGGATTTCTCTTACAGAGGACCATTCTTGGGCATGGTGTGGGATTCAGCGCTTGACCTTGTTCCCTCCTCTTCGACCACAATGCAGGCACGATTGTCCCCTGTTCGGATTGAGTCGATCCTCACTGCAGTCACGAGAGTCAGAGAAGGCCAGTCACTCACTGTCAAGCAGTTTCAGAAACTGCTGGGTCTGATGGCAGCTGCGTCCAACATGAAACCATTTGGCCTGCTGTACATGAGACCCCTACAGTGGTGGCTCAAGACCAGGGGTTCTCCCCGAGGGGAAACCCGCATCGCATGATCAAGGTCACACGGCGATGTGGAGGAAACCTTGGTTCTTGTCTCAGGGCCGGTGCTGGGAGCTACCTTGTCGCCGGTACTCTAGGACGGATGCATCCCTCACCGGTGGGGGTGCGGTCATGAGTGGCCACCTGTGCGGTCTGTCGAGGGGGCCGAGCCAGGGGAATGGAGCACTTCTACCCCGAGGTGGTATGAAGCAGATAAGAAGAAGTTTGGCCAGGGACTCAGCTGGACTGTTTGCAACATCAGATGGCATCACACTGTCCCTCTGGCTTCTCTCTGACTCATTCGGTGCAGGGGCTGGATGCTAGGGTCGAGGTCTCTGTCTGTAAACCTGTCCCCCGATCGCTCTGCTCCTGGGAGTTTTGGAGAGAGTGCGCCGGGACGGGGTCCATCTACTGCCAGTAGCCCCGTTCTGGCCAGGCCAAGAATGGTTCTCAGACCTGATTTCTCTCCTCAACGGCGCTCTATGGGAGATTCCCGTCAGGAGAGATCGCCTCTCTCAGGCGGAGGGTACGATCGCCAACCCCGCCCGGTGCTGTGGAAGTTGTGGGTGTGGCCCCTAAGGGGGCACAACGCGTAGCTTCCGGTCTCTCAACCGAGGTCGTTGAGAAAATAAATAAATACATATATGAAAACTATCTTAATGAAAACTGCAACAAGCTTATTTCTCACGGACACTTCATTCTACTCATGAAGATAATGGGTAAATGTGACCAAAAGGCATGTCTTTTATACGGGATCCTGTAAGATGAGGAGGGGCTGCATATTCGTGTGCGAGTACATTAAATCAGGAGAGGATTTATGTAATTTGATATTTCTTTATTTGTGCCATGATCCACATGCATATCTATTTGAACGGTCAACATTTTAAATGGCGTTCATGATAATGATCCAATTGTTGGGACTCTACGTAACGTAATAATTACATTTCCTTTAGGATTTCAGTGTGGGTGCGTTGATTACACACTATTATCACACTCGCAACTAGAACAGAGCGGATTTACTGTATGGAATGGAGGTTGCCGTTAACCACTCCACACCACAGCTGTTAAACACAAATTAGTGACTATTTATTTGGTCATCTTTATGTTCCACAAATGCAAAAGCAACAAATTATTATTTTCCCTGTTGAATTTTAATATCAGTATTGTGGCAATCTCCTCTTCATCTGTCATGCTGGTGCAGGTTCTCCTCCCATTTTAAGAGTCTCTGCCTTCTTGCTGTTGGCTTCTGAATGGAAGACAAATGTGAATTCATTACCCTAATTAATTAAGAAATGTAACATGTTGGATTAGAGAACATTTAATTATGTGAAAAAAGCATTAGACTATGTGGGAAAAGCTGCTGCACATTGAAAAAGATATACACTGAATGATATTTATTGAATGTCTTTTTTTTTGGCGTTGGATACCATGCAAAATGAATATTAGTTCAATAAAATACTTTTCTTTTTTTTTTCCTTTTTTTTTTTTGGGTTTTTTTTTTTTGTTGTTTTTTTTATGCCAGTTTTCACCTGATAACATTGATTTATAATTAAAGTTACATATTCTGTAGTATGATAAAAGTCTTTTTGGCGGGAGCTGTTGCCATGCTGAATCATAATTTCGGAGCGCCATTGATCATGGCTTTTCATAGTCGTGGTGCACGCGCTAAACTCAGCGTCAACATATTCAGAGTGGATTGAACTAACTCTGATCAGCGGTTCAGAAACTGAAAACTCGAGTTCCCTTAGGGTAAGTAATCAGAGTAGTTTTACTCAGAGTTTGTCGGAACATCCTTTCTGAATAACAAGATGTGTCAGTTTATCAGTATATGCATTCAGTCTTAAAGTGACAGCATTCTAATAAACCTGCTGCTGTCTATACCATTAATGTCAATAAAAAAAAAACAAATAAACAAAAAAAAATCTCACTGCTCTTAACTAAATAACTTTTGTATCTTTAATAAGAATCAATTTATTGTTAATTGATATAGTGAATTGATCCTAATAGTGTGTATTTGTTTTTAAGTGTTAATTTGCCAATTAAACAATTAAAATAAAACTAACTGTATCATGATATATATTATTATCATTAAATCATTAAGTTGCTTTTTGGATCATCTCAAACTATGCTGGAAAACCATGCTGCAAAAAAGGACAAACCAAATACGACATTATGAAATTCATGTTAATTTTCAGTTAATAATGTAAAATATGAAAAGATAATATCTTTAATACCAGAAACAGTTTGGCATAACCTTCACACTCATACCTTCACATTCTTAGAACATTCACAACTGTACAGAATTAAAAAAAAAATTTTTAATGAAGATTATTGAAATGATCACACCAATGACATCACAGCCAGAATTCCAAGCAGACGCTATAAATAGAGAAGGTGCACCTCAGAGGCTCATAATAGTAGGAGTTGAGACAGTACATCAGTACTAATTGACTTCAGCTGATAAAATCTCAGTTTGTAGTATACCAATAAATTACCAGTACCAGTAGATTAGTGTTCAGATAGCCAACAACAGCCTTGTAGTCTTTATTCATTTGCATTTTATACCATGTATAATGATAGCCCATCTGAGACATCTGTGAGTGAGTCCAGCACAGATGATGAACAGCCTGAACCTTCTCACCTGGTCAGCAACAGTGAGGCCAGAGCGAGAGGATCACCTATGAATGGGTCCAGCATGGATGATGAACAGCCTGGACCTTCTGATCTGGTCACCAAAAGTAAGGACCGACCTGGAGGATTCAGATCACCTTCTGACCAAAGCTCAGGCAGTCAGGTTAAGATGAGACTGAAAGAAAGAGAATGGAAAGGGAGGAGATCAGACTACTGGTCTGATTCTGATTCCAATACTGATTCTTCTAGTGATTCCCTCAGATCAGGCTTTTCTTCTCCAGCTTCACTTGGAGAGACATCCAGAGATGATGAACAGCCTGAACCTTCTCACAAAGACAACAGTGAGGCCAGAGCATCTGCTGACCAGATTTGCCAGGATGAGTCGAGACAGGGGGTAAAAAGAAAAAGAGAGATTTCTGAGCACCCAGACACTCAAAGCAAAAGGAGGAGTTCAGACCACCAGTCTGATTCTTTAATCGACTCCCTCATCTCAGAGTTTTTTCATATGTATATTAGTACCCCACCAGAAGCATGTGGGAAGACACCAATGAAATCGTCCAACAAAGATGATGAACAGGATGAACGGTCTCAGCTGGTCAACAACAGTGAGGTCAGACCTGAAGGACTGAGAGCTCCCTCTGAACAAGGTTCAGGCAGCCAGGTTGAGATGAGACAGGGTGTGAAAAGAAAAAGAAAGACTTCTGGCAGGTCAGAAAGTAGAGAAAGTAAAAGGAAGAGATTAGACCACCACTCTGATTCAAATTACAACCACCCAGAACCTTCTTACAGAGTCAATAATGAAGCCAGAACTGGAGTATCCAGAGCATATTCTGACCAAAGCTCAAACAGTCAGGTTGAGTCGAGACGAGACAAGGTGTTAAAAGAAAACTAAAGTCTTCTGACAGGTCAGAAAGTAGAAAACAAAAAAAGAGGAGAACAAACCACTGCTCAGATTCAGACTGAAGCAGCTTTCAGAATTTGCTCAATTTTTAATATTTCACTTAAAGCAAGCATAGATCATGAAGTGCTTGTTTAATTCAATGGTGGAAATGATCCTATCTAAACCCTTCTAAAATGAATTCGGCTATGATTAGATAAGACTAGTGCAATAATGTACCATTTAAAGCTTGGGAGAGATGATAGTCTCAAAGAGATACAACAGAAACAAAATATAATAAAATAAATAAATACATACAGTGCAGAGTTAAATTCTGTTAAAGTCTGAAAATATTTTACATTGTATTTTACAGTAAAATACCAATTTAGTGTTAGTTCTCAAATAAGCCCGGTACGGCAATTAATTTCACATACGGTACACAATGGCTATGACTGAATATGAAATAAACCCCCCGGCGATCCGTATATATTCCAGCATATTTGAACTCAAGGAGTTAAAGTTTGTCAATCAGCTGTCCAGTGAATGCATAACTCTCCTGTCGCATCAAATGCGCATGGAGGACCAACACGAATGCAGGCTACAAATGCCTTTTTTTCTTTAAGTGAGCGTTAGCTGATGTCAAAAGTAATCTAAATATAAAAGCAGGAAACTGAGATGGTCAATAAAAGATCCAATATCAGTCAATCTAAATTAATTACGAAATCACAAATACAATATGATGTGATGGCAACTTTGATATGTAAAGCAATACGGAAGGAGAGGGTGCTGTATGTGAATAAGTCAGGGTGAAGGTGTTGTTAGGCATGCGCCGCGGAGTGTGCAACCCTTCAGCCATGGATTATTCACAATACAGCACCACTTCATACCTTATTGCTTTTTAAAAACGATTACCGCTCAATAAAAATATAAAACCCCAAATGTATGATTGTTATGTACTTTTTGGAAGCAAGTGCGTTCAAAAACGTAAAAAGGTCCTGACAGCAACAGTAAACGGCAAGACAATGTTCCAATGTAACATGCCTCATCCTCATCTTTTGGAGCTCAAATAAAAACAGAGAAAGGAACTCTTCCATGCTAGTGTTCTTTTTAACACAAATATGTATTTCTCAACACGTACATCGCGCTTCTTTCGCTGAGAAAAACGTCGTTTGCCGTTTTTTAGTTAAAAAGATCGATCACGCCAAAACGCAAGTTTTGCAAGCGTCATACAATGTAAACTGATGACATTCGATCATACTAAAACAGAAAAAGATATAAATACAGTAATATGCCTCCTCACTTTGGAACCTGGGCTTTCACACAGACACGCGCAACATCATCATATCTCCCATTGAGAACAGTTTCTTTGCCGGGGGAAGGACGTGGCTTCAAACACTAAAGATAAAGGATGAAACACAACGCAGCAGGAGTAACTGCATAGTTACATTAAACAAATAAGCAGTAATTTAGCCAAAATTACATTATACATGGAACAGTTTGACACTATATAAGTATTTGTTTTGTTGCTAAGGGTGTTGCGCAGGGATACACGAACATTGGGTGAAGCGGTCATAGTCGGCTTTATCAGAAGAAAAAACACAGTGCTGAACAAATCAGAATGAGGATGGAAGTAATCGTGTTATACATTGACTGTATAGTCTTAAGCCTATTCGGATATAGTTTTCCAGGGGGAACGTCATATAAAATTGGGTTCAAATCACATAAGGTTAAGCTGGGCCATGTAACACATGCCCACATTATTTAGGTTGGTATAACTTGTGTTCTTATTAGATGTCAAGTCAAAGTCTGTCAGTTTTGACACATCTGGAGTTTACAGCAGTCTTACTAAGCAAATTATCTTATTTCTCGTTCCTCTTTGCTGAATTAAATAAACATGGTAGTGCACACAGCTCATTCTGTAGTCAGGTTACACTTACGATGGTCAAAAACATCCCGGGGAACATTCTGAAACGGTGATTACAAACCATTGGTTTTTTGTTTCTCAGAGCAAGTTGGGGAGCCAGGGACAGGTTTTGTTTTCCAAGCAACTAAATCTAATTGAGACAAGAAGAGCTTAATAAGGGCCTAAATCAGGTGGCACGAGTAATCTCCAAATAAATAACTTGTTGTGACTGTAGGAAACAGTATCTGACCCCAAAGTAACAGAGATTGAGCGCATTTGAGTCGTTGCATAAACTATTTTCGATGGGTTTTAATTTTTCCCACATTTTACTATTTTTTCCCTTGTAATAACTAGGGCTATTCACAGTTTCAATCGATGTATTATCTTAATCGGAATGAGAAAAAATGAAGGGTAGTTTCCCGTGTTTTCCCATGTTATCAGAAAACAATGGTGTGATTCTGGTGTTATCCTGTCATGCAGTGAGTGCGCTGCTATTTAGCTTCCACACTCTGCACAAACACTTGGTTATGCATCTATTAGCGTACATTTATCTAGGTTAAAAGGATAAGGGGTTGGCGAGCGGACATGAAAGTTCTTTCATATTTAACATGAATAAGTAATTTGAGGTACGATGAAAATGGCGAATGTTAGGATTTCCTGCCCGATATACTGTAATTACCTCAAGGACCAGCTGTTAACGATCTGTCTATCACAGACACTAACAATTTTTTCTGAGACTAACCCACTAATAAAATTTTTGTTGACTAAGCCTCTTCTCGTCTAAAAAAAATAATAAAAAATATATATATATATATATAACATCCCATATGTTATGAATACGTACACATCTGAGATCTTCTTTTCCACTCTCAATATCAGAGCATATGAAACTATCCAACATGATGCTTACGTGAGGAAGTTTAGAAGTTGCACGGTTATCGTTATACACTAGAAGGGGCACTCCGTGAGAGTGCGATTGTGCATGCATGGTACCTCTTCTTTCCCCCTTGTCACCCCCAACCACACCCCCCCAACTTATTTGGGGGGTAATATCATAACTGAGCAGTATCTCTGCCTGACAGGTGCGGCATGGACTGAGATGGAGAGAGATTCTGGAGATGACTGATGGGGAGAGGGAACAAGAGAGACAGATGCCAGGGCGTGTCAGTCCACACCATGAGATCCGATCAAACTCAATCACCCGGCTCAGCACCGCTACCATCTGACTGGTAAACATGAATACTCAGCCAAACAACTTATGCATCTATGCCCACCTGAATTTTAAATCTGGTCCGTCTTATTTGTACTCTGGACAATACACCAGAGGAAAACAGAAGAGCTCAGTTGGAAACTTTATCTGGCTGATGTAATGCAATCACACACACACACACACAAAAAGCCATGAATACTCTACCTTGGTGTGATATGATTTTTTGTATGTGGATGTTGTTGGGGGTTTTTTTTGGAACATATTAGATGTATTAGACAAAATATAATCTGACGCTAGCAGGTATTATAGCTGATTTAATTCCTATCAAATGTCTGTCAGAATGATATTCAATTCACTGTAGTGACAAACTGTATTTAATTATGGACTAAGAAACAAAACTGTAATATTTAGCTTTAAAGTTTTAAGTCATAAAATGTACGAACTAGTATAACACACTCAAACTTTTTGTTATTATTGTAGAGAAAACATAATTATATTATAAAAAATATATGAATGTAGCATGTGTGTGGGAGGGGGGCAATACATTTGGTGACAGGGTTGAATGCTTAAAAATAAAATATTTTATTATTTATATTTTACATACATGTATATGTATATTCATGGGAAACTTCAAACTACATTTGGTCCCAAACCAGCTGGTCCCTACTAGGTGACAGCCTTATTTAAATTAAATTAGGAGGCCTGTTAGCCATTCCAACATAGTTTTCTTTTCTTTTTATTATTTTTTTGTTATTATCCACGTAATTTTAATATTGATTTAATGTTTACTGGTCTTACTGATCTTATGCAATCAAAGACCTCTAAAGACTGACAAAAATATGATTAAGCACCTGCTTTAACTGACTATTTGCTGACAAATAAAAAATATACATGATAATATAGAATATATGATAAAATATATGATCCTATAATCCAATAAATATTACTTTCAGGCCTTATTTTGTAACCTATTTGTGGACGTTTGTCAAATGAGTTTCTCAAGTTACTTGTAACTATACAATGATCTACATCTTAAAAATAAGAGTATTTTACTCTTTGCTAATTGGGTATTTGTGAGGCAGGCCATCTGCACACAAACAGACACAAAGAGTGTGTACACAGACACACAAGAACACACAAAAATAAAAAATTGCCATATAGAAAACAAACGCAACGCATAAGCACAACGAGCATTGTCTTTTTAGTGCACTGTAGTGGTTTTAATGCGCTGACGTCATTTGATTTATAAGTCACCATATAAAAGAAACAGAAACAGACAGCTGCAAGGCGAGTTGCAAGGTTTGTTTGTAAGAGTTTTTACATGTCACAAGGGATGCCAGAGATTTGTCCTTTGCCTGAGCCGTCAGCAAAGATAAGGGACATTCACAAAGTATTAAAGACATCCATCATCCATGGTAAAATGCACAAAGAATTTAAGATCATCCAAAATGAGGAGTGCGTATTGATCTATCAAACAAACCTATACAAGAAGCCTCCAAGTGATATCTAAAAAGCCACCGTTTACTTCAGAAACACAAACACACACTGTCCAATTTAACGCTTTTTGTGAAAGCGCACTTGCACAGTAGGGTGGAAGATGAAAGACAGAGCATGATTTATGGCCAGCTCTCTTGACAGTGTGTGATGTTATTACATGTCACTTATCAAAACTAAACTGAGATAGACCAAAGGGCTCCAATAAATAGACTGTCTCCTAGCAACACCTGAACTGGTGACTTTCCTTCTCTCACTGGTTCACCCTCAGTCAGGCACTATTGGATGGCATGGGGGAGAATGGATATGTATGTATATGTACTTGCTCCTCATGTGTCTCCTATTTTGAGGCGGATGAAATGTGTCTGTACACAATAAAAGCGAAAATGCTGCGTGACATGACACAATTACAGCCAACAGAACATTTTTGAGGATTTTAGACCAATTTTTGAACCAAGAGAAATTAGAGATGCAGTGAAATTAAAATTCTGGTCACAATGATAATAAGACAGTAAGTATTTTTAATGTTATGGTTGAAAGTCAATAAATGGCCAATATAAACCAAATCAACCAGCTACGAGGTTAATCACAAAATTACAAAGTTTGATTTTAAGCAAAAACTATTTGAAAATAAGTCAAAAAGGTAGGGAAAGAACCACAACCCCATAAAGCACTGCGAAGGATTATCAAATAAAAACGTATGTAGAAATATAAAACTATTGATATATTGATTTAAAGATTTCGATTATATATAGAAACGATATGTTTAATGTATAGCTATATATAAATTAGTATATTATTATATGTATTTAGGGAAGCACAATTTGCATTTAAAATATAGATCCACTTCTGGTCGCTATAAGCCAACAATTATTTTTATGTTATGGTTGAAAAATCAATAAATTATTAAAACACATCATTTTAAAACACATACCTATACAATGTAATACATACAATAATATAAATATAATATAATTGTCACAGATCAGTGTCATAGAACACACAAGCGCATGCAGACTTAGTCTTTTATAATTCCACAGGTCAATAATCCACAAAAGAGAACAGCAATAACACATCCAATATTGGACAAAAAAGCCTCAGACATGCCGTGAAATCAAACATAGTGCAGGTGGAAAGGCTTGTCACTGACATTTAGTTTGTATTTATACTCTACACTGCAAATCTGATGGATGGAAAGAATGAATTAAGACAAGATAGAGGAAAGGATCGCTGTGAGGAAGAAATAAATGGTAATAGTAATGTAAGCAGATGGCTGACTGACAGAACGAAAAGATGATTGGTGCCAATTGAAGTTAGCAATGCTTCGCAATTGTGTTTTGACAAAGAAAATGTGTGATGTTTACGGGGTGCCATCTCATCTTCAATAGAGAAATTCCACCATATGCCTATGTGCATTAATTATAGCTACAACTTTTACATTTTTCATTCAGGCTATTGTATGGCAGATCTAGCATGGCAACATTTAACTGCTTGTGTGGAAATTGTAAACTGTGAAATGGCAGATTTGGCATCTATTTACTCTGTTTAGGCTTTTCCTAGCCATTGGCATCTCTCTCTGGCTCTAGTCTTTGCCTCCTGTGATGTCCACATGAGTCTTCTCTTTAAACACCCACTTGGCAATGTTTCACTTCAGCTATTTTAATGTTTTCTCTAGCACAGAATAAACCACACATCATACACAATTATCACTCACAATTCTAGATATCCAGCAGAATGAATCCATCAGCAGTCTGATTGCTTGGCATATCACTTGTTTTAGGCATCAAATTGGCTCAAACTGGCCTCTTTTCATTGCATTGATCCATGAACAACTACACATTTTAAAGCGTGTAATTTTCAAAGTAATAGGCGTTATTCATGAAACACAAACAGAGGAAGTTTCAGTGTAATTTTTCCAATGAATGAATGTACAAGTTATAGTTTTCCAGCATTTTGCATATTTATAAATATATAGATATTTGCGATCCGTGATAATATCTATATTATATATATATAATAGATATATAGTTATATATATATATTATCTATATATATAATCGGAAACTCTCTGAAGATTTTAGCATGGTGATGGATATGACAGTGTTAATGTATTTGTTCTTGGTGGAATAGATCTGCTACGCTGATGCTGAATTGCTGCTGCTGTTGGTTTTTGCTGCTGCTGCAAGCAAGTACAGGAGCTTGCTACTGCAATGCATATGGCGATACAGTGCCGTGAGTATTTAAGACATACTACTGCTGCACAATAGCATATAAAAAAAACCATAGCAGGTCTATACAGGTGGAGTCGGGGAAGGTGGAGGTTCCCTTTCGTGGAACTTCGAACTGAGTCCTCTAGGGTTCGCTATGGGGAACACCTCCAGTGTGACCAGTGTCTGAAGCATACATCTAAAAAAGACAATAACATTGGCCGGCGACAGCCAATGACATCACTACCGGTGCGACTATAAAATAGCCGCAGGGAGCACACATCATTCACTTCTTCGTCTTCACTGACCGTTCTGTTTGAAGCGTGCATTCAAAAGAAAAAGTAAGACAGGTATTTTCCTACTTGGACGAGACTAGCGGGACGCGTTTGAAAGTGGGTACATCGTGCCAGAGGTTCCTTGACACCCGATGACACTCACGATCTATGCGTTGTTTGTTTGGGAGAGGAGCACGCACGCGATGTCCTCGAAGGGGCAATCTGCGTGCATTGCGAGTTTTCTCCAATGAAAAAGCTCCGTTCTCGTTTGTCTCTTTTCGGTGGAGGGGAAAACATCGGTTTCCCGCGGTAGGGACTGCCGCGGCTGAGGCAGGAGGAGAATGAGCGTGGGGATCTCAGGTGGCCTCGCCGATGAGGCTGAAGGGGGTCCCCTCTTCAGCGATCGGGTCGGGCGAGAGACAGCCTGGACGCATGATATCATATCTCTGATATAATCTGATCCAGGGGACCACGGCTCGTTGGGCCCAGGCCACAAGAGCAGGAAATGCGATGCGGAGAGTGAAGAAGCTTGGGGCTGAGCTTCCAAGCACTGCCCTGCGTACTGATGAGCTGTTAGACGGTGTCATGGATCGGCCACGCTAAGGATGAAATTACGTGGGAAACGAGCCAAAAGGAGTGGACGTGCGAGGTCGCTCTGCGAACGGATCTCTACGGCCATAACCCTCCAGCTCAGGTGGGTCTTCCTTTCCTTCCTGATCTCCATTCTGAGATTGAGAAGGAATGGGAGAGGCCGTTTTTCTCACGCGTATACCGGTTTCAGCATAAGAGTTATGCGAATATCGAGTCAATGCGCGAAAGCGGCTATGGGATGATGCACCCTGTGGAAGAGACGCTAGCCAGCTACCTCTATCTGGGGGAGATGTCATCTCTCAAAACTCCCTCCTTGCCATCCGTGACCCTTCAAGCCCACATCTCGCCGAACGCAAGCAAGGGCGTACGCAGAGGGCAGGTCAGGGCTGGTGGCAGTTGCAACACACTATGGCGGGCTTAGGCCTATCAGGCGACCTGTTGAGGGAACTGGATGAGGGGCAGGGCACTTTCCTCTGCCGGAACGAGTTGCCGAGCTGCGGCGCACCACAGACTTGGCCCTCCAGGCTACTAAGCAGGCAGCCTCGGCCATGGGCAGAGCGAGGGCTGCTATGGTGGTGACGGAGCGGCAGTTGTGGGTGAACTTGGCGGACATCGGGAAGAAAGAAAGGGGCTTCCTTCCGATGACCCCGGTGTCGCCCTCTGAACTGTGGGCACATCCGTTGAGACGGTGTGTCGCGACAAGTTCAGGGAGCGCAGTAGTCGCGATCGCAGCGTTCAAATCATTCATCCACAGAAGGCCACAGGTCTGAGCCGAAAAAAACAGGGGTCCCTGGCCCGTCTCGGTTTGAGGATCAGAGACGGGCACAGAGGGTTAGTGTCGCGACTCGCGCCCCGCCTCCGCCTGTGGGTGGGGGTAGGAAGTATCGCGGGTCAAGGGGAGGCAGGCGAACCCGAGGGGTGAGACCTGGGCAAGGAGCCAGCGCTTTCGTCCGGGTCAGAGTAATCCTTAGGTATTCACGCTCTCCCGCGGATCTACCCTGTCCTCCCCTTTTTCCAAATTCCCCTGTTATGACCACCATCTCCAGCTGACCGAGGTTAGCTGTAAAACCTTTTCAAACAGTCTCCTACTGGGCCCATGATGTTGTTGGTGGTTCTATGGCTAGATCATAGTAACCGCATGACTGATGGTCCGGTCAAAAATCCCCGAACAGAGCCCCGGCAACAAGGCTCGTGGTGGGTGAGTATGATCCAAATGTCATGAGAGCATGTATACTAATGAGATACTGAAGTGGTCATGTGTAGTAAAATGTATAAAGTTACCTGCAGCGGATGATCAGGTCAGAAAGATCCTCGGAGCAGAGCTCCAGCTCAGAGGTCATGGGGGTGAGTACGATCCAAACATCATGATATCTGTATATCGAGGACAGACCGAGATGGCTGTGTGTGTGTAACCATCTATAAGTTCCTTGCAGTGTTTCCCGGGACCTGTGCGGTTTTGTCCCTTGCTAGACGCCCTCAATAAGGTGCCGTTGCTGGGCTCAGAAGCCAGGTGCTCTACTTGCAGTAGGCGTGTCACTCGTCGACATACATCCAGACGGTAAGAAAAGCCGGGCTTCGGCTTCATACCTCCTGGATCATGCGGCCGATTACGGGCTCTTGCGGAGCCTTCGTGAACATCGGGCCCCCGGTGCTACGCTGCAAGGCACCCGGACGGGCCGGGTCACCCCGAGGGGCTTCCTGGCCACCAGCGTACTCCTTCTTGCTGAGGCAACGAACGGGAGGTACGGGGGCATCACCAGGATCCTCCTGTGTAAGCTGTCCTAGGCAGGGCTCCCATCACTACTGAGATGTGCGAGCCGGCCTCTTCCGGCGGGCCGATATGGTCGGGTCTCCATGAACTTAAAATCCAGATAAGATGATAAGTGTCCACGTGAAGCAGGCTTTGCAAAGAAAATTCTCCAAATGCCACGTGAGTGGGGATGTGCACGTGAAGCTGTGCGCATTTCTTTAAAATCCACATAGCTGGTAGATGGGCACGTTTGCTTTGCCCATTCTTCTAAAAATCCACTTAGGTGGTAAATGGGCAAGGGATTCTTTGCCCATTTCTCTAAAATCCTGTCAAGGTAAGGGTTACGCGTGCTGTCTTCGTTCCCTTGGTTTAAAGTGGAGTAACACCCCGGTACCCTGGGTGCCACTCAAATAGTGTGTCTTGCCGACACACCCTGGAGCCAGCACTCCCCTCACCTCTGAGGAGGGGGCCGGAGCTGCGGTTCCCGACCGACCATTACGTCCGGGTGACAATAGAACACTAAGAGTGCTCTTTGCGCACCTTCTAAAAATCCACATGAGTGGTAAGTGTACACGTTATCCTTTGCCACTTTTCTAAAATCACGTACGGGTGGGTGGGCACGTTAGGCTTTGCCACCCGTCTAAAATTCCTCCTAGGTGGTAGGTGTGCACGTTATGCTTTTGCCACTTCTCTAAAATCCCACGAAAGTGGTAGGTGCGCACGTTCTTCTTTGCCCACCTCTCTAAAATCCTGTATGGTCAGGGTTACGCGTTTCTGACTTCGTTCCCTGTTTCGGAGAGGGTTAGGCACCGATTTTCTGGGCTCCTCTCAAACCAGGTTGTCTCGATCGACGCACTCAGAAGGCACTGCCCCCCTCGATATCAAGGGGGACTAAGAGGGTGTCGTCTGGCGAGCAGGGTCCTCTCCGAGGAGTTGAATCCCTCGCGCCATGGGCTGTCCTCGTGGTAATGTTAAGCACTGCTCCCCTTTCAGGAAAGGGTCACCTAGAATGGGAACAGTATTCCTCCGCAGAGGAAAAACGGAGGTGCCTCTTTCATAAGAGGCTTGAGCTCGCTGTCTTCCGGAAAGACCTCGAACCAGCTGCATCAGAAGAATTGGGCCATCCTCCGCCTCCCTGATGCACTGGCGATGTAGCTAGCCTGCAGTATGCTACCCCTCTAGTTTTTAATCAGGCTGCTGGTTGGGGGCACCCCCCTCTCGGTGAGAGGTGGGTTGAGCTCCCCCAGCTACAATGAGCTACTGCCAGCCGGGGAAACCCAGCATTAGTAGATAGGGTCGAGCCCCCTGAGCGTCTGAGGACCAGGCGTGGGTTCCCACACCGAGATTGTTACTAGCTGGTTCCGCAAGCCGGAACGTGCTGCGGGTCGAGTCCCCTCCTCGGTGAGAACTGGGCGTGTTGCTCCCCAGCTGATAACTGCTAGCTGTTCCACCAATGGAACGTGCTGTAGGTCGAGCTCCCGCTGAATGGATGTCTGCTCCCTCAGCTACCGGTTCGCGGCTAGCCACGCCAGCGTGATAGCCATAGGTGAGACTGATGACTACTCAGAGATCCATCTATAGGCTGCCCTCCAGAAGTACCACGAGAACCCCCTAGAACGGTTGTAACTATCTACATATGGACATTCTAAAATCCACATAGTGGTAAGTGCACACCTTAAGCTTTGCGCACTTTCTAAAATCCACAAATGGTAAGTGCGCACGTTCTACTTTGCCCACTTCTATAAAATCCTATATGGTAAGAGTTACGCGTTCAGCTTCGTTCTCTTTTTCTGAGTGGTTTAAAACCCCACTTCTGCCTGGGACCCACTCCTCCTGGTATCCTTGAATACCTACTCTGACAGGGTGTTTCCACTTGAGGCCTGTTGAGACAGGTCCTTCCGCAAAGTGAGGTAGCCCTGAGTGACAAGCCAAGACTAGTAATTGATCCAATAATAGGCTCTTGGTCGTATTCCCTGGAAAGAATCCTTCATGATTCTAGGCCCTGGCACCACCTCCGAGGAGGCTTCTTTGGCACAGCTGGTACGGTGGCCCCTGCCGTCCCGCAGTTCTGGGCACCAAGCCAGCCGCCCTCATTACACCGGAGGTTAATCTCGAGAGACTGATTCCAGTGGTAGACTACTGGTAGCCTGGGTCGACTACCAATCTTGTCCCAGAGGGGCCTGCACACTGTGAGGCTCTAGTAATGTCCCTTGGCAGCCTAGGCTTCTGGCCGGGAGTAATGTCACTGACAGCGTCTAACGTCCCAGGGGCAACTCCCTTAAAGCTTTGTTAGAGTTGGTACTTAGTGCTCGCCATTGTTCTGGCTTGCACTCCCCTCAGCATAGTGGTGTGGGTATACCGTTTCCCATAGCGACCCTAGAGGAAGCCCCCCCCCCCTCCAGTTCTGAGTTCACGAATTTCTGAACGTCCGGGTACTTATGTAACCATGGTTCCCTGAGGGGAACGAGATACTGCGTCCTCTAGCTTTTGTGCCATGCTGCGGACACAAGCTTCAGACGAAGAAAGTGATGATGGGCGCTACCGGCGCCTATTTTGTACTATTTGCGACGGTAGTGACGTCATGGCTGTCGCAGGCCAAACAAGTTGGTGTTTTTTCAGTGTAGGCTTCAGACACGGGTCACGACGAGGCGTTGCCCCTGAGAGCGGGAACCCTAGAGGAGCAAAGAAGGTCGCGATCCTCAGGGAAGCATGGTTACATAAGTAACCCGAGACGGTTTCTTCTCACTATTGTCATAAAGTAAAATGATTAAATTGCCAAAGCAATTATTTAATTTTTCAAACAACATGCAGTCTTGATAATACTACATACTATTTTTCTCACATTCTTTACATTTGTCTCTATAAAGACGGCAAATGTTTTGGGGGGTCAGTAAGATAAAAAAGAAAAAAATTTTATCAGACCAAGGTATATCAATTGATCCCCCCCAGGATAGAGTGATAATTAAAACGGTTACAAAAGATTTATATAAAAACACACATTTTAAGAAAAAGAGGTTTGTCGATTTGAAGAACGTAGTCCCGCAAGAGGATAAAGACGTCTGCACACGTTTGTGGTCATGCATGTACAATATTTTAATAGCACCGATGGTGAGGGAATGCCAAGGTGTATTTATCAACAGGGTCTCTGATTTCGCCTCTCTCTTATATTTAGAAAGAATCTGGATAAGCAGAGAAGAGAGATGTAAAGACAGGTCAAGTGGCACTAACTGAGCCCGGGTGGAGGGCATCTCTTGGCATGTCTAACCCTCACTTCAGCATTATGCAGGCTTTGCTGTAATTGCCGATGCCCTTCTGAGCAGCTGTTTATGTGGATGGATAGTTCCGAAAAGTGGGAGCATTTGAAAGCAGAAACAAGGGCAGCAGTAGCATGATGTCTCAGTGGCACACAAAGGTATTTTAAGATTGAAATTTAATTCGAAAAGATGATGTGCTGTGTCCTCCTTCACCCTGGACTGTCTGGACTTTAGAACTCTCTCTATCTGCCAGCTGCTCCTTGTGTATCTTTTAGCTTGTCTGTTTGATGCCGTGTATGATGTGGGTGTAGGTTTGGTGTGTGGTGTGGTGTGGGTGTGTGTGGGTGTGTGTGTGTGTGTGTGGGTTCAGGGTGTCGTGTGTGTAAGTGAGATGGTGATTAAGATAGATGTGATGAATATAACACAAAGATTAGAAACGCTGAGAATGAGAAAGCTGTTATCGCTGTGATCCAAAACCAGATGATAAGTTTATAACCTCTCTGACAAATATAAAACAGAGTCCATGTAATTGTAGTAGTTATTTGTCTAAAACAGGCTCTATAATGACTGGGTGTGCAGTGATTAATTGGTTGTACCCAGCGTGAATGAGCAAAGTGCAAATTTTGCTCAGGTTTTTTCACAAGTTCACTGTGCTGATGTTGATGCTTTCGTTAGAGTGTCATTGTGCAAAGCTTTTAATCAACTTATACCTATGTTGTTGGCTTCCCTATTGTATTGACTGAAAGTGGTAAGCCTGATTGCTTAAAATACAGTTATACTTTGTGCACTATATGCAGTTCTCTGCTGTTCAGGTATCTTAGATGCACAGACTGTCTTTAAGGTCACGTACACACTGCACAGTAGTGACAAGCGCATTTAAATGCAAGAGTGAATCTCATAAATGATTCTTCATGTAGGGAACATGAGATGCTCTCAGAATTGTGTCGATTGAACCAATCTATATCACTGCTCATAGAAATATATCGACCATACTGTGATTCCCTAACCACCATTGGGCAAAGTGCAACAGTCTGGCTCAGAGGTGTTGGAAAATCCCATTCATATTTCCCATGGGGAATTGATTTTTAATGTAATTTAAAACCTTTAAAAACAGACCTACTGTGAAGCTACCAAGGTTGTTATATTCCAGTAACATGGTATAGTAAAAAAATAAATACATATATATTTAATGTTACTTAAACCTCTTAGGCAGAATATGAAAAGAGATGGTCGCCAATACTTTTTGTCTAAAACAGGGCTACTGATTCCTGATCATTTAAACTACTTATTTAGAACTTTACAACAACACCAATATAATAATAATAATAAAACAACTACAGTAGCCCATGATTCTACAAATAAAACCTACACCAATCAGAGAACTGAAACAAGCAACTTTCATAAAAAGAACACTTTAATTGTGTGTCAGTGATGGAATTTGAATGAAGAATGATCTATGTCAGAGGTCTTCAACCCACCGTCCCCAGGAGTAGGGTTGAAGACCTCTGATCTATATGATCAACATCTTTAAAACAAGTTTTATAGTATAGTTCTTAATGGAAATTTAGTTATTTTCTTCTTAAAGCCTTTAAGTACAGTCTTTTCAGCAAATATTCAATCCTTTTTTTTTTTGCTTCAATCAAACGTTATACTTTGTGATTTTGCTAGACCTTGTAGTGGTTAGGTTTGGTTAAAATCAGATTATTTCCCTTTAATTCAATAGAATGTGTGGAAATCACACAGTTATACATGTTTTCGATCTGGATGATCAATAATGCTGTTTGATGGCCAGAGATGGCCTTATCATTGCTTTGGTTTAATCCTCTTTATGTTATAATGACCATTTACAGTTTTATGCAAATGTTTGGGCACCCCTCTGAGGCTGCATAATAATTAGCTCTTTCTTTATAAGAAAATATTAAAGTGATATGCCATTCAGTTTCTAGAGAAAGCTGCATAATGTGATGTTTTTCAGACAGTGTAGCTGTTACGATACCTGGCATTGTTATTTTTGTGGGCGTTGGTTTCTGTATTGGTGCAGGTGTGCAGGTATTGGCTGTTCATACAAGGAAACACGCGACTGGCGAAATGCCAGAAGCAGATGACTTTGTAAAAAAGGGCGACGGTGATACCAAACCAGGGAGCTCCACTCTGGCGTTGCTTCCGTGATGTGAGGAGTCGGATTCGTCTCCGTCTAACGATCCACCGAACAGCGTTAGATGCGACCGATGGATTGGTGCTAAGGAGTACGGGTTCCTTGCTATGTATGATTTATTGTTTTTATATCTGAGAAAGTCATACTGGGGAGCGTAGGAGGGGACTGCCTTTACTTGACAAATTTGCGATGTGTTTGTTTTAGGGATAGGGAAGTTTGCAATTGTATTTTTTTTTCTTATAATTAGGCCACTAAATCTTTTATTTATTTATTAGTGGTTGGTTTATTATTTTGGCCATGGCACCCCCTATACAGAAGCTGTAAAGCTCCTTTCATTAAATTCATTATTATTTAATAAATTTTTTTAAACTGTTATTTGTCTTTGGTGATCTGTTGGCTGTGGTCGGAATCCCGTTACATCACTCTTTCGTCTCGTACCCTAGTAAAAATGGGTCATAACAGTAGCAGTACTGTGTTGTATGAAATAAAGTCAAATGTGAAAAATAGACTGTTCAAAAGTTTGGGCACCCTTTCAATTGTGTTGATTTTAATACCTGTAGTCTCTTATTGCTGATTAATTACAACACAGTATTGATTTGATTGGCTCAGTGAACCTTAACACTGCAAACTAAGGTGCAACACATCATGGGAAATTATATGTAAGGTAGCTAATTGCTAGTTGTGATTCTCCTTGATTCTCTACTGGAAAGTAGCAACAAGGGAACCTCAAAAGAACTCCCTAATGAACTAAAAACTAGGATAATTTGTCAATATGAATTAGGAGAAAGGATACAAAACATTTCACAAAGGTTTAAGGTCTCTGTCCCCACAGTCAGAAATATCGTTAGAAAATGGAAGGCCACAGGAACAGTCCTTGTCAAGGAAAGATGTGGTAGGCTAAAAATGGTTAGAAGAATGGTTAGAATGGTCACAGGACAAAACCACCAGAGACACCATACCACAGAGTTCCAAAAAGACAATCCGTGCGATAATGTCATGGGTACATCACCACAATCCTAGCACACTTTGCAAAAAAGGAACAGTGATCAATTGGAAGGGTGAGGCAGAAAAAAGCCTTCTGGGTACTGCAGCAAGCAGAGTCGTTGAGGTAGGTGCGAAGGCTCATTCGGGAAAGCCTGATTATTTTGGAATAATGTAGCTTTTGGTTGGACAGATGAAACCCTAGAAGATATTCTGTTATCTGGTCACCAACAAGAGGCGCTTTACATGGCGGAAAAAGAAGAACTGTCCCCACTGTTCAATTTGGTGTAGGGTCCATCATGCTATGGGGCTGTGTGGCAGGCACAGGTACAAGAAACCTTATCAGAGTTGAGAGTTGCATGGATTCCACCCAGTATCAGCAGATTCTTAAGAACAATGTTCAAAAATCAGTCAAGAGTTTGAAGTTATGCCAGGGTTGGTTGTTTCATCAGGACAATGACCTAAAGCATTGCTCCAAATCTACCAAGGAATTCATGCAGAGGCACAGATACAATGTTCTAGAATGACCATCGCAGTCCCCAGACTTGAATATCATCAAGCATCTATGGATTGACTTGAAGCAGGCTGTCCACACTCGGCAGCCATCAAACCGGCAAACATTTTGCAAGGAAGAATAGTCAGAATACCTGCTGTCAGAATTCAGGGACTTATCAGTGGCTATAAGAAGCGTCCACAGGCTGTTATTTCAGCAAAAGGTGGCTCTACTAAATATTGATGTGATTATTCCATTTGGGTGCCCAAATGTTTACACCTGACTGTTTTTGTTATGACTCACATTGTGTTGTTCGGTGATTTCAAATAAATGTATTTAAGAATAAATGTTAAAATTCAAGACGGTATAAATTATATCCAAATGAAGTTCCAGCTTCAAAAGCCGAGCAGATTATAAATTGAAATTATGATAATTATCAGGGATGCCAAACTTTTACATAAAACTGTATGTACTAGCACAGCATACAAATATTCAAATTTAGCCATAGCTATGGGGGGTTTTAGTTTTTTTTAACCACAATCAAGACCCTAACAACCATTTACATTCCGAAAAGTCTTGCATAGAAGAAATTACATTAAGTACATTTTGTTTTTATCATGCACTGTATAGTAATCAATACATATTTTGAATAAATATAGTATGTGTATATTTGGTAACTACCTGTTAACGGAGACCTGATTTCAAGGGAGGACCCATTCTGTCACAACACTGAATCAGTTCCATTCGTTTCTATCAATCGATTCAACAAAATTAAGTTGGAGAGTTCAGCAAGCAGAGCTAGACTGGAAGTCAAAATTTTCATGGAATAAGGACTTAAATGTTGGTCTTTTCATCACACAAACCTGTTGTATGGCTTGGGATGTAGTTCAAGAAGACTTGGGATATAGTGCAAGAATATAGATTACGGTGCATTTTTGTCATTTTGGAACTTAGCCTTTTTCCTCATTTGCTCCCATTATCGAAAAGGGACCAGGATATTCCTCAAATATGCAGTTTTTGTGTCCAACAGAAAAAGGGCCACACGCCTTTGGATCATCAGGATGGTGAGTAAATAAGAACAGAACTGTCTTTTTTGGTAAACTAAAAACATCTCTAGTTGACAGATGTTTGTGTCTTGCTGTGGGATAGACTGATTTGAATGTGTCACATAACACTATCCCTTTCTGATTCAATGCTAGGGAAAATTTCAAGGTTATAATCATTCATTGTAGTGTCACTATGGACTGACAGATATAGAATACAACTGGTTCTTTCACAGGTAAACAACCCAAGAAGAGCCATGTTGACTTTGCGACTTTTTTTTAACTTGTGTTTTGTGTTTTATGATTTTTTATGATAGGATCAAGAGCGCTGGATCACTGTTGAGCTGGCCCTCCCACATGTTTACCATTTGCGGTTAGTTGTTTGCTTTTAATGATTTATATTACCTCTAGGCCTTATGTCAGGCTTCAGGGCCTTGGTATTGATCTGGGGGTGGTTTACTTGTCTGGTTTGTACAACCCTAGAGTTCCCTGGGGTTGAGCACTGCTCAGTCTTCAGAGTTCTCAACAAACACATTAGCTCAATGATCCAACCCAATTTATGATCTAGATCAAGGGTGCTCAGCCCAGCTTCTTTCCTGCTAACATGCAACCCCCCTCTATTAAACACACCAACCCTTTAAAAGCAAACCAAAAGACCTCGATTAGCTGGTTCATGTGTGTTTGATTAGATATGGGTCTGAACTCTAGTAAGTAGGCAGTAAGATCCCCAAGAGCAATTTGAGAATGCAGTTAAGATGAAATAATCATTGTGGATTTTAAGGGTATTTGCACTTGTAGTTCATTTGTTTTGGTTCTTTTGTTCAGGACCAAAAAAAAAATGTCACACTGTAACTAGCAACATAGCTTCTATTATGAAAAGAACGAGCTTGGGTACTCTGTCCTTTTTAGGGTCATGTTTTGACACATCTTGTTTTTGGTTTGTTTAAATGCCTTTATTCTGTGTTATGTTCATGTATCAGTTGGACCGCACCAGAGTTTGGAAGTGGATCGAGAAAATCTCAGTGGGTCTCAGCCCGCTTGTTTAGTGCACACCAAGGTCGAATGGCAGCATTCACACTTATTCACACTTATGAACCACACTAACAGAGCTATCCACTGCAATCCAGTGTTCAACAATACAACATTGGATCGGGACTATCTCTTTGTTGACCAAATGAAGAGTGTGAGAGTGTTTGGGAAACCTGTTCGTAAACCCCCATTGGGACGGTCCATGAAATGCAAACAGAAAAAAATGATGTTTAAAATCTTACTTAAATCCTTTAAAACCCTGAGTTCTTTTAACTTGAGCCAGCAGCGAACTAATTTTAACCACCCAGCAAGCTATAGCAACCACCCATGCCATACCACCCTAGAAACTGCATAGCAATGTGTTAAAACCATTTAAAAGACCTTGGTTTCCGCATAGCAACACCCTGGCAATCATTCAGAACACCTTAGAATCGTGCTAGCAAAAATAACAGACATTTTCTTCACATAACATACCCTATATACTGAATACTTCAAGCAATACAGAAGCGTGATAAGGAATTCACATTACTTTGAGCAATTGATTAAGCCATTGTCTCCATTAAGGGGAGAGGGTGAGAGAGTGAGAGAGAGGCCCAAGGCTGACAGTTATTGTGTGTGTTGTGTTTGCACTGGCTCAAGTAACTGCAGACCTTGTCTGTCCTCATATTTATCATCATTTGCATTCAGCAGCAAATGAAAAGAGAAAACTGGACACATAGCTTTTGACTGCCAAGGCCAAAAAGCAGTTGGCAATAGCTTTAATTGTGTCTTGTCCACTCCATTTTTCCAACCTCCTTTTTCCCCATCTTTGGCAGGCTTGTCGTTTGGAGTCTACAGCCTACAGGAATAAGCCAGAGAACAGAGTTACTGTGGCAAAGCCACTCATCACTTCTATCAGGGTCACATTTCACCTTAAGGGGGACCATTTTGCATATTTTACATTTACATTTACATCAGTTCACTGGCATGCTGGTGCTTGAAAGATAAGTGAAGTAATGAAGGAAACAGAAAATTAAATAAGACCTCATTTTGAGTGAAATCTGCTTCTCTCAAATATGATAGACAACTGAACAAGCTTAAAATACTTGTCTTCCTCCTCCACCATTTCATATTTTCTGCATCCTATAGTCTGTAGATCATTACCTATCTCTGTTCTCTTCCTGAAGGTCAATGGTCTAATCTGAAGGCAGCCCATTAAAAGCCTTGTTCTACTGCCATCATCTGCTTCTCCTTCATACACATCAGATTATCTCTTCACTCCAAGAGGTCGTAAGGACACAAAAGTGGCAATGTATAATTGTGATTTCGCATTACCAGGGCCTGATTCCCCTTTCAGCTCTTTATTTCACAGGTGGTGTTAACTGGTTAACTGTCTTGGTCAGGGGTAGTGTGTAGGCATCGTATGCGTAATCTCCTGTCTTAAAGACCCCATTAAAACAAAGCATTTCGACAGTTAGCCATGTTCGCAGCGCCATTCGTTTTTTTTTTTTTTTTTTTTTATACGTCATCTTACGTTTCATAGAGTTGACTGTTGACAAACATGCAGGGCAACAACTCACTGCATAATGTACCATAAATGCAGTTATGCCCTACAATTCAAGATACTGGGGCAAAAAAATGCCCCTGTATAAGTTTTTTTTTTCTCAAATTTAAATCATATGATAAGCGATATCACACGAATGCTGTTTTTGTCGCAAATAGCACGAGTGCAAATGTGACTTTAAACAACAGTTCAGTAAATAAGAAGTTAAAATGATGTTATATTTTAAACACAATATTGTCCGTTTTTGCTCAGTTTTGCCAACAAAAAAATTACCTATAAAGCCATAGCAGAACTGTTGTGCGTCTCCGAGCAACACAGCGGTGTTTAGTTTCTGAATGAATCAACTGTTTTGAATGAATCGAGTGAGTGGGGAATTATTCAATGTCCCATTCCATAAAGAGAGTCATTTACTTAATTCCTGAATGAATCAGCAGTTTGAATGAATCAATGAATGAATGTCTCATAAAGACATTTACCGCCACCTGTTGGCAGTTTTAGTTTCTTATTTAGAGTATCATTTCATTAAAAAAATAAAAAAATAAATAAAATAAAACAAAATAAAGTGTAGTTCACCCAAAAAGAAAACTTCTGTCATCATTATTCACACTCATGTCATTTCAAACCTGTATCGCTTACTTTTTTTAAATTGAACATAAAAGAAAATAATTAAGAATGTTGATAAGCAGAAGAAAAAAGAAGAATGTTGGTAACCAAGCTGATTTGGTTACCAATGACTTTCATTGTATGAAAAAAATAATGTTTCTAAATATCTTCTTTTATACAATGGTCTGTCTGAATACTCTGATTGGCTGGAAGGTATGCATTAAAACCTTTAATGGCACATTTAATCAGTCCAGTTTATCACGCCAGTTTCAATAGAAATGTGTCCCTGCTTTAATTGATGCACACTCACACACACACACCACAAAATTGTGTCCAATAAAATGTTCTCTGGAATCACATGTTCCCTCATTCCCTAATTTCCACCAATAACCCGGTTGCTCACATACATGAAATAAGGAAATAATCCTTCCATCTGGACACATTATCATCCTCCTATATTGCTGAAGGTGAACCTCTTCATCAGAACAGTCACCCTCAAATTCAAATAATCCCAGGTTAATTTTCTTCTTCATCACTCTCTGACTCTGGCAGGACTGCAAGACGAAGGTTGTGGTGAGAAATACTCCACAGCTGAATGTTAAATATCTTCTTTCCTTTCAGGGTACAAACTTGCCCAGCTGTGATGTTAACTAAAGGCTAAAGGGGGGGGTTTGTAGTTGTTGTTTTTTTTGAAAGGACAAAAACTTCAATATTTCCCATCCTTATTGCCCACTAAGACACGCTCAGCTGGGCATAAATAAATGTCCTGCTGCTAAAGAGAAATATGTAGGTGTCTCTCCGCTCGCTCATCTCCATCTCTCTTCTCTCTCTCTCTCGCTCTATGTCACTGTTTAATAGATACACTGAAGTACTAAGCAGCCTGAATTACCATCACGAGTGAGTGTTCAGATTATTGCGGTAACCTTTGCATCCACACACACCCAACAACTGAATGGTTTTGTACAATTTATACTGAAAGTTAACTTTTTTTCTTTTCCAGCGTGGTATGGTGGGTTTCCAAAGATTAATACAAGCACCCTCAGAGAGACTGTGAATCATTCCTTTCAAGAGCTTTCAGGGCCTTTATGGGCTCAGAGCCAAACAGAAAGCTCTTAGAAACACATTTTTCAAAAATGAAGTTCTGGAAGAGATGGACTGGTTTTCCTCCCTACCCAGCTGTGGACGTTTCATTCCGGTTACGTAAGTTCAATTGACGTCCTTAAAAAAAAAAAAAAAAAAGATGAAGCACCAATAAAAGTAAATATATTTTTTTTAAAGAACAAAATATACAATTATAATATACAAATATATAAAACTCATAAACTAAAAACACTGTGCATTATTCTTAAGTATTTTTTTTATTTTAAAATGTTAAAAACAACAACATATAATAAAACCTATTAACCTCAAAAGTGATTGATTAGTCTCAGGTCACACATACTGAAATAACATGACACTTTACATAATTTTTTTATTAGGTACTAACAACTAATGTTTTCATAATGACCGATAACAATAACCAGGTTTATATTTATCATCAATAAATCCAATTTATTATAAGTCTATATGTAAACCAACCTCATACATTTTAAATAAATTAATCCTTCTTGTTAGCCTTATTTGAACCACAGTCATATTTTTAACCACCCTTACGAAAAAGAAGTTTATTCAAGTGTGCTATTAGTATACTTCTTTTAAACTAAAAAATAGGAAAGTATACTTTCAGTCCAATTTTATGTACTTCTCACATGGGCTTTATGTACTTCTCAGAATAACTTAAAATGACATTTAAGTATACGTGACCTTATACTTATAAAGTCGAATATATTTAGCTATACTTGCTCCTAGAATCTGTGTTTTCATTGTTATACGGTAGGGGGTGTTAGTACACATCTTCTGTACAGAATTTTAAAAAAAACACAAGTGAAGAAGAAACCTAAACAACAGATGCTTCCACATGTAATGTCACAGGATCTGACATAAAACAGCATCAAAACTGTGTTAAGTTGATGTAATGTCGACCAATGAAAAGGTAATAATGACTGTCAAGCTTTGGGGTGCTGATCGAGACTCCATCTACTTTTTGATTATCATTCTGAATCCAATTAATAGTCATTTTTCAGCTTTTTGTTCAAAAGCTTGTTTATTTCTTAATTTTTTTTATTTTTTATTTATAAAACTTACCCACATTCAATTGTTTATAAAAAAGACGGGCTGAAGCTAGAATACAATGTTTTATGTTTCCAGCAGATAAAAAAACACCCCCGTTTCTTTTTGATGTTTTGTAAGTTCAGATTTTCATGTAACAAAATATATACAAATTATTACCTAAATAGGGACATAGTAGTATAATTAAAGTATGATGTAAAGTTCACTTGAAGAAATCTTACGAGTATACTTGCAGTATAAAACGACTAAACTAGTAGTTTACTGAGACTATACTTCAAAGTACTAAAATGCTACTATAATTATTTAATTAGAAAACTATCAGTATACCTATAAGTTCACTTTTAGTATAGTTGCAGTACAAACTAAAATATATATATGTAAACTAGTTGTGTACTCAAAGTTTACTACTGTTATACTTAAAGTACAACTTAAAAGTATACTTTTTTATACTAGAAAGTGGGCCAATTTAGTTCTAAGGAGTATTGAAATAGTGCACTTACAAGTATACTATTAGTACACTGACATTTGTATACTTACTACATAAAGTATACTTAAAATATACTTGACTAACTTAAGTATACTTAATAAAATAAACTTGAAGTATACTACTTTTTTGTAAGGGCAATTAAATGTAATTGTTTTATAATGAACAGATTTATGTTCATTTCTAGGAAATTTAATAGACAAATAGATTTTTAAAATATTATTGTTTAAATAAAATCAAATAGATGCAGATACTTGATAAATTATGCCATGATACATTTTTTTAGATACTATTTCATTATCTGAGCTGTAAAGTTTTTATCATAATTTTACGTTTGTCATAGTGTTTTGTCCAAGTTGTAAAATGGTATATAATGTTCTGCCATGAAGGCTTTTTCCCCCCCACATCATATAGTTCACAGATCACAGCCGGAATTCAGTGTGCTACTGTGGGATCCATAGTGATGGAGAACATTGAACTTTGCACAGCACTCTGAGATCAATGTTAATCGCATGGTGACATGAGCAGCCAGTCCAATTTCCCTCTAGCAGCGCCTGTGGTGCACCAATTATAAGCCAACAGAGGGAGGTGAGAAAAAAGAGGTGCAGGTGTGTGTACAGAAGTTCGTTTTCAGGAAGTGTGTGTATGTTTGAATTCCTGTCCTCATTTGTTTACTCATTGCAGAACAGGATGCGAGCAGACAGCGTGTATCTCGTCTCTCATCTTCTCAGCACCTGTCATGAGGAGGAGCTGGGACTCGTGCCAATCGCTTGCTCCTCCCTTTACAGAAACATATTAACCAGCCAAGTATCTAACGCACATGCAAAATTCCTTTTTTTTTTTTTTGATGCAGTTATTGTTCACTTCATCTGTTTCATAACTCAGTTTACCTCAAAATATACCATAAGATCATTTAAAATGTATTACTTTGGTACTGTGGTGTCAAATGGCAATACTTTTATAAATAAAATGGTACTGAATGATTACCATTTTCATGTACCATGATATGTACCCCAAAGTGCCTCAATGTTCAAAAACTAGTGGTAGTTGAACATAAAAGATTTCTATTTTTAAATTTTTAAACAACTTTTTTATCATCAAAAATTCCTGGAAAAGTATCACAGGTTATAAAATAAATATTAAGCAGCACAGCTGTTTCCAACATTGATAATAAGCGTATTCATGGATCATGTGAGCTAAAGACTGGTGTAATGGCTGATGAAAATTCAGCTTTGCATCACAGAAATATATCATATTTTAAAGTAGGCCTATAGTAAAATGGAAAACCATTATTTTAAATTGTTCATTATTTCAGACTGTAATGGATTATGAATAGGCCTACTGCAATATAATTTCACACACTTTCATGGTACAGCTGGTTCATTGCTTTTGTCTACAAGACAAAGATCAGGTCACCATGACGACTTTAGTAAACAGCGCATGTTTACTTCTTCAGTGACAGAAGGGAGGAACTCCTTTGGGTTTTGTGAGGTAAAAAGTTTTAAACTAGTCTTAAATATGTTTCAAACAGTCTATAGTATAGTTTTATGTTTGATACACAGGGTGTTTATAAAGCTAGAGAAATGAACAGAGATGCATCTGAACATGTTTGCTTAAATGTTACGATAAGGTTTTTATTGATCTCAATTACTGAATCATCTGAAAAAGTTCACCAAAACGATTCAGTCAGATTCGTTCACTGGCCGTTTCTGCAAGTTATATTCGTTTCGCCAGCAGGTGGCGAGAAAAGTATCTTTTGTGCGTACCCTTACCAAAAAGTTTATTTTAGTAAGTATACTTAAGTAAAGTTCAAGTATATTTTTAAGTATACTTTACTAGTGTTACTTGTATGTACCATTTTCAATCCCATGTGACTACATTGGCCCCAACTTCTAGTATAAAAAGTAATATTTTTAATTATAACAGTATAAACTTTGAGCACAACTAGTTTACAATCCACAATGTTTTAGTTTGTAGTAAACTGCAACTATCTAAACGTGAACTATCGGTATACTGATAGTTTACTAGTTCTAATTAAATTACTTGTATTCGCCTTTTAGTACACTTTGAAGTTTAGGTCTCAGTAAACGACTAGTTTTAGTAGTTTTATACTGCAGTATAACTCGTAAGTTTTCTTTAAAGGGAACTTGACATCAACTTATTATCTACTATGGCCCTATTTAGTTATTAATGTGTTATTATTGGGTTATATGAATATCTGAACATACAAAACAGCAAAATAATTAACAGGGTATCTGCTTGTAAACAAAATTTTTTTATTCTAGCTTCATGCATTTTTTTTAAACACTTGAGTGTGGATAAGTTTCATAAATAAAAAAAGAAAGAAAATAAATACATTTTCTTTTTTGAACAAAAAGCTGAAAAAAGACTTTTAATTGGATTCAGAATGATAATCAAAACGGAGATAAAGTCGATCAACACCCCAACTGACAGGTATACCTCTTCATTGGGTCGCCATTTTATTACATCAACGTTACACAGTTTTTGATGCTGGTTTTATGTCGGATGAGTGTGTTATATTACTGTGAACATCGTTGTTTCGGTTCTTCTTCACTTGTTTTTTATTTGGAAATTTCTGTACAGAAGCTGTACTAGCTCTCCCCTACAATATAACACTGAAAACACTGATTCTAGTAGCACAATTATAGCAAAAATATATTTTAGACTTTGCTAAGTATAAGTCAAGTATCTTTAATTTCTTTTAAGTATAAGTCTGATAAGTCCATAACCCCTTCTGAGAAGTACATAAAAATTAGACTAAAAGTATACTTTCCTATTTTTAGTTTAAAAGAAGTATACTAATAGCACACTTGAATAAACTTATTTTTCTTAAGGGTATTAAATGATTGATTCATCGCATTGCTTCCTTATTCAACCACATTAATTTCGTTTTTACTAGTTAAACGTTATATTTTACATTTTAGATACATTTACGTATCTGCAAATCTAGTCAACAGTGTTCATAATGTGCAAGAGAGAAGTGAACGGGTATACGCTGAAAAAAAATCTGGTGAATTTACCTTACTTTAAAACAGTTTTCACTCAGTAAATTTTATAAATAATTACACAGAAACGGCAAGTAACAAACCGTATTAAAAGAGATATTTTGAAATGGTATAACCTTGTAAAGTGCACTTCAATAATTGTATATTTGTTTTAGCTTTAAAAAAGTGAACATGACATAAGCCTACCCAGCTAACAGAGAACATTCTTAGAACTTTGACTAATATTCCCTCAAAGTTACGTTCTAACATTAATACAATGTTCATTCAGTGGTCTGGTCTTTAATAATGTTCTCAAAAAGTTAGCACAAAAACATTATTTTCCAAAGTTTGCACATGATCTTGTGGAGTGTGCATAAAAAATAAATAAATAATATTAATAATAAAATGAACGTTAGCTAGCTGGGCTTTTGAAAAGTTTGTTTGTTCGTTTGTACAGTTTGTTATTGTTGTGTATGAAACAAAAAAAAATATTAGGCTATCTACTTGTAAACTTGAAAAGCAAATAAAAATACAAATACAAATAAAACAAGCCATTTGTTGTGCAGGTCATGATTGCACCCTGATGTGGAAGTGAAAGATGGCAGGACGAGAATCTCGGAGCAGTGTTTGTGTGAAGATGTGCCCTCAGCAGAGAGCTCGTCATGAAGCCTACAGTGAGCCATCTAAAGAAGCACAGAACTGGATGGCAGCGGCGAGACAGCGCATGTGCGAGCACCTGAATAATCAAAAATTCCACCAAGTCTGTAAACTCACCACTGCTGCTGAGCGTCATAATCAACTCACAGTGCAATTAAAAGCTGCCGAGGCGAGGAATCGTGTTAGACAGCTCAGACAATACTATCAAGACCTGAAGGCAGGGGATTTAAAATAATAGTTTATTTTATTATGTGCAAACACTTAAAGATGCACTCAGTAATTCCGTCTTTATGTTACCCTGGCCAATATTATAGCAGCTGTTTTAGCGGTATGTACGGTGGCCGAGAGAGCAGAGTGTTTTCTTATTTGGTGTGTTGAAGCAGAGCATTTGCAGCGCGTTTCTTTTTTTGTTTGTGTTGTGAGTATTTGCAGCGCTTTTCTGTATTTGGTTGTGTTGCAAGTATTTGCAGCGCGTTTCTGCATTTGGTTGTGTTGTGAGTATTTGCAGCATGTTTCTGTATTTGGTTGTTGTGAGTATTTGCAGCATGTTTCTGTATTTGGTTGTGTTGAGTTGGCTATTTGCAGCGTGTTTCTGCATTTGGTTGTGTTGTGAGAATTTGCAGCATGTTTCTGCATTTGGTTGTGTTGAGCAGGCTATTTGCAGCGTGTTTCTGCATTTGGTTGTGTTGTGAGTATTTGCAGCACGTTTCTGTATTTTGTCGTGTTGTGTGGAGTTGTGCATATTTGCAGCACGTTTCTGTTTTTGTTTGTTTGTTTTGTATTTGCAGCGCGTTTCTGTTTTTGTTTGTTTTGTGAGTATTTGCAGCGCGTTTCTGCATTTGGTTGTGTTGTGAGTATTTACAGCACGTTTCTGTATTTGGTTGTGTTGTGAGTATTTGCAGCGCATGTGTTGTATTGGTTGTGTTTTGAGTTGGCTATGTGAGCACCTTTTTTTCTGGATTTGGTTGTTGTGAGTAGTTCCCAGCTCGTTTCTGTATTTGGTTGTGTTGTGAGTATTTGCAGCGCGTTTCTGCATTTGTGTTTGTTGTGTAGTTTGCAGCATGTTCTGTATTTGGTTGTTGTGAGAATTGCTGCTGTTCGGTTTTGGTTGTTGGAGTATTTTGCAGGTGCATTTCTGTATTTGGTTGTGTTGTGAGTATTTGCAACGCGTTTTTCAAATTGATGAGCGATGTTTTCTTAATTTTGCATTGTGGGTTTTTTTTCCCATTTGCAGCGCGTTGAGCTCTCTGGGCCACCATAGGTATGATTGTTGTGCATAGTCAGCTATTATTTAGGCTATCTATTTATTACATATGTAAGAGTCATATTTTGCTGATCATGTGATCTTAACAGTTCTACCCCATGAGGCCATACACATGCAAAATAAAACTGCTTTGTTGGGTTACTTGAATGACACTTTAGCATACTTTTAAAAGTGGCTACTTATTAGGAAATAATATAGGCCTACTGTAAAAGATACTTAAGTGTGACTGAATGTAGGCTACGTTAATGTCATTGCTATTGAAACTTGTATGTCATGTATTTAAATATAGCCTATTTATAATTACATATTTATAATGATAAGGTTGCAGATTAGGACATTTAAAATATAATAACATATACAAATTATTACAAAATACACTTTTAAAAAGTGTACTAAAGTGTGTAAAGAAACTTTTAAAAAGTGTAATAAAGTGTGTAAAGAAACTTTTAAAAAGTGTAATAAAGTGTGTAAGAAACGTTTAAAAAAAAGTCGTAAAAAGTGTTATGAAAGTGATGCAAGTGTACTCTCTTTAAGTAGCCTACATTTAAGTGGCCTTTTATTTAATTAATATTACACTATCTTCAAGTTCAGGTTTTTATTTATTTATTTATTTTGACCTTGCTAGTAATGTTAACATTAATGACGTCTTAATAAATCGTAATAAATCTATTACACCATGTATGTCTCAATATCAAAGAAAAGATCTGTTTCTACTTCAATTTCATTGTGACTTTAAACACATTTTTCAAAATGTATTTATTTAGGATAAAACTAACAATGAAAATAATAAAAAATAATAAGTGCACCTTTAAGCTTAAAAAAAAAAAAACATGACCCTACAGTTACCCAAGTGTGATCATATTTATGATAAAAATCTCACCCAATTCTTTGGAAGGAAACTCAACACAGCATTTGCCTCCTTGACACTTACCTAAATATCTATTCTCTCTCTCTTCTGCAAATGTTCAGGAGCAGGAGGTTAACTTAATGATTTCCTGCCAGTCTAACGCACAGAGGGCTGTGCGCCTGGAGCAGCTACTCCCCATGAGAGAGAGGAAGATAAACCACACAGACTGTATGGACCAATTACAGGTGGATATATTTGCATAAAACGTCTAAAAATCACATAGATAGACAATACTTTTATTATAAATTTAAATGTACTGTAAGCAAGGTAAATGCCAGTCAAGAACTAATGTTCTTCGACAATAGCAGGAGGAGCAGATCTTTGCTATATTTCCCCTTTCCAACTGCTGTAATGGCATAATAACGTTAAGCAGCTCCCAGTTGACAATTTCTCATTGACCGTCTCAGTCCTGATGGTATCTCCCAAATAAGCATGACCGGAGAAAGAGAGAGAGGATCTGCTCCACATCGCCACATATTCTAACAGGTGGAGGAATGCATTCCCATTATCTCCCCTCAGCAGGTGGATATTTAAGTGACTACTTCTGTTTTGTCTCAACCTTTATTTTACCCTAAAGGGTTCCTCAATGAAAAAAAATAATAATAATAATTTATGAGAATCATGACAACAGGGGTCCTAATCTGTCCTTTCAAAGTCATGTTATCTTTAGATGGAAAATGTCAATGCAGTGTCAAGTGTCATCTGTGTAACATTGGGATACTTGGTTCAGCCATGCTAGACCCTACAGTGATGGGACTGACATTACTGAATCATAAAATTCAGAGTGTTCAGGGATTCAGACCGAGCTATTGTGTGATGGGCTCGAAAAGTGCACACGCAAATCAAATGTGCCTGAATTATTGATCTGTAGATCAGTACTTTTGGGCTTCGTGAGCTGTTGGTTTTACATTAATAACAAGTGACAGGTAAATTTTGTTGTTTTCACCTAAAGTTCACCCAAAAAATGAGCTATATGTACTAATTCTGTATTCTGTTCCAACTCGTTCCTAACCTGTACGACTTTCTTTCTTCTGTTGAGCATCTTAGTGGGGGTTTTTTTGTACCCATAAAGCAGTTATTTGTATTATTATTTATATACTATCATAGTTTTTATTAATATTTTGAATTAACTTTTATATTTTCAGTTTACTTTTAATTTTAGTTTAATTTTAGTCATTGTGTTATATGCTTTTGTCATTTTTATTTTGTATTAGTTTTTAATTGTAGTTTTTAGTAAGGTTTAATTTTTATTTTTTAGTTATTTATTTCCAGTTTTTAGTTATTCAACTTCAACATATTTATAAAGGCAAGGCAAGGCAAGTATATTTATATAGCACATTTCATAGCCTACACTTTACATAAAAGGAATTAAAATAATCATAAAAAAAACCTAAACTAATAATTTTTCAAATAAACTAAAATTGATTTAAAATGAATTAAACAGTTAAGAATAGAATTCATTTATTTGATTTTGTTTTGTTTTGTTTGTTTGTTAATGATAATAATGCTAAATTAAAGTCATTGTTTTGGACCATTTGAAACATTCTTCAAAATATAATATATCCTGTTCAGAAGAAAGAAAGCTATACAGGTTTGGAATGATATGAGGGTCAGTAAATGATGACATCATTTTCCTTTTTGGGTGAACTATCCCTTTAATCTGACTGCTCATGAAATGTTTATGTTGTTGCATTCCTCATTTGTAAGTCGCTTTGGATAAAAGCATCTGCTACATATATAGAAGGTCATTTTTAAAAACATGAACTTTTCAAATACATTTTTCAGCACCTTCTGTTGCTTACATTATTTTATATGCTCTATTTTAGAGACGAAGAGTTGAAGAGATCCTACAGGATAAGAAGGGCCTGACCATCAATCATAGATAACTGAAGACAAAAAGGAATATATTTTCTGAATGATCTGAGACTGAAAATGCAGAGTATATTGTGGCCTTGCATGCCAAATCTTTCTGCATGTGTTTGTATTGTACTTTCTTAGTTAAAATTTCAACGTATATATATTACCTTACTACCAGCCCAGTAAAGCAATTATGTTTATGATTCTGATTTAAATGGCAACATTTAAAATTTCCATTCAAGTTTTAAGTTCAAGTTTTTCAATATGCATTCAATGTCAAATATATTGAATATATATTGACCAGGAACAGATATGGTGCTAGTATACAATATCATGTATTCTTAAATTCTGTTCATTTTTAGAAATATGAATTCATATTTAAGCAATATCAGATTAGAGGACTAGGACTGCTATATAAAATCCATTGTGCTGCAGTTCCAATAACCAGAGGTCTAAACCTTGGATCTTATTATATTGTATTTTAGAGTTTCTCCTATGTCTCCAAACTAGCTTTTCTTTCATGTGGAAACCAAAGGGGGATGCCAAAGTGGAGACTGGATGTTCAGTAATCCCATCTCAGCAGATTATGATCGAGAGCAAAAACCCATCTAGACAAAATGAAAATCTTCAGCTGAGGCACAGAGGTTTCCAGAGTGAAAAAAAACCCAGACTGACATTACCGGCAAATAGAAGTGAGAGTAAAGAACAGGGCAGCTTGCCATGTGTCAGTAGCAGTCAAACAAAGATTCCTGGCAGCAAGGCTTTTTTATTTGTGAAGTGTCTGTGAAGCATCAGGGGGTGAATCTGGCAGCGGGAGGTCGGACTGTGAGCGGATGATGAGTCTGTATGTGTGAGTGTCCAAGTAATAGAACTGCCCTCTAATAACCTTGCAGATTGCTAACGTTATGATAGAAAGTGAGCTCATATTATCCTTGTGAATCTGTGTGAATGGGCCTTTGTCTTTATAGTTGCTTTACTCTGCTATTCTTATAACATTAAAACATTTTTTAAAACTTTAGGCCTGTTCACACTAAGAACAATAACTATTTAACGATATATAACTATATTATCATTCACAACGACACACAACATTCTTTATAATAACTGCCGACTGTGGTTTTGTTGTCTGCTGCTTCAAATTCTAAAGCTCATAAAGCAGGATAGATTCAGATTGGCTGTCATTTTTTTTACACTCTGGGTTTGTCCCTATTTTACCCAGCACTGGGTTATATTTAACCCAGCATTTTTTAGAGTGTACACTCTAAAAAATAATGATGGGTTGTTTCAACCCAACTTTGGGTCAAATATGGCTAACCCAACTGTTGGGTTAAATTTTTACATTAAATTTTTTACCCAAAAGTTGGGTTAGTCCAAATTTGACCCAAAGTTGGATTGAAATAACCCAGCATTTTTTATAGTGTCGTTTTTGCAAATCTGAATAGAAAGTGAATCCGTGTATTGGCTTCAAACTTTCATTTTCAATTTCAATAATTTATCATCAGACCTCCATTAACTGTGTAACTGCACGTTAACAACTACAGATTTTCTGGAAGATGTGTGAGTGGAGTGTGTTTGATGATTACGAAAGTGTAATCCGCAGGTTAGAGGAGCTGGGATACACATGCAAACAAGTTCAAGAGGTCCTACAGCAGCAATATGGACTCGGGAGAGGCTCCAGTATTTCCTCCATTTCTAAATTTTGCGCATCGAGGAACATTCATCGTTTTGATTACGCATGGCTAGGGAGAGATGGTGCGGATGACCTGTTTGCGGCTCTGTGTATGGTAGAAAGATGATGACTGGGATGTTGAGAGCTTCGGAATACAGGTTGGGCAGGAGCGGCGCCAGAGAATTTTGAATGCAGGTGCTGAGGGGGTGCTAGATCGTTGACGGGGAGCTGGGCAATTCAGGGCTCCAGATTCATTATTCCCACTGGTCACTCTTTTGCGACTAACTTTCTCAGTTGTTTTGCTACAACATGGGATTAATCAGTGCATGCTGATTAACTTTTATCATAGTTTAGTTATATGAAAACGAAGTGGTTAACATTCAACCTGTTATTTTTCCTCTTTTGCTATGTTATAAGCCTTTTCCACACAGACTAAAACAAAAAGATGGATTCATTGTTATTCTTAATTAAAAAGCACAACAACAATAAACCAGTAAGATACAATGACAAACTAGCTTACTAAATGTTTATTAACAAAAACGAATAAGATGAGGCATGCATGGCATACACCACATGCTGTATTATATAATGACTAATAAATTACAGAACGTTTTGCAAACACTGAGGAATCAAAAAAAAGGAGAGCCTCCATAGCATAACATGAGGTAACAGCAAAGATGAGCTTTTCAAAATGAAAACAAAAAGAAAAGTAAAACTAAACTTGCTGCTTGACAGTGCTTGCATGTTTTTTTCCCCCACAAGAATACCAACATGTTAACCTCTGGTTTAAGAAGCGGTCCTTTACTTTACTTTAACATGAAACCCATCCACCTGTTACTCAATATTCACCGTACTCCGATCCGGCGCCAGCGCCTCACTGATGGGGGGCGTGCTGGAGGTAACCGAAAGTGGGCATACCATAGCACACAGTAAAAAAAAAAACATGTGGCCCTTCACGTATTGTGGACCTAACCAAACTTGCCCTTTAGATACTGGGTTCATCACAGACGGTTTTGGTCGCAAGACAGGTCATTGGAGTTTTTTTTTTTTTTAAAAGCAGGCTGTCCAAACTCGCTCCTGGAGTCCGGTGTCCTGAAGAGTTTAACTTCCACCCCAATTAAAAACACACCTGAACCGCTAATCAAGCTCTTACAGCACACTAGAAACTTAAAGGCAGTGTGTTTGGGAGGCAAGTTGGAGCTAAACGCTGAACTTAATGGACACCGGCACTCCAGGACCGAGTGTGGACAGCCCTGGTCTAGAGACTTGTTTTTAAAGCTGAATTTCTTTGAACTTGAGCACCATGTTTTAGGTGTGATGTAGTGCGCATAGGCGGAGAGCGTGTGTAAGGCGTTTGTTCCAAGATGAAAAACAAGAATTCACTTATTTCTTTTTCGTTCAGGGGATAGAAAATTAATAAACAGCTTGAATATTCGATTTCTATATGTGGGCGGGAATTAAATGCCCCTTTCTGCTGATTGGTCAGCCGAAGATCAACCGTGCCGTCATCAGTTCTTCCGCAGTTCCACGGGGCAGAATAATAGTCCTCCACTGCTGCAGGTATATGGATTCTTGATGCATTTATTGCAACTACATTTCATCTTTTTCTCATCAAACAACCAGATTAATGAATAGCTCGACACAATCCGTTCCGGGGCAGAGTCTAGATAGCGCTTTCTTCTGTGTAGACCAGTGATTCTCAAAGTGCCAGAGGGTCCGCGAAAAAAATTGCTATAGCCTACCGCATTTTCCAGACTGTAAAGTCACGTTTTTGATGCATGCTGTGTTTTATTCCAAAGTGATTTACATGATGCATTTAACATCAAATAATCTAAATGTAGACTTGTAAAAGTAGGTGTATCAAGTATTTGCTGTGTATTGGTTCATGTTTGTGGCGTTTGTGGATGCTCAATGAGGCCGAGGTGCGCTAAAGCACCACATTTTGCTTTTCTCTACGTTTTGTCATTTCGAATGTACACAAATAAAAATATACATTTTTTACCATACGACTATAAATGACAGTATTATTTCCCCTGCTGAGGAAAAAATCCAAGTGAACATCAATTAATAGGCCTACTCAATATTAATTAAATAAACTCAGCAAAAACAAAGTTATGACTGCATATTTGCTGTACACTTCAATACTGGTCTGCACTTGACTGTAGTCCCGTTTGTCTACTATTTAGTTTACTGAAATTATTTAACCCATCGTAACTTATTGGAATTGTGTGAGGTGTAATACTCACCTTGTTGTTCTAAAGGCTTATTACCTTCCTTTTTCGAAACACACACACACACACGGAGCCTAAAGTGGCCCACATATGATGCCACAAATGTGGCCCAGTTATCCTCAAACGTATCTGGGCCAGTTTTGGCCAAGATATTGCATGGTAAGCACTGGCTGTGAGTCTAAATGATGCCACAAATGTGGCCCGCATATAAAATGACAAATATTGCCCAAATAATTAATAACACTTTTGGCAAATATACGGCACAGTCAGCATTGGCTTATCAGAGTGTAAGCCAACCTGTCCCACATTTGACATGGCAAATATGCCCCATATATTATAAAACAGATGAGGACCACTTCTGGTTGTAACACTTGGCAAGTGAGGCCACTTCTTGGATGTAACACTTGACACTGGCTAATTGAAATGGAAGCTTGAAATTGTAAATATGGCCTAATAGGTGGTTTGCAATCACGTGATTCTGATGACGCGCGAAATGCAGCTGGAGGGCAGGAAGTGATTTTTCTCCATAGAAATCACTAACAAAACTCAAAATGCCTGTGTTTTTGAGTTGTTATTTGGATGCTAATCGACCAAACCGGAAAAAAAAAAAAAAAACCAAACCCACAAGGAGCTTTTTTATCGGTGTACGAAAATGTGTTGTTCATAAGGGGGGAAAAGTCAAGAAATTCACTGAACATGCAGGAAAAAGTGGCTTGTAAACCTGTGTCTGCGGTCGGGAGGAGCGGAGCCGGATAATGCTCGTGTGTGCAAATGATTAATATAAGATATAATAATATATTAAGATATTAATAAAGAAATACATAAATAGATACAGGGTGACACAGTCAGAATTCACTGAATGCTAAACGCCACACATAGACACGATGTAAATAAGATATTATTTGCAGTTCTGAGAGCTTCATATCACGGAATCGTGAGATTGCGATAAATTGAAGTGAGTGACAGCTTTTTAGTGATTAACGTTATATGAAAGCGCTATTTGCTCGCTTTCCAGGCTATAATCGATTCAGAATTTAAATAAAAGTTGTTTTACGTGCTGCTAATAGGACCAACAGCCACATACCCTGTAACTTACATGCAGCAAAGTTTCAGGAGTGACATATATTCCACATCCCTCATATAAATACAGGATTCACTTTCGTAATAGTTGCTTAGCCTATATCCACCGCCTCAATGGCAGGCAAGTATTTCAATTTAGTTTAAAAATCGCTCCTCTTCATAACATAAGGATCACGTCCAACATATGTTGTGATTATAAATACCTTTCTCTTGTAATAGCGTGGTGGTTGAAGAGAGATCCCCTCATGATTGTAAAGTGCGTTGGGTGTACAGCAATACAATGAAAGCGCTATATAAAAAAAATGCCTCATGCCAAAAAAAAGTACAGTACGGACTTTCCTCCATCTCATCCTTTTTCATTCACTCCTGAAACTTTGCTGCATGTAAGTTACAGGTTATGTGGCTGTTGGTCCTGTTAGCAGCACGTGAAACAAAACTTTTGAATTGAAAAAATTCTGAATTGATTATAGCCTAGAAAGCAGGCAAATAGCGCTTATCAATAGCGCTTTCAAATATCACTAAAAAGCTGTCACTCACTTCAATTTATCGGTTAACTGACGCAGGGATCGATTTGAGTCTTAAGAAGGCTACATACGCATCAATTTTTTTTGAACCTGCTTTGGTAACGCTTTGATTACAACCCTAATGTACTGCGTAGTAACCGAATTTACAGTGTAACTTTTTTGTAATTATAGTGTACCTATTCAGTACCTCCGTGTAGGTATAAGGTAACAATATGCGAAGTTTGGAGAGTAAAGGTGTAATAATCTGTAAAATTACAAATTATTTCTACTGTAAGAATTTTGAAACTAAGGGGTACCTATTCTAATATTACGGGGTATGTATGACCTCTTATATTTGCAAGCGATTAAGCAAAAACATACACTGTGTACTTTTTTATAGCCTACACATATAAAACACGCTGGTAATTGTTTCAATCCAAACGCTCGGTTGAGACTGTTGGGTTAGGAAGCTGGCTTGATGTGACCCAATTTGGGTTGATATCAGTAATAACCCGATGTTGCTGGGTTATGAATGTGGAGGACGTGAATGAGAGCATGCAGCAAGTGAGTTCAAACGTGAACGGCTCTGTGTGCGACGAAATCCGTGTTTTTGCGGTGCTTAAGACGGGAACATGTGTGGAAAATAGGAGAAAACTAATCGAAGCGCAGACAAGGGACAACTTTTAAACTGTCTGGAGTGTGTTCCTTTAAAACTGCAGCAGTGAATGTTGTGAGCGCGAACTGGAAACAGCTGGAATGGCGCATGAGACGAGTCTATCCGTGTTTGCGGCGCTCATGACAGGAATATGTGTAGAAAATACAAGAAAACTAATCAAAGAGGAGAGTGATTTTTGAAACTGACTGGAATGTGTTCTTTTAAAACTGGAGAGTTTTGTCCGAGTATGTTCTCACAACATTGAGCAGCGACTGATGAGCGGTAAAACGGGAACTGAAATATGTTAGACTATGTGGTTAAATATGTGGTGCTTGAGGACGTGGATCAAAACGGTAAAATCAAAGATGGTAAAATCCTGTCAGATCGCTATAATACACAGTTTAATCTTGACTTTCAGTTTTTATTACTGTGTTTATTGGCGTGATGGTTTGGCCATAATAGTTTAACTAGTCATTATTAGTTAATCAATTGGTCATTAAGTCAGTGGGTGAAAAACATGAACAAATTGAACAAAATCTATCCTTAAGCAAGCTTTTCAAAAGAATTTGGTTTAACTGTATAATCTGTATAAGTATGGAGTTGCTTTGCTTTTTTTCTGAACTGGTGTAATACATTTTAATCTTTTATTAGGCTATCTGTTGCCTGTGTTGTTACTGTTGTCATATTGTGTGTGATTTTAATTTTAAAACCCATTTTGGGTTAATTTAACCCAGCAGTAGGCCTATAGTACATTGCAAACAATATTTGAATTAAATAAAACAGTCCACCATGTTTATTGATACATTACCTGATATATAATGTATGTATGTATGACCTAATGTATAAACAATCGTTTCAAGAAAGCATTTGTTGTAGCCATTACCCCACTACAATGGAACAAGGGGGGACAAGCACCACTTTACGTTTACAGCCCACAAATGGTCTTTACCCTGTAACCTACATGGAACAGGGGGGGAACAAGCAAACCACTTTAATTTACAGCCACCAAATGTTGTATTTACCCTGTAACTACATGGAACAATGGGGGAACAAAACACCACTTTAATTTTCAGCCCGCAAATGTTGTATTTACCCTCTTAACTACATGGAACAAGGGGGGAACATAGCACCACTTTAATTTACAGCCTGCAGATGTTGTATTTACCCTGTAACTACGTAGGTCAAGGGGGGAACAAAGCACCACTTTATTTTACAGCCCGCAAATGTTGTATTTACCATGGAACTACATGGAACAAGGGGGGAACAAAGCACCACTTTAAATTACAGCCCACAAATTTTGTATTTACCCTGTAACTACGTGGAACAAGGGGGGAACAAGCAACACTTTAATGTACAGCCCAAAAATGTTGTATTTACCCTTTAACTACATGGAACAATGGGGGAACAAAACACCACTTTAATTTACAACCCGCAGATGTTGTATTTACCCTGTAACTACACAGAACAAGGAGTGAACAAGCACCACTTTAATTTACAGCACACAAATGTTGTATTTACCCTGTAACTAAATGGAACAAGGGGGGAACAAGCACCACTTTAATTTACAGCCCACAAATGTTGTATTTACCCTGTAACTGCGTGGAACAAGGGGGGAACAAAGCACCACTAATTTATAGCCTGCAAATGTTGTATTTACCCTGCAACTACATGAATCAAGGGGGGAACAAAGCACAATTTTAATTTACAGCCCGCAAATGTTGTTTTTACCCTGTAACTACATGGAACAAGGCGGGAACAAATCCCCACTTTAATTTACAGCCCGCAAATGTTGTATTTACCCTGTAACTACATGGAACAAGGGAGGAACCAGTTGGACTTAAACACAGAACTAGTGTATTTTTGCACAGTAATTACAGAGAAAAATATTGTTTTAGTTTTAATTTAATTGGCCAAATTAAACCCTCTACATTTTTTTTGCTATAAAAACACCACAGTATACATCCACTGAAATACAAATGTTGTATTTTTTCTGCGAACAGCTGGAAAGATGTAAGCTTGTTTTAAGCTGCATTGAAACTTGATGGTATATAATGCAAAGTTATTTGGTGATAGTGGTTTTGCTGGTGTGAAGTTGCTGAAATCGACGGATAAGCTTTCATAAGGTAAGTAGACTTGTGAATTATAAATCATAGCAGAAACTCATTAAGTCATTTCATTAGATGTCCAGTTTTGTTGTTCAGTATTCTCCATCATGTCCATCCTTTAATAATAGAATGTGTACCCCATGGTTAAAAAATACCTATACGCCTATAATAAAATACCAATATAAAATTATAAAAGTATATATCGTCTTTCTAAATCATTCTCAAACATAAGATTGTTGTTTAGGCCATGCATACCACATAATATTAGAATAAGCACCTCTTATTTTCAAAATACTTACAGTATAAATTATTTGTAGTTTTACAGGTTGTTACCCCTTTATTCCCCAAACTTCGCATATTGTTCCCTTATAACTACACTGAGGTACTGAATAGGTACACTATAATAAAAAATCTAAATCAAAAACGCTGTAACTTCAGTTTACTTATGCAGTTCTTTGCAGGTTGCATATCTGGTTGTTACCCCCTTATTACCCAAAAAGTAACACATTGTTCCCATATACCTACACATATGTACGGAAGTTCTAAGCGGCCATGCATTATTTTTCTTTTCCTTCTTGTTTTCTCGTTATAACGACTTTTTTTTCTCGTTATATCGACATAACGAGATTTGTTTTCTCGTTATATCGACTTAATTTTATCGTGATCTCGACATAACGAGAGTTGTTTTTTCGTTATAACGACTTAATTTTCTCGTGATCTCGTCATAAAAAAAGTTGTTCTCTAAGTTACTAAACTGCGGCAACAGGTGGCACTATTGACTTGAATATAACTGATGGGGTGTTGTAGGTTATACTGTATGTCCACTTTACTGTACGCGTTTGGGATAGAATAGGACCTACCTCGTGATCGCTATAATTTGTACAGTATTGTTCATTGGGCTACTGACATTTAATTCATTCATAAATGTTAAGTGCTTGAATCAATATGACTATTTTGTGTTTTAAGTTCTTGCTAGATGCATGAGTTTCATCAACGCGTTCTGTGTCATAAAATAATAACTGCTTATTAAAACCAAGGTTGACGTCACTGTATTCTGTTTGCACCTATATCTTTATTTGTGCTTCTTTGAGGTACATTATTTTTTAGTTAATAAGCGGGGATGTTCTGTTTATCTACAGTAGGACAGGCTTCATCGACGTAGGCTATTTGTAATGTGCCTTTTTTCCTTATTATTAATCTTTATTGTTAATCATTAAATGTATATTGATAAGAAATGTGATTTATATGTAAAGTGTATATGCTAATTTAATTCAGTGATGTTCTACATTGTTGTAATCTTTTGTGTTTTCTACATGGACTCTTTGTGGAAACCACACAAACACACAAGCACACATGGACTGCTTTGTGAAACCACACAAGCCACACACACACCCATATACACACACATAGCTACACATGAACGCTATTTTCAAACAGAAGCTTGTAACGCACATGATATCAGTCACAGCATATGACTACTAAAAATTACAAATTATATATAATGTTCTTTCAAATAATAGGAAAATTGAAAGTGAGTTGAATCCAAGCAGCTCTAAAAGATTTTATAATAGTTCTGCATCCTGAAGGCGCTCCGCTGTGTTTGCGGTGTTGCTTTGACCATTTAAACATGCTAATTACACAAACACATGTTTAGCGTACTGTCTCTGGAAATATCAACCGTGATTGATCAGCCTTTATTTTTGTATTGTAGACGTTATTACTAGGCGAAGCAAAATTTGCTGAAATATCCACGACCTAGGCTACAGTAAGAGCGCATGGTTTATCTGTCCGTCAGATTGAGTTCGTTACTATAACAACAGTAGATCAAACAATCATTGTAAAAAAAATAAAAAAACTTTGTCGTTATAACGAGAAAACAACTCTCGTTATGTCGATATAACGAGAAAATTAAGTCGTTATAAACGAGAAAACAACTCTCGTTATGTCGATATAACGATAAATTAAGTCGTTATAACGAGAAAACAAAAAGGAAAAAAAAAATAATGCATGGCCGCTTAGAACTTCCGTACAAATGTTCTTTATAGGTACACTATATTACAGAAACGTACACTGTAATCATTATACTTACATAGTTCTTTGCGGTTGTAATCTACTCATTTAACCCATGCTTTTAATGGCAGTTTTTTATATATGTGTACTGTGCAGCATAAAAACAGAAGTGCACTATAATGATTGTACTCTTACTGTCACGGTTTCTGTTAATTTGGACTTTGTTTTCCTTTTTGCACGTTTCCCTTGTTGTGTTGATTGTATTATTCTGTTCAGGTGTGCCTAGTTAATTATCCTTGTTTGGTCTGAGTACTTAAGTTCCTGTATGTTCACTTTGAGTTCTTCTGGTCTTATGTTTACATGTCTTAAATGTTGCTGTGCTACATTGTGTTTGGATTTACCCTTGTTGGATTAAAGACTTATGATATATTACCTTTCGTCTTCATCGTGTGCTCTTTAACACAGTTTAGCAATGACACTCACAGGCTTACTGTGTAGGTAGAGTCTGAGTGAGAAGTATTTAAGTTCAAACTTGTGAAGAACAGTTTTTAAAGTATTGGAATGTGTCTTTGAATATTTATCTGTGATGTTTTAATTGCTGCTTGTGCAAAACTTGGGTCAGGATGATTTGATCAAGTAGGGCACATTTCTGGAACTTATTTGAACATTTATGGAGGACATTTTTAAATTTCTCTTTACAATGTTGAGTATTGTTGATGCATAACTCACTTAAGGCTTAGCGTGGCCCAGATAATGTATATTTATGGTTTATTTAGTTCATTATTAGCTAAAATGTGGCTGTGTATTGGCCTGCTTGTGGACCACTGCCAAAATGACACCATTCCATGCAGCATGTGGGCCACATGAGGAATGTGGGGAAGACCAGGGTTAGAATAAAAATCAACTGTGGCCCACATTAGGGCCAGTTTTGATTTATTTGGTTGGCTTACATGCAGCAATGCTAAGGCTTAGTTGAGGCCCAAATCTGGCAAACAGAACTTGACTGCCCAAATGCCATTATTCCACGTAGTATGTGGGCCGGAGTAAGGTGTTGGATGTGGACCGGGTCTGGGCCAGAATTCAAATCAATGTGACCCAGATATGGGCCAGTTCTGCTTTATTTGGTTTATTCATGGCTGACATTGGGCCTTCTTTTGGCTTGCTCGTGGCCCAAATCTGGCAAACAGGAGCGGACCGCCCAAATGCCATCATTCTGCACAGTATATGTAGGCCAGAGTAAGGTATTGGATCTGGGCCAGATCTGGGCCAGAATTAAAATAAATGTAGCCCAAATTTGGGCCAGTTCTGGTTTATTTTATTTATTTATTTTCATGGCTGACATGCAGCCTACCTATGGCTTGCTTGTGGCCCAAATCTGGCAAACAGGAGCGGACCGCCCAAGTGCCAGTCAGGCTCACAAGTATGTGGGCCGGAGCAGGTGTTGTATCTGGTCCGGATCTTGGTTCTCGGAGAATTGCAAAGGGGCAATGTGGGTGAAGGGTTGTGTTGGGGTGTGGGGGTCCAGATTTGGGCCAGTTCTGGTTTATTTGGTTTATTCATGGCTGACATTGGGCATTCTTTTGGCTTGCTTGTGGCCCAAATCTGGCAAACAGAACTGGAAGGCCCAAATGCCATCAGTGGTCCACGCGTGGTATGTTGGGCCAGATGAGAAGTGGTCCAGTGTTGGCCCTGATCTGGCCTCAGGAATTTTTGTTGCTATCTGGACAGCACACGGGGGCGCATGGCCAAGTCCTGGTCTTGCACTTTGCCCGAGAATGACAGGTTGGTGCCTTTTCACTTTTTAACGATGCAAATCGTTTTGGGGGGTGTGGAGGCGGAGTGGGCAGGGTCGTGCGCTTTGGTGTTGGGGGGCACTCGTGGCATAGATGCGCCAACGTTTGAGTGGGTCGGGTGGAGGGGTCCGGCGCGGGTGGTATTATGTTCCTGTTGGTGTTTTGTGAAATCAACCTGAATGATGGTAAAGGGGTATAGTACAGGTCAGGTGGAGGGAGGGAACGGGTTCGGGTGTGTGGGGGCATCCGGTGGGCAAATTGCTGCAGGGGTTCGCGCCGGCAACCAGGGCATAGTCCTTTTGAGATATCAATTATAATCAGTTTTAATAAAACGAAAGACTACATTATAAAACTCAAAAGAGTATGTGTTTTATCTCTGTTGTTCTCCGATTGTAAGATAGTCAGAATGACACCGTACTTGAACGTTATAGGCCTATTATATAAGTCAATGCATTATTCGCCCGTGGGGGGGTGTGAAGTGGTTGGAGTTTTTTTGTTTGGGGGTTGGTGGGTGGAAAATTTGTGTGCGAGTGAGTGGGTGGGTTGTGTCCTGCAAGTGTATGTAAGTTTAATTAAATAAACAAACTTACTGGGCGACCAGGGTAGGCTATGATAGCCATCATGTCATACATGCCCAGCTGCTGCAAATCATAGAATTTATATCTACACAGAAGACGCGCTATCTAACGCGCCCTCCTCGAGTGTGTGTTGGTTGTGTTGGTCTGCGAGGGTTTCAGTAATCTGTTGGTTTTGATGGGCCAGAAATAGGAGGAAGGTGGTAGTTAGGCCAGGTCTGGGCCGCGGTCATCAATGAATCTGTAGCCCCGGCACCGGTGCGTGAACTATATTTCTGCCTCTAGCGGAACTGCGACTAATGGGCGTGGTTGGGTTTGTTGCATGTGTTGTGGGAGGGGGCGTTGTCAGCGTGCAAAACCTGTGGTGGTGTGTGTGGCCTCTAGTATCGATGGCGATCTAAGGTAGGGGGGGGTGGCGTGAGGAGGGGTCGAGTTGGGGCAAAATGGTGCGAAAGTAACGTGGAGTCTGGTTGGTATGTGAGGGGTCACGGCTACTAATGGTATAATGAAAGTCCAAACAGGACAAAAAAAAAAAACAAGCAACACACAAAAAAAAAAAAAAAAAAAGGGCACTCAAATCCAGCAAAAAAGAGATGGGAAGTGAATTGATTTGTATTACTCGTAAAATAAGTACTCTGACAGAAGATTAAAAGTAAACACTGAACAGTTAAAACAGATGATTGGGGACAAACGACCGGGGGTAACTGATAAGGTTTGCAAAGGAGGTTTGGTGAATACGGGGGTGCACGAATAGCGGTACAGTGGAGAGAGTATTTCGGCTTGAGTGAGGGCGGGACGCTCGAAGAAAATCTGGAAAGAAGCACAAGCGGCGCTGTTAAGGGGTGAAAAGAATGGGCCTAATGGTGTTGAGGGAAGGTGGGGGACCGGCATGGTAATTACGCTGTGTTGCCCGGGACAGTGAAAAGATATGTATTAGGAAATGCCCGAAAAGGGGCATTCTCGTACATATACTAACGGATCAACAGCCAGATACAACTACTACCAGTGTATCTACTACATATTCAAGTTCAAATTATTCAATGTATATATTCTTCTAAATGAACAATTACAAATACCCAACTCATTCACAGATGTGTGTCTGCTAGCCTCAGTGTTCCTCTTTTGGAATTTGATGGCAACTGGTCCTTTTTATTGTCTGAGATCACTTATCAACTCGTTGCTAAGGTTCCACTCATTTTTTAAATGCTAACTTTTGTTCTAGGTTCTTTTGGACGAAACAGTTGCTATTGCGTCTGAAAATTTTGCTACTTTATCAACAATCTTGCGTAAGATTGGCAACACTGCGGGGCACGGTGTGCTCCTTGGTTTCCCTAATTTTTCTAGCTTTCCAATATTACATCCCAAATTACGAGTGAAGCGAGGGTTTTACGGGGTGAGGTGCACAGATTAGTGCCTCTAGATTACCAAAGTCTTTCTTCTGGATTTGTGGGCTGTTCAAAACAATAACTTAAGATAAACTATAGTGGTTCACAGCCAGAACATAATAACATTCTGTTTATTGTAGTGCGCTTGGCATTTCTTATGCTTCTGCCACTTGTAAATGGATCTAAACTTTTAAAGGTGGCATATCATGAAAATCTGACTTTTACAGGTTTTAAGTGCTATAGTCAGGTCCCCAGTGCATCTACCAACCAGGAAACATGAATTAAGAGATAACGGCCAGTCACTTTGTGTTGTTTGTGTTGATAGGGGGGGGAGTTGGGCTTTTCTGCAAGCATCGAGAAAAACGAGCGTGGGTCTGAGTTTCGCTCCCCTAGTGAGCTTTGCAAAGGGATCTCATAATAATATTGTACCCGACTCGAGCCCGCTTAAGTGCTGTAAGGGGGTTGTGTGTTCCCCCCTGTGGAGGGGGGGCTGGAGGGGGTCGGTTGTCGCTCATTTTGTGTGTGGTGTGGTTTTTGTCGGAAGTGGACAGATGGGTGAACGTTAGTGGACCAGCGTCTTAGATGCCAGGGGGTGAAGGTTTCGTAGATGAGGCAAAGAGCGATTCTAACAATTGGTGTTGGTGGTGGTGGCGGGTTGGCTGCCCAGATCGGCGACGACACAGGAACAACTGTGTAGATGATAAGGTAGAACGGCCACGGCTAATGCCGATGGGTATACAAGCTAGAAGTGTTGCGGAGTGGATTTATTGGTTTATTTCATGTGGGTAGGGGTGCGTGTCGGGGTGGGAAGGGTGGGAAGGGGCCACCAGTATGCGAGGGCGAGATAAACAGGGGGGGGGGGGGGATAGTTAAGGTCCCAGCAGGTTAGCGCTTGGCAACAACATAACCCATGGGTGTGGTGTTTAACGGCAGTGGTGTGAGTTTTAACGTAACTTGTGTGTAATGAAACTAGTTTGTACGCCACATGCTGTGCAGCCCTTGTCCTGGCCGTGTGGCTGCGGATATCATGCGCTCCGAAACTGTATATAAGGTTTAAAAACTACTAGGGTTAAAAAACTCATGAATTTCGAGGCTGACGATAAGGAAACTAATAATCAGAACCAAAACAGATGTTTTTAGCAGGTCCGAGCTGTAATGGCATAGCTCTATTCTGGAAAAGGGGGCGGGGAGCAGCAGTTCATTTGCATTTAAGAGGGGAACAGGCCCTAAAACGGTGGGGGTGGTGAGAGAAAAGTGATTTCGGAGTGCGTAGGGGGGTTGTAGTGGGTGGGTCCACCAAAGCAAAAGGGTGTGGGGCCAGTGTTTCAAAAATGAGTGGCGTAGGTGGCGTGGGCGTGTGGTGGGGGGTATTTTGAGCTGAAACTTCACAGACACATTCTGGGGAAACCAGAGACTTATATTACATATTGTAATAAGGGGCATAATATGTCTCCTTTAAAGCAGGACAGATTCTGATTGGCTGTCAATAAAAAAAATAATTCTTAAAGTGATTCCAATTATATTTCTCTGTGTCGTTATCGCTATAGTTGTGTTGTTGACTCTCCCAGAAAACACAGACCGTCCCCCTAAAGTTCTCATTTATTATCTGTTGGTTCTTTTTTTGTTTTGTTTTGTTTTGCTCTAGCTCTTTAAAGTAGGATGGATTCTGATTGACTGTCAATGAAAAACATGTTCCGAAAGTGATTTCATTAATATTGTACCTTTGAGCCATTATCATTGTAGTTGTGGACTCTGCTATTCTTTTAAATTCAGAACTATATAAAAAAAACTATATCTTTATCATTATAGTTATTGTCCTTGGTGTGAATACACCTTTTCATCTGAGTGACCATTTTGGTTCTGTTCTCCTCATCAGAGGCAGGTAAACAAAATCAGAATTCAACCTGTTTATGGTTTAAAGTCATTGTCAACATGGAGAGAGTATGAAAGATTGGTCAATTTCATGTCTCTTATATTAAAGATGGGGATGAATCCGAAGATGACAGGAAGCAGATAACACAATTAGCTGAGCTGCTAGGTGGGGAGAGAAAATTGCCTGTAGCCTTAACAACATAGACTATCATTAATTATACCTAAAAGGAATTTAACTACCAAATGCTTTTTAAAGACATTCTTATTGCTCCTACTAGCTAAATGCCCAGCAAAGTAGATGCTTTTTGGAGGGATAAGCATTTAGTCATGATAAATCAAACTGCGGGCTTCTTAGGGGTTTCAGCCCATCAAAGAGGCAGAGAGCTTTACTGACACCAAGTGGCCTTCACACAGATGTCCCCTCGTAACCCTCAACCATCTCCTATAGTATGTCTCACCCTGTAACTGCTGAAGTAACTGTGGAGCTTTATCAAGAGAGATGCAGTACTTCATGGTTCACAAGAGTCTGGTGTAGCAATGCGGCACTCTATCTGTAAAAAGGTGCGGAATCTTGCAATAAAACTAATGTAGATTATGTAAAGCAATAAAACGTGTTTATTAACACAGCTGAGTTGCATTTTTTTTAATAGTGAACATTTCTATCTTCGAGAATCTTGCAGAAATGCTGTTGGGGGATTTTTGTGATGTGTTTTTTACTTTAGTGTTTGGCGTCCCCTGCTGGATATTTACAAGATTTGTATAAAGAGATGATAATGATCTATGAAATAATGATGGTTAGATTAATACACATTCTGTGTCATTTAAATCCTCATATTTAAATCCCCAGTAAACGGTTATGTTCCTATAAAAATATCATAAACACATTTAAGTTGGCTAGAATGCTAGGGTTATTCACATATGTTAGAGAGAAGACATAAAAGGGAAATTATCATCAAGATAGGCTGCATAAAAGTCAAGTAATGTAAGGCCTTTATACAAACAGTTTTGCTGTATTGTTTTAATCAACACATTGTGTACTATTTCAGCTGCCTGATTATAGGAAGATCAACTTGAAAAGTTCCACTGGAAATGACAATTACTGAGGAAGTCCTTCGTCAAATCGACTGAGTAGAGCTGTCTAGATCAGCGCATGCGCAATTCATCCTCAGCCTGCCTCCATAAGGGTGTCGATTCTCAAGCTGGAACATCGGAGGAAAAAATATACTGTATTTTACCCACAAAACAGCCAAAAAAAACAAACGGATGTGCATCAGAAAACGAAACGGCTACCGCCCTCCAGATCACTTTAATGCCAAGATTGTAAGTATTGTCATCCTTAGCGTTTCTGAACAGCATAAACGTTGAGTTTGCCAGTGGATGGTGGGTTCTTTCCCGTCCCCCCGAAGATGGGGTCGTCCTGCGTAAATCCCAGTCTTCTGTTTCTGCATGTGTCTTTTGTGCAGTCTAATGGGCAGGAACTCACTTCTATGGCTTGGCGAGAACGAAGCTTTCCTAGAAACAGAGCTTGAATGTCTTCGAGATAGACTTCAGCGCTGATTCGCAGTCGAGGAGGGAATGCCGCTTACTTTGGCGTCTCTGTTACTGCTCGTTCCGCTTCATCAGGATGCAGGGACAGATATGTGTTTGGAAAGCTAGACTGAGTTGGCATCTGCTGTGAGATGTATGTTGTGAGCCTCGTGCAGCAGTCGTGCTCCGGGAGCGATGTGTTTTCAGTGGACAGTTATTACAGGAAGACCGAGTGCGCCCGGTGTGTGTGTGTCACGGGCATTAGGGTTTCTTTTTCATCAAGAAATATAGTAGATATATCTATTTATTATGTATTTATTTCATATGGCATAGTCTATTTCGGTTTTAAATCGCTATCCGTTAAGCAGTATGGGCTGTTTTTGATGATTTGGGGTATTTCGGTGCAACGGAGAGTGAACGCTGATGCACGGATTATAGCGTTGTTTGAGGGGGGTGTTTTCAAATCAAACATCTAGGAAGTGGGGGAGGATAAAGCTCTGGTTATCATCGGTCACTGCCTTTGACTTATGCGTTTCTATTAAATAACCGCGTGTTTTAGGTAAGCAATTAGAATAAACTAATTGAACGCCTTATTTGTGTGTCGTTTTCGTTTCGAAAGATGTGTTTTCCCCTTTAGCTGGCTGTGTAGTAAAGCGCGTTCGCGGTGCACGCGCGGGACCTTCGGGTGAATGAATTCTGTGTGCGCGTACTCGTCGCCGCGTTCGTGAAGGAGGGGGCGGGGCCCGCGGCGTCGCGTGGCGGCGCAGAGCTTTGAACGCGTTCGCGCGTGTCGCTGCGGAAACGGAGGGGAGACAGCGCTGACGTCAGAGGGAGCTTAAGAGATGTTTATGTCCAAGCAATGTGTGCACGTGAACCTTTGGTTTCTCTGAGGAAGTCAAGCCTGGATTTTTGTTGTTGCTGACCGCATCCCAGGCATGTCTGATACTTGACGAAATCTTAGTGTGAGTATGTAGCCTTTCATCGTTTGTGGTGACAACAGTGAGGTCTGTGTTTAGCTGAAAGAATGGCATGTGTTTAAACACCAAGCAAGCTTCCACGTGGGCATGCCAGTCAAACTCCACTGCTTTGATATCTTCTTCAGCATCTCTGCTGCACCAGGAGTGAGATTCAGTGAGCTTACTTCATTTGTTCCACACAGTCACACTTTAATTCACAGAGAGCATTGTGTTTGCATTGTCTATCTTGTAGCGGTTCATTTGGCATGAGTTAAAACAGACTGCTGTCTCCTGAAAATGTGAGCAGAGGTAGAGTGCCCATGGCCAGTACCTTTGCTTTTCTGAGGAAAACATGTCATGTCAGGGAATTAAGCCTTGGGGGGGGGGGGCTGATGCAAGTTTAAGCAAGATAATTGGACAGGCTTGCTTTATATATAATTATATATATATATTATTATATATATATATATATCAGCAACTTTTAATACAGGGGATATGTTACAGCCGTGAACCATTATCTGCTACTTGTTAAGTATGCAAGAAGTATTAGGGGGTGGGACATGCTCATTTTAGAGAGCATTTGATTGGCCGAACATCTATGTAGGGCAGGGTGAGTCATGTAAACTATAGCAATATTTTATTATTTTTCAAGTTTACAAAGATTGTTTTACAAGAAAATACTATTTCAGGTTTTTTCTATTTAAAAAAAATCAAGTTTAAATCTGTGGTACTTGCCATTTTTTTCTATGATTGACATTTACTAAATATCTATATATATGTTGTGTGTGTGTGTGTGTTCTTTAAAAACATTTTTTGACCTCGTGTTTAATCAAAACTTCACAATCTTCTGATTTAAAATAAATAAAAAATAAGAAGAAAGATTTCTTTCTGTAGTCATATTAGACTATTTGTCAAATCATTTCATCTGTTTAACCCCGTCCCTGCAAACTCACATTCATCTGCCTCCACTTTAGAGTGCAACACCCACATCTCAAATTCCAATCAACAACTGATGCACAGAGCCAAGTCCCTACCAAAGAAAAGATCTGTTGCTACTTCCATTTCAGTGCGATTTCAAAAGATTCTGCTCATAAGAGTCATTTGAATCAGACTACTCTGGTCATGCAGTTGTAAAGAACAACTAAATAGAAAGACACGTTTTTCATTTTATCAACTTTTAAAAGTGCACATATCGATGGCATCAGAGTTTATAGACATCGAGTGAAAGCCACTAAACTAAAGTTTGATTTCATGGGACTGTTGCACTTTTCTTTTCAGTGGGGGTAGTGCTTCTGACTCATTTTTATTTGCAAGGATGTGTAATGTAGACAGGAAATCATGCTATGTTTCTGTTTACTCACAAGTACGTATTGAGTACTTTGGTATTTAGTTTATCTCTGGATTGAAAATACATGTCCAAATATAGTTAGACATCTGTTAGTTTAGTATAATTTTACAGTTACTGACCTCTAAAGACAGATTTTAATGATTTAAAAATGTGCATTGTTTTTGCATATTTGCATATTTTTGCAAAAAACTATGAGTTCCAGTAAGGTTTGCAGAGATCGATATCTTAAACCACATCCTATTGCAAGAAAATAAAAAAAAATAAAAATTCTGTCTGCTGTATAGGCATTATTCAACAGCAGTTCCTGAATAAACAAAACCAGAGAAAATAGAAAAGCAATGTGACCAGTCACTGGAGCAGAATCCTGAATAAATGATTCCCTTATTCAAGGCCTTCAGGGTTGTGTAGGGTTCATAAGGGGCCAGTCGTCCTCTCTGAAGCCCTAATTCAATCAGAACACCGTTTAGCAAACACAGCTCCTTTTAAAACAAAACTGAGTCGCAATTGCAAGTTGCAAATGTGCCATTTTTACATTATATACAAGAAGCTAAAGTTAAACAGCTGACGTTATGTTACTGTAGCTTTTGTGAGTTGCTATCGCTATAGCTTATTGCTTGATCAGACACCTGAAACTGTTATGTATTTATTTATTTTGCAGGTAGTATTAGGGGGCGGGACATTCTCATTCTAGAGAACATTTGATTGGATGAAAATCTGTGTAGTTCAGTCATGACCTGAACATGTTTTCTTTTTGCGTTTCTTTGTGTTGATTTTGAATTCAAATATGATCAAATGTTTTGCTTAGAATAATAAGATAAAACGATAGTGAACACGTCTTTGCTGGCTGAATGCAAAAACAAACGTACAGAGCGCTCTGGCCAGTGTAGTCGATTCGTCAATGAATGACTCTTCTGATGTGTTGAACTTTGTGAATGACGGGTGTGCCAATGCGTTGTAGTTTCAAATTGCACACGAATCATCAGTATTTTTTTGGCTTCTATAGAGAGACCGTTCGATGCATTTTTTTATTTATATAAATGTCAGTTAAATGATGAATAAGGGAAAGTAAAAGCGTTCGGTATTTTTGACAAGCCTTACGTGTAAAACTGGTTATTGATCAATAAAGATAAAAAGGGAAGGACTGGGTTGTTAAATTGTCAGAACATTGTTAAAGGAACAAATGCTGTCCGGGAACAACCAAGATTGTTTTTCATGATGCTGCTTGTTTCATGATGAAACACAATGCCGGTATCATTGCCTGGCAAAACCAAGCCTCGACATGCACATCTTGCTTGTCAAAATAATTCAGAGAGGCATTGTATTCACATTATATGCTGGGGTAAAACTTGATGTTGGGAAAGTGACGTCATTTTGCAGAGAAGCCAAAAGAGCATCTGTGAAGCAAACACTCAAATAGTTTAACAGATAAAGACATCTCCTACATCATGCATAGTTTTTTTCATGGTTTTCAAGGATGAGGTCATGTCAAGCAACTTGTGACTCAAAAGTTTGACTATAGCGAGTGAAAGATGAATGTTGGACAAAATACCATCTAGTTTCATTGGATTTGACCCAATGGGCACCTATGTGTTGAAAAGACATCATATTGACATCAAACATTGGTGTCAAAAATGCAAATCAAGCTGGCATCAAAAACCTCACTTCCATTTGACATCTACACACTAATGTTCTTTCGACCACCAACATAATGACACAAAAGCAATGCAATAAAAGAAAGTTTCTATTCAACAAACTTCAAATCAGTAATACAAATGTAAATTTAAAAAAGAAATGCACCTATTCTGACTGAACAAAGACCGCAGAACAACAGATGAATAATTACTGACATTAGTCCATATCACGATTTGAATTTGATTCGCTGTACAGCGCTACTTTCTTATTGTTTAATTCAAAATTGGCCAAATTCTGTGACATTCCGTATTATACAGGGAATTGTGGTTTTATGCCTGGAATCCGTGGTTCCTTCCGTGTTGTCCGCATCGCAGAAATCATATAGGGCTCTAGATATATGGACAGTGTAGTCGGGAAACAAGTTTTAACTGCAAAATGGAGTACAACTAGTGAAATAGTGGTGTGCCATGGATTAACCTCACACACAAACAAAGTGGTTGTGTGTCACGCACATTCCAAACTGTGTTGCATGCGTGCTACAGTGGTAAATGTAATGTTTTCCTACCATGTGGTAGAGCCATGCATACACGAAAACTACCAGAAATAGTCATAGCACAAAATCATATTTTATTGAAACACGATTACTGTAGCCCAAGCGTTAAAAGTTACCCAAGATAACTTGTTTAACATTACATGACATGCACCCACCTGAGAGTGACAGAACGTGAGCTGGACACAAGGTCACGGTTTGTTTTATGATTTTCAATGCGCCATCTACAGGTGTGGTGTTAAACAGCAGAGAAAGCTTTGTCGTTGAATGGGCTTTAGAAAGGACATGAGTGTGTGGATGTGAAATGGACATCAAGTTTCTGACGTCAGTTTGATTTGGATATTTTTTTACCTGTTTTTTGACGTCAATGTTTGATGTCAATTTCAGGTCTTTTGAACATAATTTGCCAACTGGGACACGTTTTAAAAGGAGATGTGGCAAACCGATGCGGTCCAAGGCCCCAGTTAAGAAAAAATGCTATTTAAACTTGATCGGGCTGACAAAGAATTCATATTATGCAATAAATATCAAGCAAACACACAAATCATTGATGTCCATGTGACACTTCATATTTTCACCCAAGAAATTGCTGTCCAAACTGACCTTACAATGATGTTATTCAGCATCTTGATCAAGTCTTGACTAACATTTGACGTCAAATTGATATTAATTGACATCAAGGTGCCCCCTGGGGAGACTTTTGACAACAATACATCAAATTAGATTCCCATAATCAAATATATAGTGTTATGAAACATATTTATGTTGCATTTAGCATCGTTTATATCCCTGCTGTCCATAAGCCTGTCAGAACAGAACTCATTTTTGGGACGCAACCCTTCAGTTTAGAACCTGTTCAAGTGTACAACTTGTGTGAGCAAGAGTTTATTTCGCCATTGTTGTTTTGTGGTTTTTTGTGTTTTGGTCTGATGGGAAAGTCTGGAGTGCAAGTCCCCCACAGATTAGCCTGGTGTCGTTGTAAGAAAAAACAATTTTAAGGAGGAACCAAGAGTCATTCTGGAGCCATTTCTCTCTCTGTCTCTCTTTCTTTCTTTCATCACACTACTCTTTCCTCCTCTTGTCTTTTCTCTCTTTCACAATCCTCATTTTGTTCACTCTTTTCTGTCTGCCACTTTCCTCTGTACTTCCTGTTTCTATTTCTCACTTGAAACTTAAATTTACAAATTAATTTACTTTCACATTCTCCATTCCAATCCATCATGTCTTGCTAAATTATTTACTCAACCTCCTCATGTCTTTCTAAAACTGTATGACCTTCACACTGATCACTATTTTCCATGCAGTTACAATAAACAGACTTCTTTCTTCAGAAAAAGCTTCAGAAAAAGGTTGCAAAAAAAGTGTCAAAAAGTAGTGCAAATCTTTTGTAATACTCTAAGCCTTCTGAAGTTTTCATTTCATTCCATTGTGTGGAAAATAGGTTGAAATGTAAGTTGTTACTCAAAAACAACTTAAAGGGGTCATATTAGGGCTGGACGATATGGCCAAAATTTATATCACGATATATTTCTTAATTTCGGTCGATACGATATAATTCTGATATCGATATGAACACTATTAAAAAAGCCTCATAAGAACGGCCACAACAGATGTCTGTACCTACAAACTTATGAAAAATTAATTTGCCAACTCTATGAAACCCACTCCTATAAAACTATATAATAGTTTAGGAAAAAAATGGCGCAAATAAATAAATGTTCACCTTTTATTGGTATTTAGCCTTCATACAAACAAGAAATGTGAAATCACTGTCAAATAAATCTCAGACTCTCCTTATTAATATTAATATTTTTTTACTTCAAACTATAGGCTAACATACCAGTCAAAAGTTTTTGAACAGTAAGATTTTTAATGTTTTTTAAAGAATTCTCCTCTGCTCACCCAAGCCTGCATTTATTTGATCAAAATACAGCAAAAACAGTAAAATTTTGAAATTTTTACAATTTAAAGTAACTGTTTTCTATTTGGATATATTTTTAAAATGTAATTTATTCCTGTGATGTTTTTGCTGAATTTTCAGCATCATTACTCCGTCACATGATCCTTCAGAAATCATTCTATAATATGCTGATTTGATGCTCAAAAAAACATTTATTATTATTATGTTGAAAACAGCGGAGTAGATTTTTTTCAGGTTTCTTTGATGAATAGAAAGTTCAGAAGAACAGCATTTATCTGAAATAGAAATCTTTTGTAACATTATAATGTCTTTACTGTCACTTCTGATCAATTTAAAGCATCCTTGCTACATAAAAGTAATAATTTCTATATATACATTTTAAAAAGCTTTTGAAGGGTATAGTGTATAATGTTATAAAAGCTTTTTATTTCAGATAAATTCTGATCTTTCATCATCAATAATTCCTTATAAAAATGACGCACTGTTTTAAATATTGATAATCAGCGAATCAGCATATTAGAATGTTTTCTGAATGATCATGTGACACTGAAGAATGGAATAGGCCTAATGATGCTGAAAATTTAGCTTTGAAATCACTGGTAATGTATCGAAATATCGGAAATGTGTTTAATAATCATATCACCGTTATTGAAAAAAATTATAATCTCGATACATATTGATATTGAATTATTGTCCAGCCCTAGGTCATATGATGCGATTTCAATGTTTCCTTTTTCTTTGGAGTGTTACAAGTTCTTGGTGCATAAAGAAGATCTGTAATGTTGCAAAGACTAAGTCTCAAATCCAAAGACATATTCTCTATAAAAGTTAAGAGTCAACCACACCCTCCTAAAACGCCTTGTTCTAACACGCCCCCACATATCTATGTCATGATGTGGGTAGATTTGTATAACGCCACCCAAATGTTCACGCAAAGAAGGAGTAACTTTTAGTCTCGCTGTAGTATTGTTGTTGCCGCTGCCACCATGTCGTGAAGGCGCTGTGTGTTTTTCGTTGTGAAAGTGAAACTACTTTTTTTTTGGCCTTCCAAAAGAGGACAATATTTGCTTTGTCATGTTTGGAGCTGATCCGTGCTGGTCGCTGAGTAAATACATCAACTTCACGCTGTTGATTCGCCGGATCGGCTTTCACCGTGGAGAAGCGGAGTCCAGCCCGGAGTCGTCAAATGTGGTTGCCGCTCCTCGTCAAATCCCCGTCCGCGCCGTTCTCGACCCCGCCGTCTCTGCTCACTCTAGCCCGGCCTCAGCGCACGCTAAGCTGGGGCTTCCCCTAACGCTAGGCCGCTGTGTTTTTTTCGTGGTGAAAGCGAAACTACTTTGTTTGGTCTTCCAAAAGAGGACACGACTAGATATCAGTTGTTAAGTTGTATTTACAACACTGTTCCAGAACAATTCAACCCAAATATCCAGATGTGTGCAGCACATTTTATGGAGGACGGTTTCCTGATCCTGGGAGAGTAGACTAAAATTCCGTCAGTTCTGACTCACATCTGGAAGTCGTTTCTCATTGTAAAGGATTGGCCACTGACGAGTCAACGTGAGTTTTGGGCACTGTAAGTACGCTTGTTGTTTTTTCTTTCTTCTCCGATCACCCAATGCCGACATGGTTTTTATGTTTACTGTGGCAATCAACGCAACGCGTAAAAATACATATAAGTCATATATCAGTAATTAGTCCCACTGGAATGAACAATGCCTCGTTTGTAAGGGTTGAAATGTTTTTGGCGTGTCTTCTATCCGCGGGCCACACGCCATCACAGTATGGTAAGGGGCCAAAAACCATTTCCGCACAGACTTGAGGGAGTCGGCCAATCACATAGCCACTGTTGCTGCGCATCCCAAGCACACCTCGCTTTTTCAGACTGATGATCTTTGTAAAAATCGACGCGTTTCAAAGAGGCGGGGCATAGAGGAGAAACAATAATTTACATTATGTGGAAAATAATGTGTTTTTTTAACCTTAAACCGCATTTTCATTACACCAAATACACAAAATTTAATGTTCTTTTTAGCAGCATCATATGCCCCTTTAAAATCCCACTCTTTCTTTTGTTGCATGCATCGATTCCTGAACAAAGCCATAAATTGAGTATATAATTTCAGTAAATCAGTTGCATCTGTCACAAAATCAGTCTGAATGATTCATTTAGTAAATTGACAGATTCTGTTTTAGAATTCAGCTCACTGACTTGGTGATTCTGTACCAGTGATTCTCAAATGAACAGCTGTGGGAAGATTAAAATGTTAATTATCTTGAATAATGATAACTTGATTCTGTTCCTCTCACTATTCAAGTGCATGTCTTCATACGATAGATTCACGAGTGGAGTCGTAAGAACCACTTTTGATTTAAATGTTTATGGTGCATTTGAGTTGTTTTTGAAACTTGAAAGCTCTATTCTCCATTCTATGTAAATGCATGGAAAAGAGCAACCAGCACAGTCGTCAAAATATATATTTTTTATGTTCCACAGAGGAAAGAATATCATACAGGTTTGGAACATAAATGATGACAGAATACTACTGAAAACCAGTTTGGTTATGCCATTTTTCAAGTTTCCAAAGGCCATTTCATAATGCATCACTGAAATATCACATTGTGTCCGTAGAGAGGCTGGCTAACAGAGACCACTGCCTCCTGCTTTGAGCACTCATGTTTTTGCCTTCCATCTCTGCTTTTTTCTTACGCATGTCCTCGCCAATGTCCGCTTTTCTTCCCCAGTCTTCTGTTGACCGTTTCCTCTTTTTATGTGTAGCTCCCCTTCCTCCTCTCTCCTTCACAGAGTCAAAAGGGAAGTAGGAGATTTTGGCCATAGCAGACTCAACAGTGCCTTTAGTTCCCTATGTAGTCACAAACCCCTCTCCAGATGATCTAGTAGACGTTAGTTGACAGTCCAGAGATATTTATCTACCCCACAAAACCTGCAGTCATGTAAGTATCTGTCTACCTGATCTATAGTGAGATTAAAAGTTAATTGTTTTTAACTAGAATATGGGGGAAGTAACATTATATTTGTCCTCCTTATAATGGTATTAGCAGTAGTTTTTGTAGAAGCACTATAACAGGCATTAATAGTAACATGAATATTAATTAAATATAAATATTAATAAAACTACAATGTTCTGTCATATTCAAGATCATATGCCAGTTGCTCATTGGGTCATGGACTGATTGACCTTTTAGCTCACATCTATGTGTATCTGATGGTGGGACAGAATTGTGGTAGCTGGCTGAACATCTGGGGTTTAACATCTGGATTTAATCATGATTTGTGGCTGAATCTTAGATCTTTATTTGACATTTTAGACAAGTGATGCATGGTGCTTTAGTAATGCTCGATATTGGTTAAGTTCTCAAAATGTATTCGACGTACTAGACTTTGATGTAGCAGAGTAGATTTGATTTCATGTCATTTGTATGATATTTTCTGTACAGTATGGATCTGAGGATTGGGTGCCAAAATTGATTCGATGGGGGAATTAAAAACGGTTACTGTTTGTGTTAAAAAACACATTTTTTTTTTTTTTTGATGTAAATCGATCAGCCAGCAAAACATTGAACATATGTTGTACCAAAGCTTTCCAAATATAGAAACTCCAGAAAACATTGGTTGTGAAAATCAGATGTGACCTATGACATTGAAATACAACCTACTGAACAGACTGTACTTCATTCCCAGCATTCCCATGGTCCTGGAAAATCTGGAATCCAGGGAATTTTTTTTTAAGTGTAATTTCCAGTCCTGGAAAAGTCATGGAAATGAATAGAATCATTAAAAAGTCATGGAAATGCATTCTGTCATTATATATATATATATATATAATTTCTAATTATGTTCTGTATTGCTTCAATATTTGTGAGTGCAGTCTCTGTAATATGATTTTAGCATTCCTCATCTAGTCATCACAAACATAAAAGTAATTGAAAAATCATGGAAGTTCACTGGTCAGGAAATATGGGAACACTCCAAGACCTTATTTTGTGTATGTCAAATTAAGCTATGGAAAGCTGTGAGATAATGAGATGAGATTCCAGCAGCAAGTACTTTCTCTGTCCACAATGAATATGTTTCATGAATATCTCCACAATGAATCATGTTTAATATACAGTTATTTACAGTATTGGTTAAAAGTTTGGGGTCATTTTCTTTTCTTTAAGAAATTACTTTTATTAAGCAAGGACACATTAAATTGATCAAAATTGAATAAATGTTAAAAACATTTATAATGTTAAACAAGTTCTTGTGAACTTTCTATTCTCCAAAGAATCCTGAAAAAAATACAGTTTCCACAGAAGTAGCAGCAGAAATAAAGCAGCACATCTGTTTAAACATTGATATTAATAAGAAATGTTTCTTGAGCAGCAAATCAGCATATTAGAGTGATTTCTGAAGGATCATGTGACACTGAAGACTGGAGTACTGATGCTGAAAATTCAGCTTTGCATTACAGGAATACAATTTAAAACGTACTCAAATAGAAAACAATTATTTCAAATTGTAATAATATTTCACAATAGTAAATGTGGAGGAGGGGTTTGGAACTATGGGAGGCAAGTCTAACTGTGTTGCATTATTGCATCATATTTAGTTAGGACACAGTGTGAAATATTTTTGTAAGTTTGAGTGTTTTGTAAGGTGATTTTTCCATGATTTATTCATTTATATGATAAAATTCCCATGATGGACTGGCCATCCATCCAGAGTGTTTACTTGCCTTGAATTTATTTTGTTGAAAATGTTTTTATTTTAATCTCTCCCTTAATAATTAAAAAAAACCTAACGTTTCACATTCTGCTACCATATGCTCATTTTAGTAGATGATTAAACTTAACATGCCAGCCTGACTAAATTAGCCTAATTCATAAAACACAAAGTCATAGATTTAATTGTGAACATTTGCTTGATATGACTAATATAAAGTCTGTTTTTCTTTTTCTCCCTCACCGTTCTCTCTCCCTATCTGTGTGTCTGTGTGTGTCTTACTGTTGCCCTGTTTGTGTGTTCCTGTGCATTCCGGCCCGTGCTATATGTGTTTGTGTGTGAAGGAGAGGTCTGCGGCCTGCGGGGGGATGACATGCATGTGTCCAGGCATTTAACATCATTGAGGATTTTAAGACTAGGCTGCCCTCCGCCAAGCCATGATGGACATTCTGGTAACTGGCCTTTTTCTATCATTGCTGTTTGTGTTTGCGGTGTTTTTTTTTGGTGGTTTATTTGCATGTGAGTGGATTGAAGAGTGTTTTGATGTGCTTTGTTCATTTTGGTTACTGTGATGTCCTGATAAGATACTGATGAAAACTCTTCAATGAATCCAGGTCCACACAGAATTGTACTCTTAAAAAATAAAGGCTCAAAATGGGGTCGCAGTGATGCCATAGAAGAACCGTTTGGGTTGCCCAAAGAACCTCTCAGTGAACAGTTCTTAAAAGAACCCTTTTTTTTTTAGTTTGAAGAACATTTCAATAATCTAAAGAACCTTTTTCCAATATAAAGAACCTTTTGTGAAATGGAAAGGTTCCGTGGATGTTAAAGGTACATACCATAGAAACACAGAGACCAATAAAGAACCTTTGCTTTTAGAGTGGAATTGGAATGCCCATAATTCACAAAGTCCCCTTGCTCTCGTGTCGTTTCAAACCTGTATGAACTGTGGAACTTAAAATATATTTTGAGAAAATACAATGGAACTAACTATCCTTTTAAAAGGGTCATATGATGCGATTTCAATTTGTGTTACAAGTTGTTCGTGAATAGATAAGATCCCTAAAGTTGCAAAGACTAAAGTCTCAAACCCAAAGAGATATTCTTTATAAAAGTTAAGACTGGTCCACTCCCTCCTAAAATGCCTCACGTCTACGTCACGATGTGGGAAGATTTGCATAACACCGCCCAAATGTTCGCGCAAGAAATAGAGCGTAACTGTACTGTTTGCGGGCAACTGCCGCCGCCATGTTGTGAAGGCGCTGTGTGTTTCGTTGTGAAAGCGAAACTACTTTGTTTGGCCTTCTAAAAGAAGACACGACTAGAAATCAGTGGTTAAGTTGTATTTACAACACTGTTCCAGAACAGTTCAACCCAAATATTCAGATGTGTTCAGCGCATTTTATGGAGGACTGTTTCCTGATCCTGGTAGAGTAGACTACAATGCCGGCTGTTCTGACTCACAGACTGTAAGTGCGTTTTCACATTTAAAGGATTTGCCACTGACGATTCAAATGCGAGTTTTGAGCAGTGTAGAGTAGCGCTTGTTGTTTGTCATTTCTCCGATCACAAATGCAGACATGGTTTTATGTTTACGTGGCACGATGCAACGCAACGCGTAAAAAGACAGTATAAGTCATTATAATCCGTAATTATGTCCCCACTGGATGCAACAAATGCCTCGTTTATAATGGGTTTTAATGTTTTTGCCTCATCGCTCCGGGAGACGGCATCACAGTATGGTGAGGGGCGTAACATTTCAGTCACATGCTTGAGGTATTCGGCCAATCACAACGCACGGAATCGCTGGCCAATCAGCGTACACCTCGCTTTTCAGAACGATGAGCTTTGTAAAAATCGATGCGTTTCAGAAAGGCGGGGCATAGAGGAGAAACAATAATGTACAGTATGTGGAAAATAATGTTTTTTTTAACCTTAAACCGCATAAACACATTTCATTACACCAAATACACAAAATAATGTTTTTTTTAGCAGCATCATATGACCCCTTTAAATGATTTGGATAATTTGATAAAGATACCAGAGTGTAGCACTTCCAGCTCAGTCTGCTGCACTTTACTAAGTTTAACTTATTTCCAGAGATTTTCTTTCCAAAATCATGGCAGAAATGTGAAACATGTCTGCAGACTACGTCTGGTACTGGATAAACCCATATATCAGCAAACCTCCTGATGTTTAGCACTATTTGTGTTTTCTATTCTTAACTGACAATGCTTTTTGTGTATAATACTTGAGAGAAGAATTCTGATTGTCGCTGGAGTTGTTTGCAGCATGCAAACTCCTCTTTTGCTCAAGTCTCCTTTCCTCTCGGTTCCTCAGCGTTGTTCTCTTCACCTCACCTCTTGCCTAATTTTTTCTCGTCTTCTCACATCCCATCTGGTCTCCTCTGCTTTGCTATCCTCTCCTTTTTCATCTTTTTTTTATTTTCCTCTTGCCTCCTTTCCTATTCCACACACACAAACACACCAATTTATTAGAACCTCCCATAAACTTATTTTAAGTGAGCCTAAATTAAGCTAATTATAATTACTACATTCCTAAAGACATATTTTGACATGTTTGTATTTTCATTTAAGCTCTTGACAGTTTTCATCACATTTTGAAGATGTTTTGCTATATTTCTGACATTTTCAGAAACGTGTAACTTCTCAAATCACACATACACTCAAACACTTCCTTGGCTAGTCACGGTCTATCAACACTCACCGAACAGCAGAAGAGAACAAGAGATCCAGAGATCTTCATCAAGAGACAAAGACTGCTGGAAAGCTGAGACCGAGAGGAGAAGTCAGCAGAGGGAGTGATAAGTCACATGATTCATGGCCAGTCTGCCATGGCATCTGGACAAAGTTAGAGGAAAGCAAGATTTAGATCTAAAAACAGACAAGCAGACAGACGTTCATTCTGTTTGTGTGTGTGTGTGTGTGTGTGTGTGAGAGGGAGTTTTCCTCTTGTCTTTAATAGCACAGAGAAGCTTACTCATATCTCCAGCAGTTTATTTAGTCGCACGTTTATGCAGAGCACCTCCCAGCTCCATAGACTAAAGATTGACTCATATATTTATATATAAAGCTGAACATCAGTGCACATTCTCTCTCTCTCGCCCTCCCTCCCCCTCTGCTGGGTTAAGTTTCTTGCCCTCTGGAGATCCCTGAGTTTCTCACGCTTGATGCCAGGTTGGGGGTGCTCTGTGCTAGTGATCTCAAGCCTGTTGGTTTTGATACTCCTTTTAGAAAACAACCGGCTATGTCTTTTTTAAAAGGGATGGAGGTGGTGTAGTCTAGTGGATCTGGGCTGCTTTCCAAAAAGCTAAAGGTTCCAGTCTTACAAGGATTGATTCACAGTCACCTTGTTGGTGTGCTGTAGTGATCATGCATGAACTTTGTGGGCAATGTTTGGAACAGAATGCTAGTGGACTGAATACTGCACAGTATGGACTGTATACTGAAACGTTCTTTTATTTAGTGGAATCACGTGGTCAAGGTTTAGCTAGTTAGCATGACCCTTTTAGCCCCTTTTAATTTGAAAATGGCCTATAAGTTAGTAGGCAATGAACCTTCTGTGACCACACCACATCAATTTTGCTGAAATTTTATAGGTAAAAAAGGTCCATTGTTAGTAGTGTAAGGAAGTGGGAATCGAATTCCTGATGACTTGGTTAGGTGATTAAGAGTCGATTCTTTTTTTTGAGAGACAATAAATGTATTTACCATGCACCGTCGGCTTCATAACTTTGCAGATAGTTTACATTCACAGACAGCTATATTGCACATTGCATGAAAGGTCGAAATGGCATAATAGGGGCACTTTAATAATGCAAGGTTCATCTCAAAATAAACAAAATACATACTATACAAGTTAATGTAGCTACTAAAACAGCTAAATAAACTTTAAAAGTTTATCAATGAAGGTTTTGTCTATTGATTACTCAGCTCAGGGTAGAACGTCTAGGTTGTCATCTAATAATTACGGTAATTGCTACATGGCATGAACGCATGTTAAAGCTTCTGTTGTATTCTATTCAATGACATCTTTATTAGTAGTAATGTGTGTGCTAGCAGCTAACCATTAAAGATACTCTGTTAAACTTTTTAAATTTGGTTTCATACTGAAAAGTGAACTGACGTCACCCAGTTTGCCCGGTCGATAGTTGGGTGAGTTTGCAGTGTGAGCGTTTCTGCTCAGCCTCATGCTGTAACCTCCAAACAAATGTGATAGTTTAGTCATGTGATAGAAAAAAAGAGAAGCTACAAATACAGCTCTGTGTTGCTTGAAATTGCTGTAATGTGTGTTTTCAGTGATTTAAGACCAAAACATAGCCAGTTCTTGGTGGGCCGCTGCTCTGCTGCGGTTGCTCTTCAATTAAACCACTTCCTCTTCTCATTGTTTCTGTGAGGCAGCTCCTTCTATTATGAACTCTTACTTTTGTAGACCACTAATGCTTTTCTGATTCTTTCACTGTGTTTTGTACATCTTAAGTCCTTGTTTTTGCTTTTAACTAACAAATGTGGAGCGGTTTACTTCTAATGTCACTGGTTAAATTGAATTTTAGTTCTCTTTACATTTTTGTCTCATATATGCGCCCAGACATAAGACACCCTAAAGCTTCAGGACTAGTACAGTTAATGATCGCAAGAATCACATAGTGTATCAGTGATCATGGGATGCCATGTGAGGAGTTCATCCACTATTGAAGGGAAAAGAGGCTGACGGCACTGTTTCTCAATTCCCTTTGGAGTTTCCCAGCAGGAAGTTCAAACACTGTTAGTCTTATTCAGAATTGGTGGATCCGGGAAAGGCCCCTGTATTCTTAGAGCACTTTCTAACGTAATAAAATCTATTTCTTTATTCAGTCACCAGCTTAGACTTGTTGTAACTGTAACAGTTACAGTTCACATTTGCCCCGTTTTTATCAGTGGTCATGACCTTTTGATCCCCCATAAGCTGCAAGGAGAAGGGGCTGTTGTATTGAGTCACAGAGGAAGCTGGTACATGTTACTGACTGCAACCACGGGCACAGGACGCTTCTGATTTTTAATACCAGCTCTTGAGGTGGCACATGGTAGCTCAGAAGTCACTCAGGTGTAGGGCTGGGTATCGAGTTCGATACTTTTTAGGCACCGACCGAATTGCCTCAATACCATCGAGTATCGAAAAACGTCTTGTCGTTCGGTACCAAATTTCGATACCTAAGGGGTTAATCTCATCCGCGTCAGTGAGCCAATAAGCCTGCAGCACTAGCCGGTGTGTTCGACTAGAAAGTGCGGCGCAGATCGATCCTACCGCGTAGAGAGATTTCGCAGCGCACAGATGAAAAAAAAAAAAAACAGTTCTGCTCTCTTTAGCTCTCCGTGGTACTGTAATACCACCAGTATAGAGTAGCGCAGGAGCTGCGTGGAGTTCCGATCATATGCAGATGTCCGTTCATACTTCAAGACCGAAAGCGTGTGTTATGTGACCATTCATGCAAACTTTAGCATCATGCTACATAAGACAATAAATAAGATTTATATCCCGCTTTTACTCAAAACTCACTTTAAACCACCATCATGTTTTTGTAGTAACTTCCGATTGCCGTCTAACAGGGCCGGATTTATGCATTGCTCAAGACATTGAGCAAATAAATATAACAAACACTAGGTTACAAAATGACAAACTATGTCCATGTCTTCCACCTTTTTTATATACGGAAATCACGCTTTCTCCGGTTCTCTCTCACAAACGCACACACAGGCAGACGACCCAGAGACGCGAACAGAAACGTCTTGTCAGCGCTGCACCGCGAATTTATCAGTAAAATAGTTTCGCAGCTGAAAAGCTACATGACATTTCTCAGTAGCGAGGTTCATGAAGGAGTTTAACTTAAAGATTCGCTATTAGTAGACGCTGCTGCTGAACGCTGCTGATAGACGCAGGTATTCACACGCACTTAATATCTCTCTCTCCCTCTCTCTAAATAACCTCATTAGACTGCATTAATAACTGCGTTAGCCTGCATATCAATGGCTCAAGCCTCTGTTATCAGCTCTAAAATGACGTTTTGGAATTTGCAACGGAAGGTTTGGGATGAGGTGCGTAAAAACTTAGTTTAACAGACAAGATTTCAGGATGGAAACATGTCAAATGTCTTGAAACAAATGATCTGAACAATGTCTTGATGTGTGGTTGGGACTCCAGGCCGTTAAAATTATTAGAGAAATAATGCACTCCCGAAGTGGTTATGTGGCCACGACTCTATGTCATTGTCTTTTCTCATTCCAAACAAAACCAGAACGATCGATTTTTATTGACTGAACGCAAGCGCTTATTCCGATAGAAAACACTGTATCGGTTTCCACTGATTAAGAAATATTTTTGTTTGCTTGGGTGGTAATATTAGGTCTATTATATTAATAGGGAAGGGGGCCCAAAAATTAGTTTTTTGTATGTCACGAAAATAGGTAAATCCGGACCTGCCATCTAATGTGTGTTTTGGCCATGTAATGTTGCTGAAATTAAATGTTATTACCTCTGAGTCAGAGCAGCGATCATGGAAGAGAGAACACAAGCAGACAGCGCTGGAAGCTGCTAATGCTCATCAGTAAATCAGTGGAAAATTAATAGAAATCATGATTCTGTCTTAGCTATGCGTTTTAAAACGAACACTAACTAGTGTAAATGTAGCCTAACAGATGTGTAAACTGAAGACTATTTGAGCTTTATTAAAACTTTTGCACTGATTTATTGTGTTGGTTACATTTTGTTCCTTTGTGCAGTGGCTCAGGAGATGAGTCTTTGAGTTTGTATAAACATCAACAAGCTGAAAAATAAAACCAAAGTTTTTTTTTTAGATAATGTAATCTTGTTCAAATAGATTTCATAAAATTGGTATCGAAAAAAGTATCGTTCAGGAACCGGTATCGAAGTCAAGGTATCGATATCGAAAATTTTTGAACGATACCCAGCCCTACTCAGGTGTCATATGTCAATGTTATTAGCAAACACTGGTATGACAGAAACTTCAGCTTCTCGTCGTGTAAACTTGAGTAAATAGCGGAAAGTTGCTCAAACTTTTTTGTTTTTCTAATGTCAAATAAAGCTATTCTGACCTGCTATTCTGATTATACTTATGACACTCCGTAAGATTTTAAGAAATTAATACTTTTTTCAGCAAGGATGCATTCATTTGATCAGAAGTGAGAATAAAGACATTTATAATAAATTATAAAATATTTTGATTTCAGATAAATGTTATTTTGTTTCTGTTTACCAAAGAGTCATGAAAAAATGTATCCTGGTTTCCATAAAATATTAAGCAGCACAAGTGTTTTCAGCATTGATAATAATAAGAAATGTTTCTTGAGCAGCAAATCAGCTTATCAGAATGATTTCTGAAGATCATGTGACACTGAAGACTGGAGTAATGATGCTGAAAATTCAGCTTTGCCATCACAGGAATAAATTACATTTCCCAAATATAGAAAATATTAAAATATAAAAGTTATTTAAATTGTAATATTTCACAATGTTACTGTTTTTTACTGTATTTTTGATCAAATAAATGCAGCCTTGGTGAGCATAATTGACTTAAAAACCAATAACATTTACTGCCGAATGTTTTAATAGTATTATAATAGTATATCCTATAGTGAAACTTACAGTGTATTTTTAAGTATAACAAAGATTATTGGAGTATGTTTTACAAAAATACTAAAGTAGCCTTTCTGCTTCAAAATGTAACATTTAATTCAATGTTATTTGCTATTTATTTTAAATGATTTTTAAAGCTCACTAGCAATTTCTGAGTAAACATTGTTTCAAAGTAAATCCCAAAGTAAACACCCATTTTGTCAGTGTATTTGCTGAAATGTCCTAATCTACATCTTGAGGCTACTGTACATTAAACCGGATGTGTTAGATGAGCAAATAGCTAACTCATTGAGCTGTGTTGAGCCGAGATGTTGGCGTGCATGTTATCTGATGAAGGGGGCATGTGGGTTTGTGCACGGATGTTAGCATGAGCGTTAGATGTGGTGTTGTGGACTCATTGTTTGTCAGGACATCCGGTTTGATCTGGTGAGAGGTGAGCATCTAGAAAGAGGAAGAGGTGGCGGCTGACTCATTAGATTTCAACCGCCGTGTGCCACTTACAACATCTGAAGAGTTACAACACTTCCTCTCCTAAAAATCGTGGGGGGGGTTTCCCCCTCTTTATCGCTCTGTCTTTTGGGCTCTTCACACTTGAAACTTGTCACTGTAAACTCTGGGTAAATGTAATGCTGGGTTATCCTGTACACTATTTTGTACTGTAAATGTGGAAACCCTAGATTAATGTTTTATTTGCATATTTATGAGTCAATAATGATGGACACGCTGTATGGAAATTGCTATATAAACTGTATTTAACTTGAATATTTACAGAAATAATTTAGTAATTTAAAAATTAAATTAATATTGTTTTAATTTTAATTAATATTTAAATACATATTTAATGTTTGAATCCATGGGCAGTGTGCAAGTTCAATGCAAAGCATTATGGTGCTCTTGATGGTTTTTATAGTTGAGGTCTTCATTTCCCATGTGACTGTACAAAATGAGCCGAAATTTTAAGTGGAATCTCCTTACAAGGACATCAAACTACAACATAACTCCGGCGAATACGTACTGCAGCTCCTGGTATTAAAAATATCTACTGAACAAATAAACTATTTGTGTGTGATAATACTATGCGGCTGTTATTTCCAACGTGATCTCATGATAATTCGTATGTATTTTACGTAACGTGGTTCTATAAAACGTACATTTACTTTTGTAAATGTACAATACTGACGTATTTTCAGCATTTAAACGTACAAAATTGACGTATTGACGACACCTAAAAATGAATCCTTATGAATATTGAAATCGCGGCATTAATTTGATTAGTTTTTAGTTGTCATATGAATTAGCTTGTTTTCAATTGCATTATTAAAATTGTTTACTCGTTTACTTAATATAAAATGAAAACATTTCGTTCTGTTCTTTGTGATTTCTTCTGCCAGCTCGTTTCCAAGAATAGACCTACATAATCTTAAACAAGACTTCACTTTAAACCTTAAAATAAAAAAAAATTCTGCAATCGTTTAACCTTTACTTGTCATATAATGTTTACTTTAATTGTCATGGGCCACAATTTTTTCCCAACATGCTGTGACTAAAAATAGAACTATAAAATACACCAAAAACGCAACATAATTACAAAATGAAACAATTTTATTTGTGCGCTGTAATCCAAATCTCCGAATCCATACGACGGCGAGGAACTGACACCAATCCAAGCCTTTATTCGCGATCTTCTCTATATAAGTAGGAGTGGGATTAGAGACTATAAAAATATTTTAATGCTATGTTACTAAAATGGTTATTTTCCTGCATATTTCTGTCATTTGCGTTTTATATCCTTATATATTCGCTATAAAATGGGTAGGTTAAGGTTTGAGGGTAGGTTAAGGGGTCTAAAAATCTAAATTGCGTATTAATAAAATTATAACAATTCATATTCGCTGTAAAATGGGTAGGTTTAGGTTTGGAGGTATGTTAAGGCGTCTAAAAATATAAATCGCTTATTGATAAAATTATAAAAATGCATTGATACGAATATCTTAATGATATTAAAGATACGTAAATATTTGTACGTTTTTTTAGCTAAAAATATGTAGCGATTTGTACGTTTTAAACGTTGAAATACGTCTAAATTGTACGTTTTAGCATTAATAAAAACGTACAAAAATGTACGTTTTGTGCTTGTAAATGTTGCGTATTAATTCCTGTGTATAAACATGAGACCAGGCTGTTATTTCACACAAGGTTTTGGCTTTTCAGTGATAGCTGATGATTTAAGAGAGAATGTACTTGTACTCTTAGCTCACAAATCTTTAAGCTGACATAGATTAGTGTGTGTGTGTGTGTGTGTGTGTGTGTGTGTGTACATACAGTGAGTGAAGTTATGAAAACTTGTTCTCTTTGTTCAACTGGGAGCTTGAGTTTCAGAGCCTGTTAGAACAAGATCAGAGTTAGCGAATGCTCTTCTCTTCTGTGAAATGTTCTAATATTTTCTGTGTAACAAGTAAGACCCAGTCTGATTTGCAGGCCTCTTTTTGAGAATATGTGACCAAATCGACTTCGCCAGAGCTCCAAGTTTGACCCCCTGGAGCTTTATCTGGAGCTTTAAATGCTCATTTTCCTTGACATCGCTTTAATGTGTGTTTAACGCTGCACAAATGCTGGACAGAACCTATTTTTAGGCTTATTCATACTAGTGAAAGACTGATATTGCCTTGACTAATTACTTATTTTATTTCATTTTAGTGTAGTTTAGTTTAGTTTTGAGAATTTCCACTATTACACCTCTCCATTGGCTGAGAACATCGGTTGAGAGGGAATTCCTCTGAAACAGTGTTAGGGCTTTTGCATCAATGAAATAGCTGTCCGACATTTGCCCTTATACCTTTAACCTTTGACCTTCCTTGTACTGGACACCAAATTCCTCCCTAAGGTGCAGCTGTTCTGACTCACACCAAAAGGGCCAGCACTAAGAGTACCACTTTCATGGCAAAGTGAGGTTCCCGTCTCAAATATCAGAAAGTGTGTGTTTTCACTTGTTTTGTATGTAAACTACATATACATGTCTCTGCCTGTTTGAGGAATCATGCCAGCATTGCATTTTAGTGCAAACTGCTGAACGTCATTCAAATTAAAACCTCACCAAGCAGTGTAGTGATTACCTACTTTTTTAAGCAGCCTTGGAACTACTGAATATTTCCCATTCATTTTCCATTCATTTAGGCATTTTAAAAAGGTTTACACCTTAAACCATAAATTAATCACAACAGTACCAATTGAGATGAAAAGGAATGCTTACAGAAAACTTTCTCGAGATATATTAGAACTCCTCGAGACTCAATTACGTCATTTGTTTTAGGCAGACTGCGACTAAAATGGCTGCAAATGTGACAAGAAATCAAAATGTGCAACGAAAATGAATATAAATCAAAATGCTAGATTTTTATGGAATATTGCACGCAACAACAAACCGCACGAGTCAGAATGTCAAACAAATATGCAAACAAATGACTCTTATGAACTGGTTCTTCTTAATGAATCATTCCAAAAGATTCACAAAGCAGCCTCAAACTCATTGAATCAGACTCCGTTTCATTCAGAGCTGTTACAGAGTTCACGACTGATTCCCTGCGAATCATTTTGCAGTTATGTCAGATTCAAATTGAACCGATAGCAGAAATGTGACGCACACTTTAGGTTCATGACTGGATGTTCATATAATAATGTGTAAACTTGTAACTATGAAGTCATTTAGTTCTTAAATGTTTTATTTTAGGACTCAGTGGTTTCCTAGTGCTTTGTTGTTGTTGTTGTTGTTGTCTGAAGAAAGTTAGGGGAGGGCGGTCACAGCTTTCTCTTTAACCGTTGTGTAATCGTGTGCATACTGTATGTGTGTGTTTTAGAGCCTGTTTTCATTTGCCTACATTCTGCTTGAATTGCCTGGCGTTATTTAAACAAGCCTCTCTCTCTGACTCGGTCCTCTAGCGCTGATCTGTGTGTGATATTATGAGGGAATAATCACACAGATTCATTCTCAAATGAGCTCTTAATTGCTTTAAGCCCCCGGGCATGAACAACAGAGCTTTATTCAGTCCTCCAGCACCAGAGCAACGCCACCCAGAGAGACACGTCCCAGCATGCCTCCATTCTGGTTCTCACTTTCAGAGTTTCTGCCTCTGCCATGTGCTTTACAAGGGCCCTGATGACACTAGAGCTCCCAGTGGCCTGTATCACTTTTACACCATATCCTGTCTCTCGCTCACTCTTCTAGCCTCTCCTCTATTTCTCATCTGCAGAAATAGATCTCCTCCAGGTTGTATTTCTGTATTGTATTACTTCATTCAAGTGTTTTTGTTAAACTAGACATTTATGACGAACAGTGATTATTCAACCTAGATGTTTACATTTTATGAAGAAAATGTGAGTGGTGTTGGTCTATGTCGTGGGTAGTAGTTACCAGGGTGTTCTGGGTAGTTGCCTACTGGCCCAACTCAAAAGAGCCCACCTGTTTGTGTCTAAAATATTAACACACAAGAGTGTCCATGATAAAGGGAAACAATTTTTTCAAATAAAATGGTTACTTAAGGATTTGAAAAGCTTACACCATTTTCAAAATGTCTTGTGGTGTAACAATGGAGTAAAAAGTAATAACGTATTTTCCTTGCACCTTGAATACATGTGAGTGCACATGTATTTATTATTATTTCCAAAAATGTTTTTAAATATATTTTTGAAGCTAAAAAGTATTTTTTACAAATTTTATGAATTATTATTTCATAAATATCACTACATTTCTGAGACGCACCACATGACATTTTACATCCTGAATACACGTGAGTGCATACACCTTAATACATTTTTTTAAAACATTTTCTAAATATATTTTTAAAGGTAAAAAGTATTTTTTGCAAGTATCATGAATGATTATTTCACAAATAGCCTATCAATTATTTTTTGTGTAATCGCACCACATGACATTTTACAACCTGAACCAATGGCTCGTTGACACATCATAATGATTATTTTCAAATGTTTTTGAACATATTTTTCCAAGGTAAAACATATTTTTTAGGAAAGTCAGGAATATGACATTCACATCATAATCATAAAGTTTTTGGCGAGTTGCACCACATGACATTTTACAACATGAATTTACCTTGTTTGAGCGTGTCCACTTTTGACCACTTTCAGAGGTACCGAAAATGCGTTCAACTGGATTAGTAGTGTAGACACTCATGTAGTGGAATGCATTGAACAGGCACAAAAGACGTCCTCCTCTTTGCCTACAGACCTAATTCTTAACCTTTTTCTTGTATGCTTCAACAACACGTCCGGGAGAGGGGTGGGCCGTACCCCAACATTTCACAATATTTGATCAAAAGATCAAAAAATGCCCATACATACACCTGCCCATAGATCCAATGAAATCAGAAAAGTTATCAAAAGTGGAAAAAAGAGACTGAAAAGGTTTGCATCTGCCTTGTGTACTTGTGATCCAATTGACCAAAAGATGTCTTAATACCAGGAACGTTTAAACAGGGCCTCGGTCGTAACAGTCTGCAGGGACTTTTTTTCTTTACATGTTTCTCCATTTTGGTTGGAGCACATGACTAGAAGCGTTTGTGCCCATGTGTGTGAAAAGCCACTGAAAAGAACTCTCATCCAATAACCATAAGGATTTATTTTGCAACATTTGTTGTGATGCCTGCATGTCTCAAGCGAAACCTGGAAGATATCAGCATAAGTTCTTGACTCGCATATACTCGCATTCTCTCTTGCATTGTGTATTGCACCTTCTCACTGTGGGTCAAATGGGATGGTATTTGGGGTTGCCAAGACTTGACCAAATCCCTCCTAACAGGATTGGAGGGAGGGTTAACAAGATTAGAAAGGACTGAGCTGCCACTATGCCTCAACACCAGACCAACACACACATTTGTGTCTTCATATTTGGCCGAATCATAAATCAGACCCATAAATACGTAAAGCATGTTATGGCTTACATGCCATTCATTCTGCAGTGCTTAATGTAGTTTTGTACATTCATGTTGTTTCCCTGTGTAGTCTGTCGAGGAAACTTGTGAGCCTTTGATTGCAGTGAGGAAAAAAAAGAGGAAGAAGAAAAAGACGCAGACTAAACAAAACACAAATATTTACAAGACCTCATTTGAGACTGTCATTGTGCAACTCTAAAAAAGCAAACAGGAGAGGCGTTTAATACAGACAGAATTTCTAGAGGGAAATACAACACCACGCGTCATGAGAACGAAGGGACGGGGGAGGATTTATCACTTGTTTGCTTCGACAGTATTTGTGAAGTGTGGAGTGTGTTGTCAAAATTTCTGGCCACCAATGACCCCGGCACAGAAAATAGCTCTCCAGCAAAGAAAAAGAGAGCTGGAGAGGGGAGGATAAATGGGGGTCTGCCAAAAGCTAAAAATACCTCAGGCGGCTGCAGCCATCTTTACAGCAGAGAGAATTTCACGCACAAGGGGGGATGAGGAGAGAAGTGGTGAAAACTTTTGGAAAATCAAATGAAAGTCAGGAAAGGAAAACAGTAGAGTAGGTGTTGAGGGGACGTCTCCTCCTGCCTCTTTTACAGCCCATTGAAGGCTGAGAGAAAAGAAAGAAGAAGATATAGTTCATTGTAGCTGCATGGCAACTTGCTTTCTTTGGTGGACTGATAGAAACAACATGGACACCTTTGTCTAATACCTTAAAGGTGCATTAAATGTTTGTTTTTTTTCTTTTTTTTGGGATACATTGTATATTGGTACCATATTGGTCAATATTAGAATGTGGCATTAGATTTATTTCCTCTGTTTTTAGGATTAGACTACCTTTGCCGTCCTGTAATGCTCACTTAAAGATAATCTTTAAAAACACTACATTTAACTTTATTAAATTATTAATTTTAGCAGATATGTTTTCGTACTGTACATTATAATGTTGTGATGCCTAAATTCACTTAGCTTTTCAAAAAAAATGTCTAGCTTTCAGCGTTTTATTTTTGTTTAATTAGACAAAATAATGTAGAATTTTCGGCATGAAATTAAAATTGATCCTGTCTATTTTCTAAATACATGGTCATGTTGTTGCTCTTATTGTGAACGATTTTAATGTTTCATTCAAATAAATTTGACCTCGTAATTTTTTTCTTCCAATAAAATTTGGTTCTGGTGACATATGCTTAAACCCTGCCCCTTTCTGCCTCCATCCAATCAACAACCATTGGATTGAACTAAGTCCCTGCCCTATTTTTTTTCTTAATTTTTATAATCCATTACACTTTGATGTACGTCACTATATGGCAAAAAAAAAAAGAAGATATGTCGCTACTTCCTTTTCATTACCATTCTAATAACTACCTTTTATCAGTTGTTTGCCAGAATTGAATTTTTCAGAATAATATTCAGTTCCTCAATATTCAGTCACTTATTCGTAACAGTTATTTTTGACTGCTTTATACTGATAGCTACTGGTGGAGATGAAGCATTACACACTTAAAAAAAATAAATAAAGGTTCTTTATTGGCATCGCTGGTTCCATGAAGAATCTTTAACATCCATGGAACCTTCTTTTATTTTACAAAACGTTCTTTATATTGGGAAAAGTTTCTTCAGTTTATTAAAATTTTCTTCACACTAAGAAAAAAAATATACTTTGAAGTGTTTTCTGAAAGGTTCCTGAAGGAACCCAAAATTGTTCTTGCAGCCATCCCGCGAAAACGACTGGCCTCAAAACCCCATAAAATGCTCTGTACTCCCAGTTTTTTTTTTTTTCAATAAAGGCAAACTCACAAGGACAGGGACATAGTCCGCCACATTGTACTGCCATTTTGGGTGTAAAGCACTACTTCCCTGTCACCCTCACGCTTGCTTCCTCTTGCTGTTTTAACTTGCGTTTCCTCATTAAAGCAAGCAACTTTTCCTCACTTGCAGACAGGCGCTCATTTCCATATAGACACTCAGGGGTTTGTTGTTGGATTTGCCAGAGGCTGTGGAAGTTTCTGAGACTGTGGAGCAGTTGTCCGTCTGTGTGTATGGAAGATTGGATTTTAAAGCACTCGACATGCATCTGAATATGACCGTGTACTCTGAAGTTGTCATTAAACAACACAAACGCCTTTTGTTTTAATGCTGTGTGATTTTCTTTCCCTTCCTCAACACACACATACACACATGTATGTTTGTGTGTCTGCTGTGATGGCATTAGAGCTGTTTGGTATGCAGTGGGACAGGGCCTCTCTATTTAGGACAGCTGGCCCAAATGTAATTGGAAAATAATTATGGCTTAGGCCTTTTAGCGAATTAAAAATAACCTCTGAATTGAGAAGGTCATTTGGGGAAGGAGAGGAGAGTTTAAACACAACACCCCACTCTCCGTTCCACTTTAAAGGAATGTTCCAGGTTCAATACTGGATCATGCTGTCGATTACCACAGAAAATCATTGACTGTCACTCAGTTTGTAAAAACACAGAGAAGTCACATTTATCGGAATGTCCATTTGTGCCATTTCCGGTCAAACTGTCTTTTTGTCAAGTAGTGATGAAAAGTGTGTGTGTGTGTGTGATTTTACGTATTTAGCTTGAATTTAGTTTTTTTTGTGAGAAATACTGTATGAGTACATATGATCAAACTTGTCAAGGATACTTATATTATACTATTACTATACTACTATACTATATACTATACTGAAAAAAAACGTACAGAAAAACATTGCACATTAAATACGGATAGTTGTATTGTTTTCAAGTTTTTACTTTTATATATTTTAGATATTGATATTTAGAAACACCTAAAAATCACATCAGCTTCTACAAAATTAACAACAGTCCTAGCTTTTTTGTGAAGAAATTTACATTTTCTTCAAAAAATTATCTTGGGACATAAATGACAAATGGTCTCATGGACATTTTTGCAAAAAACACATCTTCCAATTGAAAGATTTAAAACGTTGAACCACAAGTGACTTGACTGGATAAACTCTATGGAAATTATTATATGAAATGTATTTGTAATTCAGTACTTGTGAGGCATTATCCAAATTTTACTCCAATCAAACCATAAAATGTCATTTATGCCACTGAATGCTGTTAAACTCAATACATCAGTTGAGATATGGTGGGAATTTTCATGACTTTCTGAAAAAAGACTGTTCTTCTCTGATGTGCAGTGTGTATAACCACTTTGTAAGTGGACAAACTAATTTAATGGGAGTGAAAAGTGTGTTCCTTTTCTAAAAGTTCACGAACCAAAATTGTCCATACAGTAATTGATGAAGCATTCTTATACAGTGGTTGGTTTATTCATTTGTTTATTTGAGTTACTCTCAGGTTATTCCAGTTTCTGTTTGCACTTGTGGTGACAAAAATCAAGCTACTCCCATATCGCATGATGATGGTCTTCTGTTCCCTGCGTCTCTTTAACCTGCTCCAATTCATTATCGCCACTCACCGGCTCCGTGCCCAGACATCTGAAATGTGATTGGTTTGATCAGGTCACATGCTCACTGATATTCTCCAGTCTTCATTCTGATTGGCTGCTTTAGGTGACAGGTTGAGTCTTTGCCCCCTTTCAGGATGGATTGTTAGTGGAAGCTAATATTTGTCTGTTTGTCAGAGGATTATGACCGTGTGGGGTTGTTTAGAGCAGTGGTTACCAACCCTGGTCCTGGAGGCACCCCAACACTGCATGTTTTGCATGTCTCCTTAATCTTAATCATACACACCTGATTCAGATCATCAGCTCATTAGTAGAGACTCCAAGACCTGAAATTGGTGTGTCAGAGAAAGGAGACATGCAAAATGTGCAGTGTTGGGGTGCCTCCAGGACCAGGGTTGGGAACCACTGGTTTAGGGCAGTGATGGGCAAACTTGGCCCTTCCAGGCCACTTTCCTACAGAGATTTGATCCAACCCTGATAAAACTCACCGGCCTGTAGCCTTCCAGTAGTCTTGAAGACAATGATTAGCTGGTTCAGGTGTGTTTGATTAGGGTTGGAGCTAACCTCTGAAGGAAAGTGGCCTGGAAGGGCCAAATTTGCCCACCCCTGGTTTAGAGGGACTGATTATGACCTCATGACCATGTGCAATGTGCATGTTAATTTCCAAACTCAAGTCACCAGATGTAGAGGTTTCCTGTGTGTGTGTGTGTGTTGTCCGTGAGGGTGGTATTTACTCTAATGTGTATCAGTACACAGGCCCTGTCCCGGCAGACCGCGAGTCTCCAATGACGCGGAGCGAGACGTCCCCCAGCCACGCCCAGCATCCCTCGCCCACACAGAAACCCAACACCTGCTGCTTCTGCTGGTGCTGCTGCTGTAGCTGCTCATGGTACGACCCACTCACCTGTCTCAGTCTCCACATGGTACATTCCACTCATCACCACTGCTAGTGTTACATTCCACCAATCTTTCACTGTGATTATATTCACCTCTATATGATGTATTTTGTAGGCCAACCAGAAAGTTAGCGTCACTTTAATTCTCTCTGCAAAAGCTCCATAGGTGTTTTTCTGTGCGCTTTTGGATTATTGCAGAAAACAAGCTTTGTGATCTGCTAAAATTTGTGATTCTTAAACATTTTGTTCATCATGATAATCTTCCCAAATTAATTTTGTAGCCTGAATACAATCATCAGAAGTAAAAAGCTAAACATAGGCTATAAACAAACTACACCATGATCGTGTAACTTCAACGTCACCATCACTTAAAGGATTTTTTCCGTCAAACGCTTTGTTTTATTTTAAAAAGCATTTTCCGTGAAATTGAGTTGGAATAGGTTGAAAGGGTGTGATTATTAATGAAATGAGGCTGTAAATGTGAGAAAGTATAAAAAGTGAATACTGTTAAAGTGAGTAGTGAGTAGATGAGTTTATCTCTTCTCCTGATGACATTTAATGTTCCCTACAACCTCTGTAGTCTCATTTAGCCACTTGTTTGTAACCACCTTTTTCAAGACTGACGTTTTTTACGTCCCAATACAACGTGAAAATCACCACAGACCTTATTTCAGGCTTTTACCCACAAACCCATTAAAAAAACCCATTGACTTTAGGATGGAACTGGAAGTGCTAAAACTTCCGGGGTTTTGCCTACACAAAAATGTCATCCTTGCAGCCTTCTTTTGGAATGTTATATAGATTGCCTCAGCATTTGGTGCATTCCAGCTTTGTACGAATTGTATTGATTCATAAATTCAAAAACATTTTTTCGTTTTAAAAAGGGTAATGTAATGATGAATTAAATGTGCAATTCGCTGTTACTTATTTCACATGCAAAGCGATTTAAATAGAGGTCTTAAAGGCACAGAAACCAATAAAAACAGTATGTTCATTTTTAAAGAAAATGGAAATGAAAAACTGAATCAAGAGTTTTATATATATATACATATATATATAGATGTAATGTGTGGGTGTGTGGTGGGTGTTGTGTATTTGATTTCTATTTTAAGGTCACAATAACTAAAAATTTAGACCCGGTTTCTTTCTTTACACAGGTTCCTTATTTATTGTGCACATTCGTCATTGCACGTTATCCTAAATTCAATATAAAAAGTGTTTGTTTTCATAGTTTTTCATCAAACTGTTAATACCTTTCCTTACTGATGGTTGGGGGGAAAAATATTAATTAACCAATAATACCCCCCCAATGTTTTAGCCTACTTGTACGCTACAATCAAATCCCGAGGATAAATGAAATCCTGTGTTATTTCACTTGAAAGATGCCACATTAAGTTGAATAAGTAGGAAGCTCTGTCTCTACTGTCCAGATAAAATACCTGAGTGTTTGTGTTGAGGATCTTGTTAGGTGTGGACTGAAATGTGTGACATGTTTTTCAGTGGAAATTGTAGTGTTTATGAGTACAGGTGAAACAGTTCTGTGAACATACACACGTGAATTGCGGTGTAAGGTGTGTGTTATTCTGGTTGAGGTGAATTCAATGTGTACTATGAGGCAGGAGAGTAAAGTGGTTAGATGATATGTTTCACCAGAAGCCCTGGAGGAAAATGGGAGCCATATTCACACCCCAACATTCTTTCACACACTTATCAGCTCACCACCACTCTATTCTCAAACACACCTGCCTGCACAGAGCATTACAGTGACCCGAGATCCCAAATCGGATGTCCCTTATTGACAGAAGCTTCATTCATGTAGCTCATTCTGTAGTATTTCAGAAACTAGTTATTTTTAAGTGATTCAAACGATTCCCCGAATTAAGGGGCTATATGAACCATTCTTTTTAGTGATTCAAAACGTTTTGTTTGGGACTAGTGTAGTCAACAAGTTTTGGATGGTGGACTCTATGAGGCCGGTTCTTTTTAGTGATTCAAAAAAATATATAGCAGGATCCAGTCTAGTTCAACCATTCCAGCTGAATGACTCTTATGATCAATGTTTTAGGATTTGAAACAAGTATGATCCAAAGATTCGTGAACAAATTGGGTGTTTTTGAGGGGTAAACAGTTTTTAGGGATTCAGAAGACATGCAGTGCAAATAGTGAGTCCATCAGTTTACCAAATGAGTGACTTTTATAAACTGGTATTTATAGTGAAGGAAAACCATACAGCATGACCAGCACTGTCCAACTGATTCCCAACAATTGACCTTATGAACCAGTGTTTTAAGTCAAGTCTAGTCCCTTATTTATATAGCATTTAACAATAAGATTGTGTCAAAGTAGCTTACAGTGTGTTAAAACAGGACAAAGGTGTGCGGATAATGCAAGAACGAGGGACAATAGAAAAACCGTCAGTTTATCAGGAAAGTCAATTCAGGTTATTCATTGATGTCATCGTCCACCTAAGTTCAATTATCTTCCAATAGTGACTGTGCAGTCAACAATGTTGCCAGAAATTGTTCCCCAACTAAGCAAGCCAAAAGCAACAGTGGCAAGGAACCAAAACTCCATCGGTGACAGAATGGTGAAAAAAACCTTGAGAGAACCAGGCTCAGTCGGGGGGCCAATTCTCCTCTGGCCAGACAAAACCAACATGGCATGGTTTAATTCCAGGCTGCAACACAAGTCAGATTGAGCAGAGGACTCGTCTGGTTCTCATGGTCTTGTGCCGATGGCCGACAAGGTCTTCACAGGGGATCTGTCTCTATGATTCATCTAGTTGACATGGTTTCTGCTGACATTCAAGGCTGTAGAGGTCGTCTCTAGGTGCTGATCCACCATCTGGACTGGATACGGGCTGGATCCTGGTGACTGCAGTGACCATCTGATCTGGATACGGACTAGATCTGGGTGGCTACGGTGACCTTGAAATAAGAATAAAACAGACAAATATTAGGTTCTAGATATTATCAAATGGCCAGAGTTTTGAGATTACAGTGGACGTGAAGGACTATAATGCGAAATGAGCTCGCTCAAGTACTGAGGTGCCAAACCATTCAGGGCTTTATAAGTAATTAGAAAGATTTTAAAATGTATACTATATTTAATAGGGAGCCAGTGCAGTGTTGACAGAGCAGGGCTAATATAGTCATACTTCCTGGTTCTAGTAAGAACTCTAGCTGCTGCATTTTGGACCAGCTGCAGTTTGTTTATTAAGTGCGCAGAGCAATCGTTTTGCTTTCCCTCCCCACCCAATAAAGCATTACAATAATCTTGTCACAGTACGCTGGAGCAAGGGAACGAGGAGACATGGAGATTTCACAAAAAAAGAGAGTCTTTAATAATCCAAATGGGAGATACAGAGCACAAGGAAGACATTCAAGACCCAACAAAAACAAACTGAACAGACTGGGACTTTTAAAAACAGGGCAATCAGGGGAACACAGGTGCATGGAATCAGTCAATTAACTGGGACACGGAACACATGGGGAGGGAAAACACAACAAAACCAATCCATAATCCTGACAAATCTAACCTTGAGGTCATGAACGCATGAATTAACATTTCTGCATTTGACATTGAGATTACAGGTCGTAATTTAGATATATTTTTAAGATGGAAAAATGTAGTTTTACAAATGCTAGAAACATGGCTTTCAAAAGAAAGATAGCTTTCAAATAGCACACCCAGATTCCTAACTGATGATGAAGAATTGACAGCACAGCCATCAAGTGTTAGACATTTTTCTAGATTATTACATGCAGAGGATTTTGGTCCGATAATTAACACCTCTTTTTTTTCTCAGAATTTAACAGTAGGAAATTACTAGTCATCCAGTTTTTTATATCAAATACGCATTCCATTAGTTTTGTGAATTGGTATGTTTCGTAGAGCAGTGAAGAAGTATAGAGCTGAGTATCTTCAGCATAACAGTGAAAGCTAACACCATGTTTCCTGATGTTATCTCCCAAGGGTAGATGTATAGCATGTAAAGCATGAAAAGCAACAGTCCTAGTACTGAGCCTTGTGGCACGCCATACTGTACTTGTGATCGATATGATACATTTTCATTCACTGCTACGAATTGATGATGTTCAGATAAGTATGATTTGAACCATGCTAGTGCACTTCCATTAATGCCAACAATGTTTTCTAGTCTATTTAAAAGACTGTTGTGGTCAATAGTCTTGAATGCAGTGCTAAGATCCAGTAGCACTAAAAGAGAGATACATCCACGATCAGATGATAAGAGCAGGTCATTTTTAACTCTGATGAGAGCAGACTCTCTACTATGATACAGTATGAAATCCTGACGGGAACTCATGAACAATCTCTAAGAAAGAACATAGTTGGAGGAGATTACCATTTCTAGTATCTTTGACAGAAAAAGGAGATTTGAGATCGGTCTGTAATTAACTAATTATTTGGGTTCAAGTTGTGGTTTTTTAATGAGAGGCTTAATAACAGCCAGTTTGAAGGTTTTTGGGACATATCCTAATGACGATGAATTAATATTCAGAATAGAAACTATGACTTCTGGAAGCACCTCTTTTAATAGCTAAGATGGAATAGGGTCTAACATACATGATGTTGGTTTAGATGATTTAACAAATTTAAACAAATCTTCCTCTCCTATAGTAGAGAATGAATGGAATTGTTCCTCAGGGAATCTATAGTGCACTGTCTGATACAATACTAGCTGACAGCTGCATGGTTATAATTTTATCTCTAATAGTATCGATCTTGGAAGAAAAGATGTTCATAAAGTCATTACTGCTGTGCTGTTGGGAAATGTCTGCGCCTGCTGATGCTTTATTTTTTGTTAATTTAGCCACTGTATTGAATAAATACATGGGGTTGTTTTGTTTTCTTCTAAAAGAGACAAAGCAGTAGCAGATCTAGACGGTTTTTAGAGCTTTTGTAGTTAGAAGTGACTTCCCTCCATGTTAATACAAAATACTTCTAGTTTTGTTTTCTTCCAGCTGTGCTCCATTTTCTGGGCTGCTCTCTTTAGGGCACGAGAGTGCTTATTATACCACGGTGTCAGACTGTTTTCCTAGAACTTCTTTAAGCATAAAGGACCGACCTTGTCTATAGTTGAATGCATGGAGAGTCAATAGTTTGTTACACCATCAAGTTTTTCTGAGCTACTGGATATGCTAAGATATTGAGACCAATCTGAAAGATTATTTACAAAGCAGTCTTTTTTATAACAATATTTGTAACAAGGAGTTGAATTTGCAACTTTAGCTATATGGCGTTATAACACGAGAATAGCTACTGATCCGAAAAGATATATCACTTCTGCGGCAGAATTTCACACACCAGTAACACATTCAATCCTGGGATCGTATTTAAATCTAAAGAGATTTATGACAATGAGTAGGTCCTGACACGTGTTGTCTAACCCCAATAGAGTTTAGCAGTGTTTTCTAATAAAGGCTGATCCCGAATGAAATCTTTTTTCAGTATTCTACAATGGGATATTAAAAATCACAACAAATTATAGGTGACTTTATCCTGCAAGCCAGCACTAGCTCAGATAAAAAAATCAGCAAAAGTAGTCAATTCCCAAGTCCGAACAAATAACTCTCAATAACCAGTCTTTTTTAGTGAATTCAAACCATTTTTTATGACTAGTTTAGTCAAACCAATTCACAAAAAATTTACTCTTATGAACCGGTTCAAAGCCATATGGTGGGACTAGAGAAACTTATGAGTTCATAATTAAATTAGAAACTCAATTAAGTTTCTTGAGTAATGAAAGACACCAAAAAAAAATCCTTGGGGTTCACATGAATTCACCTGAACATGAAGTTGAAGGGCCTTGCTTATTGTATGTGAGAGCGTTGTGTGTGTCTAGATTGTTTTGTTTTGTTCAGGCACTGCTGTTATTTCTCAATGCCATTTTACCACCTTCTAGTCTCACTGTTAGGAGTGAAGATGACAAGCACGAGCGGAGGAAAGCCCAGGAGACAAAGCTGGAGCCCTTTCTATGTGAACCATGGTGAGAACACACACACATACACCAGATACTGTTTTCATCATGAGAGTTGAGCTGTTTCTCTCAACCAAGTCATCATGGACTATTATGTTTGTTAGGAATGTTAAGGACCTTAATCTTTCTTTCTCTCTCTCTCTCTCTTCTCTCTCTATCTCTCTCTCTCTCTCTCCTCGCTCTCTCTCTTTCTCTTCTCTCTCTCTCTCTCTCTCTCTCTCTCTCTCTCTCTCTCTCTCTCTCTCTCTCTCTCTCTCTCTCTCTCTCTCTCTCTCTCTCTCTCTCTCAGCCCCAAACCGACGATAGAGGAGATAAAACAGTGGGCGCAGTCTTTCGATAAGCTGATGAAGAACCCAGCAGGGAGGAACAAGTTCCGTGAGTTCCTGCGGACGGAGTACAGTGAGGAGAACATGCTTTTCTGGCTGGCCTGCGAGGACCTGAAGAAGGAGATCAACAAGAGTGCCATCGAGGAGAAGACTCGTTTGATCTACGAAGACTACATCTCCATCCTCTCATCCAAAGAGGTACATACACAGCCACAAACACACACACCCTAATCAACACACACATGACAGTGTGAAGTAGCAGAATGGTTCAGTGTAAACTTCTTTGCTGTCTTTATAATCAAGGGTTTATCCTATAATCACATCTGAGTAAACGTTTAAGACTTAGTGTGTGGCAAAGAAACGAGGCTTGAAGGAATTCTGCCAGATGTATGATTGAAGCTTAATGTTTTATAAGGCTCATTTCCTGAGATACAGGCATCTAGCACCATATGTGGCGGTTGATTCTGTTTTCTATTATGATCTGTTCATGTTTTGTCTCCTGTCGATGCGAGACAGCAGGGTGTGCATGTATTGTACACAGTATCGTTGCGTTCTCGGTGCGCACATGTGCTGCTGGTATGCCGTTTAATTCATTGTGTTGACATGCTGAATGTGCCTCTTGGCTTTTTCATCCTCGGAGCCAGAACTCACACCTTCAAACTCCACAACTTTCAAAAGGCAGCTGAGGAAAACATACTTTCTAGAAGTAAATTAAGGAGCAAAGGTTGAGCAAAGGAAGCTATAAATTATTTTATAGCTGCTGGACTCTACTGCAAAGCGGTTATATAAATAGAGTGGGAGTGAGTGAGTTCAGATGGAAGCGTTGTGTTGACCTAAGCTCCTAATTCCAGTGCTTGTACACTTTTGAGTGTCTGGTATGAGAATGAAAGGAATCCTTATATAGAGTCATGAAAGAAAGTAAACTAGAGAGGTCAGTGTAGTAATAGCCGTGGCCCATGGTGCACAGGTTTCATAAAGTTTAAGAGATTAATGGGACTGAAACTTGAAAACATATCTAAGATTTTTTGAGGTACACTGCTGTTCAAAATTGGGATTAGTACGGATTTTTTTTTTTGAAGAGATTATACTCTCCAAGTATAAATGCTCAGCAAGGCTGCATTTAATTGATTGAAAAAATACATTAAAACAGTAATCCTGTGAAATATCATTACATTTTCAAATAACTGTTTTCTATTTTAATCTAAATGTAATGTATTCCTGTGATGGTAAAGCTGAATTTTCAGCATCATTACTCTAATATACTGATTTGTTGCTCAAAAAACATTTCTTATTATCATCAATGTTGCTGTTAGGTTATATTGCATCATATTTTTGTGGAAACTGTGATACATTTTAGGGTACTTTTATGAATAGAAAGAACAGCATGTATTTGAATATAATGAATGATATTGAATGAAAGGAAAAGTCATTGAAATGTGTTGGTCAAAAAGGGTGATAGAAGGGCTTGATGTCACTGTTCAACATTGTTAATGTTTTCCTGAGCTGCTGAAACTAAACAGCTTGGAAATGTTTCTGCAACTGTACAACGTGCATTAATATTTAATGAAGGCAAGCGTGGTTCAGTTTCTGGTTGGTTAACCGTACTCTAGCATATGGAATTCGAAGCAGACCTTTATAACTCAGAATTAAAAGCCTCTTTCAAAAGTCTGTTAACCCAGGCTTTAAAAAGACATTAACCCAAATTCAAAATTTTGACCATCCTAACCTTGAGTATTATCATAAAATGACTATAAAACTATCCTTTATAAGCATTTTATTTGAATATTATCCGAATTCACAATGCTCTGTTTCTATCCTTAAGGTGAGTCTGGACTCTCGTGTTAGGGAAGTGATCAACAGGAGGATGCAGGATCCCACCCCTCACATATTTGAGGACGCACAGCTGCAGATCTACACCCTCATGCACAGAGACTCCTTCCCACGATTCCTCAACTCCTCTGTCTACAGATCACTGGTGCAGGGGGGGTCACGCTCCTCATCGGAGTCATAGACCCCCGACTCCCTCCTCTTTCTTTCTCTCACTCTCTCCACCCAATGTCTCCCTATTTCTCTCCATCTCTCTCCATTGCACAACCACTCGAGGAGAAAGTACTCCTTTTTTTGTGTCACGGTTGGATTACCTTTTTTTTTTGCGTATTCCATGTTCCTCTGTCATTTTTGAGGGAATTCCTCTTTTTTTGGGGGGGGTGTTTCTCCTGAAACTGGAAGACACAGGGTTGAAAATGCAGTTTTCAGTCTTCAAATCTTCTTTTTCCCCCCCGTACCATCATTCCAAGTGTATGTGGCAGCAGCAGCATTAACTACTGATTTTCACAGCCATCTTTTCTTTTTTTCCCACGCAAACATGCTACTTTTATCTCCTGACGTCTCTAGTTGAAGAGAGTTGAGAGGGCCTCTGCAATAACATACACTGGAGTGGCCTGACCAATCTGCTCCTCTCCCCTGACCCCTGACCTGTCCACTGTCTCTGTGCTCTGATTGGCTCTGTGAGGAGAGGGGTCGAGGGGTGATTGGCTGCATCGTAAAGAGAGGAATGGCACTTTTTCAAGGTGCTAAACAAATAGGTACAACAATATTTACACATTATTTAGAATGCAAATCAATTTCCAGGCCCAGATGGAATTGTCCATATTTAAGCACTGAATTTGAGGGAAAATCTGTGGAATGGATTTAAATATGGTAAAATGACTAAACTCATACTGGTAGTTGAAAGCATTATCAAATTAGCCCAAATAATTTAATAAACTAAGGCAGGGGGACATAGAATTTTGTAAAAGATGGCATAACTATTCTGTTTGAGATTTCTGCGTGTACAGATTTCATGTGGGCAATTTCAAACAACAATATTGGTAACATAGGAGAAAAAAAAAGAGGAGGACCGCCAATTTTAGAGATATTAAATGAAACAAACATACAAGAGATGAGAGAATGACATGGTCTTAATTAGACTGGTCACTCACATTTTAAAATGAGTATTTTTAATGTTATTTATTTTTTAATTTGTTAAACTGTGACCTGATTTGTTTTTCCTGTACATATATTAAAGAAAATCTGGAACATATGCAACATACCGAGCAAGCTGTTAGTCCTGAGTGCTCAATTGCGCTGTATCTCTCTCTGGCCTAACTGTGTGTGTGTGAGCGTGTGTTTGAGTGAGTGAGAGCGTGTGTTTGAGTGAGTGAATGCTTCTGAGGGTGAATGGTGTGAAAATCACAAGTCTCTCTGGCGCCTCCTGTAGACAGGTACTGCAGTTTTACAAGCTGTTTCTCAGTGTTCCTGCCTTTTCTTTAGGCAAAAGCAGATGATCCTAGTCGACATGAAATCAAAATTAGCTTTATTGGTCAGTGCACATTATTCCAAAGAAAATATTTTGTCTTTGTAAATGTAAAAACATACATCCGCCTCTAAAACTATCTAAAATCATGGCAAAATTGCAGTAATTTAATTTATGTTGTTGTAATAAATGTTACAGCAATAATAGCAGATAACCATACGTTTGAATTTAACTCTTAACTCTTTCACGTCATCGCAATGTTTTTTTCTGTCAGTTTATCACACAACGTACATGTTTTAAAGAGAATATCTCTTAAATTATTTGTCAGCATTAGCGAATAAGAACAGCATTGCACAGGTTTTATAGTATTGTACAGCAAACTTTAAAAAAGAAGCCATGAGCTGCTGTAAAATCCATTTCAAGATTTCACTGGCCCAGCACACTTCATTTATACACATTTAATGCTCAGTGTTACGCCTGAAACTCATTTTCTTTACAGATGCCTTCAACAGCATCTGAACTTACTCGATATTTAGAACATAGTACGAGCCGGCTGGACTGATGTTAACACTGTGAGCTGCGCTACCACTCGAAACTTATTATATTTTATACATTTCATAATGTGAATCCGAAACCAACCAGTACTGTGCGAGTGAGTCCACAATAATAGAGCATTTTTAGGCTTTATATATCAGTGCTGATCTGAAAAACAGGTGTTAATTTTTTTTCCCGTAACGTTCTCCTTCCTTAAGCAGTTCTTTTAGTATGAGCAAAGAAACCTTAATATCAGATGTGTTATTTCACATTGAAATGAGGTAAATCATCCACATCCGCTTGGTACTTCCTGGATTTGGTTCTTTGTAAATATTTTCATGTACAGTAAATAAATGTATAAAGAATTAAAGACTCTGAAAGTGAGATTTTGAGAGTCATGTGGCAATTTAGAGGAACTTCATGTACTGTAGTCCAAAAAAAAAAACTGATGCCTCTTTTCTTTTTTTTTTTTTATCAATTGTGCATGAAGATGTACATTTTGGAATATGTGTAAAATAGTTGTATATATGGTTATATATGTACATGAACATATTTAATATTGCTCTTTTTGTCCGACATGATGTGACCAGTCTAACTTAAGCCGTGTGTGTGTGTGTGTGTGTGTGTGTTAAAAGTTCAGTGAACTTTAAGACAATGGGAGAGATGTCAATGTCAATGTCATTGCGGCCTTTGACAGTGAACACTCGATTACACAGGGATACGCACAGTTACGCACCGTTCCGCTCTTAAGACACTCAGAGAGGGAAGCTTGCTGGTGGACCTCTCAACGTTTCCCGTGCACTTTGCATTCCCAATGAAAGCGATTAAGAGGACACTGTACTGTACTGTATCAGCAGATCACATGAGCTCCACTGTCGCAGTTCATACATGTCGAACTCGGCTCAGCTGTCGCTCACGTTGCCTCAACATGGTCAATCACTGGAAAGTAACTGCAGTTCTTTGCCTTTGAAAAATTGCTGTCAGTGTGCAACACTTTGCAAACCAGTGTGATGCAACAGATTTCAACTTTCCCTGTATAATCAGCGTCAATACTGCAAAGTGAAAATAAGGTAAACTGGATTTGCCATTTATTAAACTAATATTAACAGTTAATTTAAATTTGAATGTTATAATTTTTTACCTTTAAAAATGCATTTAAACATTACATGTTGTACTATTTGCAAATTTAAGATTTATGCTTCAAGTTAGCAAAATATATAGGGATGCACTGATATTAAAATTCCGGCCCGAAACCGATAAGCTGTTAAAACACTAAAATCAGTCCAAGTGAATTTAGGCATTACAGCATTATAATGTACAGTTTAATTATTAGTTAATTATTATTACAGATGATTAGTATTTTTAAAGATCAAATTTAAGTGAGTATTAGGTGATGGTAAAGGTAGTCTACACAAAAATATTTAGGCTTAAATTGAAGATTTTTTTGAATGGCATATTCTATATTCATTTGGATGACACAATTAAAACGTAGATTTTAGTCTTAATGTGATGCGTATTTGCCAGTCATACATAAATGAAACGGGTAAGATTTCTGCACTTAAAAAATAAGTGAATAAATACATTTTAAAAAGTACAAAAAATAATCAAGCCATAGTTTAGTATTAACTACTTGCACCAATTACATTTTTTGTAGTAATCATATTTACAAAATAATTTATTAAAACCGCTTTAGAATCAGAATTAATCTGTTCATTGTGAAAACAATGAAATGTATTCAGTTAACGTAGAAACGTGGTTAAAATATGAGTAGTTGTGGAACAAGCACTATTAAATTTGTTAAAATGTTGAAACAAATTGGATTTATTGATGCAAAAAATATAAACCTTTTACAGAAATCTTACCTATTTCTTACAAATATGCATCACATTAAGTTTATTAGTTTGTTAAAACTGATCCAAATGGATGAAAACTTTATATGCAATTCAAATACATACAGTACATCTTAAATTTAGGCCTTACATTTTTTGAGTGTATATTATGTAAAATTATGCGAAATAAGCAGCACAATTAAATATACATTCTTTAATATTGACTAAGAACCAATATGGTAGCAATATATCATGCATCTCAACACATGCTTGCAGTGCAGCCAGTTTCGATAATGATAATAGGAGTGTTTGACTTTGTTGTATCACTAACTAGCAATTGTCCTCATCCTCTTTCAACAGCTGCACAAATCAGACAGACTTTCACAAACTTGTATTTGATTGGAGACGGGGACTGTGACCTAGAGCCGCTTATGTTTACATCAATTTCTTTAAGGTGCCAAAATTAATCTAGCCTTCTAACAGTCTCAAACTAAGGAGCTTTGTGTGGAGAAAGGAGTGAGTCTGTCAATAACCGATGTGTTTCCATCATCTGCGTTACGGCATCACCAAATGCTCACACTGCTCTTTGTTACAATACGTTTTGGTTTCAGTGTGTCAAGCTCTCACTTCACATGCTCCAGCCTCAAGGTTTTGCCATCTCATCCGCCTTCCCTCACTCTTTCTTACGTTCTCACCGGTCGCTCTGTGAGATTTTCTCTTTTTGTCTTGTATTCTCACGAGATTTGCAGTGCCATGACATACAGCAGTGAGATCAGTCCCTGACTCATGGACTTCTATGGACACTTATTTATTGACATTAGCATTATATTTTGTATAAAAATAAATCAAGTTATGTTTTAAAGAGTATGTTTATGGTTTTCTGGACCAATTTTTTTCTTTGTTTCCCAAAGTCTGTGACCATTACTGTGTAACCTCCCCTCGCCCTTGGGTGCCATAGCAGGACGCCCTCTTCAGGTTGTGGTTGGGGCTTAAGGTCCTTTTTAATCCAGGCCAGCTCAATGCCGGAGATGATTTCATCAAGAACTCGTCTGTAATATTCCATAACCTTTGACTTGGTTGCAGATTATTTTGAATGTTTTTTTTTTTAAAGAGAAGATATGACTATAATGATAATAATAAAGATGTTTGTGTTATTATTCATTTACAGCTTGCCAAGAGATTCACTGTGACTGTGGCCCCCAAAAGGGCTTTTCACACTCTACTCAACCCGTAAATACCTTAAAGCTCAAAGTACAATTCGGTTTTGATGCGAATGCTTACACTGTGTCCGAATTTACATACTGTCTAGTACTACATTTGGTTTGAAACTTTACTTTCAACCATTAAAAAAGTATGTTCTATATAATATGAATATGGGTAGTAATAAAATCCTGACGTACTACATCCATCACATTGTTACTGTCACATGACGTACTAGCGCCAGTTGTTGCTTTACTGCCAATCAGTCAGCGATCAACGATCGTGGCCTCATTGGATAGCAAAGTGTCCATTGAGTGCACACTCCAGAATCTCAGCAGTAGTAGTAGATGACCTATTACCCAGTACTTTTCGCCTACTGTTTTTCGAATACTAAGAATTTGGACATAGGCTTACTACTTTTTTGTGTTTTTCACATTCTAGATAGTATAGAAGCAGACATATTCGGACTCGGTATTCATGTATGCGTTCAGCTGAACGCATAGCCTTTGAAAGTCTACTACATTTGATAGTTTGTAGAAAGATTTATTTTCATCCAGAAGTTACTTATGAGCGATAAAAATGTATTTTTATTTGTGTAGAGTTGATTGTATCTCTTAAGCCCCTCAAACAAACATTTGTCATCGTGGTGTCTACTGGTACTGCGACCTGTGGTAGTTTGTTGTTTCAAAGACTGTGGACAAACTAATTTATTTAATTTATTTTTTTAATCAATGGACAACCAATGGCTTGTTAAATGCCTCGTTAAATAGTAATGTTTTCTTTTGAAACATTCTTCCTAAAAGTTATTACAATTATTATTGATTAGTTATAAAATCTATCTATCTATCTAAATTGAACCGATACAATTTACTGAATATATTTTGAGGCAAAGGTCTTGTTAATGATTTTCAGTTTCGTTCAAGTTAATTAAACTGTTTATCAATAACTGAAGAATATGTAAAGGTATGGGATTTGGGAACAGCCTCTGCTGTTGAGGCTAAAGGCACAATCTTTGACATGATAATAAATAGCTGGCTGACTTTTCCATAAGTTGACATGATATGGTTAGATTCAGATATGATTTATTAAGTTGGGTATTAATTAAACTTAGAATGGTTTCATTATAAATATGGTGATAATCTATTTAAAAATATGATATTAATCACATCATAATATATGTGTTGTTACTTCTGTTAAGCCATTAAAATTATTTAGATCTACTTAAAAGCTTTCAGAATCTTTACTTTTTAAAAAATTTTTTTTTTTTCTGTATTTTTAAACTAACTTATTTCATGACAGTATATTTACTTTGCTGAACTGAAGCCCCCCCAATGCATTTTCCCACGAAATGTTACGCCATCAATATTCAATTTTATTTTCTATTTTTCCTCATCATTACATTGAGCTGAACCGTTGAAGATGATGCCAGTGAATAGCACATTTTTCCTTAAGGTGTGCCTTTAGCCCCATTGTAACCAATGTTAGGATATAATCACTAACCCAGAATGAAGCATTGTGTGATATAGAATAAACTAACTTAAAATGACATTAACCCAGGGTGCACAATCACACAGGCTTTATTTGAAATGTGAAAAGCCCATAGGACGGTAATATGATCTGTTGTGTCCCTCTAAATAGCATTTACACTTAAGTTGACCCCCCTCTGCACATCTGGTTTTACTTTAAGGAAGTTGACTAGAATGCAAGCAGCATTTGTGCACTTTTTGTTTAGAATTAAGAGCTCTTTATGATGGAAATTGGAATCGTCTTTTCTCACGTTGGCTTCTTAATATCAGTAGCTATACATGCCTTTTTCAGATTGGACTACTGAGGTTTCCTATGATAATTCTCATTATTATTGTGTTGACTTGATCCTTTCAACAGCAGGACTAACCGTAACCACGTACAGTATCTAACCCAGTGTAAGAATCCTAAAATGCTCAGGGATTTTCTCTGGCTTTATCGTTCTTGTTGCCATCTCTGAGAACATTTATGGAAATATTGTAATATTGCCAAAACAATCACAGGCAGCAGTCAGGCGGCTCTCTGCTTCTGCCAAGGTGACCGCTGACTCAAACCACCAACAGTGTACAGTACAAAAGCTTTATGCACGTATCAGCACTGTTCAAACATCTGTGTTGCATAAAGTTTGAATGTATGAAGGAAAGAACAAATGGCTAAAAATGTAAGACGGAAATACCAATACAGAGAGATATTTTTCCCTCCCCCTTCAAGTTCCACAAACAGTCCTGGAGCCAAACTTGAGGTTCAGTTCACGCTGCCATTCTAACAAGAATCTGGTAGTAGATGGTTGCGCTGACAAGAGCTGAGACTCATCATCTGGACAGAGATGATTAGCTCTTCTCAATAAAACACATGATTTACATGATGAAGAACACTAACAGACCCTTAATAGACAAAGACATGAGAAACTTGCTCTCACTGTATGAAAGCATAACAACCTGTGTACTTAAAATTGGCATGAAATTAAAATTAACGCCATATATCTTGCACATGCATGTAGACGTTATCGTGACTTCTCCAATCATTTAGTCCATTTTTTTAATGAATGTACTGTATTTTAGTTTGATAAGGTTTTTATTGAACATTTTTTTTAATTATTTTTATGGGATTTTTATGCAGTTGTTAAAGTCCATGTATTACTTTTTAACCACTTTTTGACCATAGACCTGGAAAATGACATTTCCAACTTAAACCGTTGTAAATCTTGAATGCTTTAGAGCACAGACTTAAGTTTGATCGCTTCTTTTTAAAGAAGAAACTTGGCAGGCAGATATTGCTGAAGTGAAAAAAGTGATATATACAGTGGTGTGAAAAAGTGTTGGCCCCCTTCCTGATTTCTTATTTTTTTGCATGTTTGTCACACTTTGTTTCAGATCATCAAACAAATTTAAATGTTAGTAAAAGATAAGTCAACAACATGCAGTTTTTAAATGAAGGTTTTTATTAAGGGAAAACAAAATCCAAAACTACATGGCCCTGTGTGAAGAAGTGTTTGCCCCCCTGTTAAAACTGTGGTTTATCACACCGGACTTCAATTTCTCTAGCCACACCAAGACCTGATTACTGCCACACCTGTTCGCAATCAAGAAATCTCTTAAATAGGACCTGCCTGACAAAGTGAAGTAGATCAAAAGATCCTCAAAAGCTAGACATCATGCCGAGATCCAAAGAAATTCAGAAACAAATGAGAAAGAAAGTAATTGAGATCTATCAGTCTGGACAAGGCTATAAAACCATTTCTAAAGCTTTGGGACTCCAGCGAACCACAGTGATAGCCATTATTCACAAATGGCAAAAACAAGGAACAGTGGAAAACCTTCCCAGGAGAGGCCGGCCGACCAAAATTACCCCAAGAACACAGCGACGACTCATCCAAGAGGTCAAAAAAGAACCCAGAACAACATCTAAAGAAATGCAGGCCTCACTTGCCACAGTTAAGTTCAGTGTTCATGATTCAACAATAAGAAAGAGACTAGGCAAAAATGGTCTGCATGGCAGAGTTCCAAGACGAAAACCACTGCCGAGCAAAAAGAACATAAAGGCTCATCTCAATTTTGCCAGAAAACATCTTGATGATCACCAAAACTTTTGGGAAAATACTCTGTGGACTAACGAGACAAAAGTTTAACTTTTTGGAAAGTGTGTGTCCCATTACGTCTGGCGTAAAAAAGTAACACTGCATTTCAGAAAAAGAACAACATACCAACAGTAAAATATGGTGGTGGTAGTGTGATGTCTGAGGCTGTTTTGCTGCTTCAGGACCTGGAAGACTTGCTGTGATAAATAGAACCATGAAAATCCTGAAGGAGAATATCCGGCCATCTGTTCGTGACCTCAAGTTGAAGCGAACTTGGGTTCTGCAGCAGGACAATGATCCAAAACACACAAGCAAGTCCACCTCTGAATGGCTGAAGCAAAACAAAATGAAGACTTTGGAGTGGCATAGTCAAAGTCCTGACCTGAATCCTAATGAGATGCTGTGGCATGACCTTAAAAAAGCGGTTCATGCTCAAAAACCCTCCAATGTGGCTGAATTACAACAATTCTGCATAGATGAGTGGACCAAAATTCCTCCACAGCGCTGTAACAGACTCATTGCAAGTTATCGCAAACGCTTGATTGCAGTTGTTGCTGCTAAGGGTGGCCCAACCAGTTATTAGGTTTAGGGGGCAAACACTTTTTCACACAGGGCCATGTAGTTTTGGATTTAGTTTTCCCTTAATAATAAAAAACCTTCATTTAAAAACTGCATCTTGTGTTATCTTTGACTAATATTTAAATTTGTTGAAACATTAAAGTGTGACAAACGTGCAAAAAAAATAAGAATCAGGAAGGGGGCCAACACTTTTTCACACCACTGTATAAATATTTTTTCATTTTCAAAAACAAGAGGTACTGTAAAACTGAGAAAATCAAAGCCAGAAATCTAAAGTTGTGTTACAAATTTGAGGTTGACATCTCAAATAAAAAAAAACTTTTAATATTTTGTTTGGGTGCAATACCAAATGTTTCCAGAAGATGACATTTTTCCATTCACATTTTTCATTTTCGATAATCCGTTACATTCCGATGTATGTCACAATATGGAAGAAAAGAGGGTTTTAAGATGCCGCACCAAATGATGGTAAAGCAAGCAGGTTCGAAACGTGCCACAAAAGTTGTATTTTTAAAGGTTTTAGTTATAACAATGATGCTTTTAGGAAAGAACTATGGCCCCCATCAAATATTTAAATGCTTGGGATAACACTTTCCAATAAGGTCCTATTAGTTAATGCATACAATTAACAATGAGCAATACATTTGATACAGTATTTATAAATCTATGTTAATGTAAGCTATTAAAAATAAAACCATTCATTGTTTGTTCATGGTAAGTCTGGTCCATTAAATAATGTTAACATATTCATCTTTTGATTGTACAAACCCAATTCCAAAAAAGTTGGAACACTGTACAAATTGTGCCCCAATTGAAAACAACAATGCAATGATGCTGGCGCCCTTTCAAATTTCAATATTTTATTCAGAATAGAACATAGATGACATATCAAATGTTTAAACTGAGAAAATGTATAATTTTAAGGGAAAAATAAGTTAAATTTCATGGCATCAATATCTCAAAAAAGTTGGGACAAGGCCATGTTTACCACTGTGTGGCATCCCCTCTTCTTTTTATAACAGTCTGCAAACGTCTGGGGACTGAGGAGACAAGTTGCTCAAGTTTAGGAATAGGAATGTTGTCCCATTCTTGTCTAATACAGGCTTCTAGTTGCTCAACTATCTTATGTCTTCTTTATCGCATCTTCCTCTTTATGATGCACCAAATATTTTCTATGGGTGAAAGATCTGGACTGCAGGCTGGCCATTTCAGTACCCGGATCCTTCTTCTACGCAGCCATGATGTTGTAATTGATGCAGTATGTGGTCTGGCATTGTCATGTTGGAAAATGCAAGGTCTTCCCTGAAAGAGACGACATCTGGATGGGAGCATATGTTGTTCTAGAACTTGGATATACCTTTCAGCATTGATGGTGCCTTTCCAGATGTGTAAGCTGCCCATGCCACACGCACCCCCATACCATCAGAGATGCAGGCTTCTGAACTGAGCGCTGATAAAAACTTGGGTTGTCCTGTCATCTTTAGTCCGGATGACATGGCGTCCGAGCTTTTCAAAAAGAACTTCAAATTTTGATTCGTCTGACCACAGAACAGTTTTCCACTTGCCACAGTCCATTTTAAATGAGCCATGTCCCAGAGAAAACGCCTGCGCTTCTGGAACATGTTTAGATATGGCTTCTTTTTTGACCTATAGAGTTTTAGCCGGCAACGGCGAATGGCACGATGGATTGTGTTCACCGACAATGTTTTATGGAAGTATTCCTGAGCCCATGTTGTAATTCCATTACAGTAGCATTCCTGTATGATGCAGTGCCGTCTAAGGGCCCGAAAATCATGGGCATCCAGTATGGTTTTCCGGCCTTGACCTTACGCACAGAGATTGTTCCAGATTCTCTGAATCTCTGGATGATATTATGCACTGTAGATGATAACTTCAAACTATTTGCAATTTTTCTCTGAGAAACTCCTTTCTGATATTGCTCCACTATTTTTCGCCGCAGCATTGGTGATCCTCTGCCCCATCTTGACTTCTGAGAGACACTGCCACTCTGAGAGGCTCTTTTTATACCCAATCATGTTGCCAATTGACCTAATAAGTTACAAATTGTTCCTCCAGCTGTTCCTTATATGTACATTTTAACTTTTCCGGCCTCTTATTGCTAACTGTCCCAAAAAAACTTGTTTGGAATTTTTAGCCTCTTTATGAAATCCAAAATGAGCCAATATTTGTCTTGACATTTCAAAATGTCTCACTTTCAAAATTTGATATGTTATCTATATTCTATTTGTGAATAAATATAAGTTTATGAGATTTGTAAATTATTCCATTCCTTTTTTACTCACAATTTGTACAGTGTCCCAACTTTTTTGGAATCGGGTTTGTAATAATGTGTTAGTAAATGAGGAAATATTAAAGTTAATAAATGCTTTAGAATTGTTTATACTTCATGGAACTAATGTAGTTAACTAATATCATTATTGTAACGTTACCAAGTTTTGTCTGAGGCCCTGAATCAATCAGTAGCTATTATCATTATTACAGTAGCTATAATTTTATTTATTTTTACAGTTTTAGAAGACTTCATTCTGACAGACAGCAAAACATTTTGACCACTTTAAGTTAAATCCTTTTCATTATTTGTAGTCTGAACAGCAAAGACACATTTGTGAGTGGTTTGAAATCCAATTAGAATGAAAATTTCTGTTAATGCAGCTCAGTCTGAACAGAACAGATCAGATTTCTTTTTCACATTTGTTTTGCATTGAGTCGTTGTGACTTTATTAAAACATTGCATGTTTCTCTCTTGAACGAATATGTTTACATTTGGATATGGAAATTGAGATTTGTGATATCATTTGACCTGTGGGTATTTTCCCTGCTTTAGAACAACTCGTTTTTCTGGTAGTCTACACTGAAAAAAATAAAAATGGTATCTTTGGTAAATAAGGTATAAATAGCGCTTTAAGGTAACTAATTGCAGGTTACCACTTTTTACGGTGTATATGTTGCATACTTTCTCCTTCACCGGAGGTCTTCGATCCATGCTTTATTCCCTTGAAAGGCCTATAAACTTCCTCCAAGCACTGAGCATTTTCATTAACCCAGCCGTCATTTGAAATCAGCAGATCAAAACACTTGCCTCCTGACTCTCTGATTCCCCCATGACCTCTGGAGACTCAATGGATGCGGTTGTTTAGATTTCCACCATGTTCCATCACAGGTTCAAAGCTCTTTGATTTCTTAATAATCTGGCGGGTCTAAACCCAAATGTGGTGTTATTTAGGAGCATCGTCACTGATCTCCTCAATCCAAAACCATCTGACAGCATTTATTTTCAGTAGCCATAATTAAGAAATGTTGTGACAGCTTGTAGAACATTACTGTTCAGGCAAAGGCCAGACATATTTCACCAGCTGTGCCTTACACAAGTCACAAAGGGTCGGTTCTATTCTCAGATTTGATTAAGATCAGCTTCACAATACGAGGACGCTACTGGGAATTTTCCGAAATATAGGACCAGTTTCATGTGCAAGGCCTCAGGATCACGGAGATCAAACACTGGATTTAAACATCAGCCTCATCAGATCATGATACAAAGTTCAGTTAATACAGCAGACAAATGATGGCACTGCAACACAGCTGTTCACTCTGAGTATTGGCCGACTGCTTCCTCTAGTGGAAAACATCTGAAGCACAATAAAAACAAGCAACAAAAGCTAGTTTGGATAGTTTGTAATATATATAGGATAGTTTACCTCAAAATTAAATACTCACCTTCATTTGATTATTGGTGATTTTTTTTTCTTCTGTGGGAAACAGAAATATCTTTAAAGATGTTCTGAAATGTTTTCCACATGATGATATAGTGAATGCAGATGAGGGCCGTCCAAAACGACAAAAAGCACCATAAAAGTGGTGCATACTACCAAAATATAAGTGGTTAATCATGCTAAACAACATCAAACATCATTGGTTCCAAACACCATTGACGTCAACCCTGTTCATATTTGAATACAGTTAAAGCTGCTGTCAGTAACTTTTTTTGGGTTAAAAATGATCCAAAATCAATATTTGAGCAAGTACATAACCAGCCAGTGTTCGAAACTATCGCCTTACTTTAGCCTGATTCACAACAGTTATCTTATAATAATGTTTTCTAATTTGAGTGGTACGGGTAGGGTTTCACGGGAAATTCGAGCATGCTGCTGCATCATTACATCACTTCTGTAAACAAAGAAGTTGTCCCGGCTACTAGCTATCGCATGTGAGGATCCTGCAGGTGGCCGATCGTTCATAGCCTTTTCTCACAGCAGCTAGAATAATTAAATATCAAAAAATCATTTTGATGGCGGATTGTAATCCAGAAAGGATTATATGAAACATGTGAATTCAATTATATTCCAGTTTTAAATGTGCTTCTGATTACAGATAGCATACACAAGATTTGTATTTTAAAAGACAACCAATTCGAAGGGAGCATAATTTTTCTTTTTGGGTTAAAAGAATTTCTTAAAATGACATTTGAATGGTATGACAATTGGATTACTGTACAGAAATTGAAATCTACACATACACACTCACACTATACTCAGTCACGCAATGCTGATGTTGTTAACATTAATCTGAGAATAATGTGCTATATATGATCCTGTGGATCGCTTAATCATCCATTGGTTTGAGATTTTGGTACTGCTTTTGTTCCTCATTTGGTCAGAACAAACGTGGCAGACTTGTTACTTGTTCAGATGACAATATCCAGTGAAAATTCTTATTTGGGTCCATATTCCAAGACATAGGCCTAGAATCTGTGCATTACTAAGTATAGATTCACACCGTGCGGTGACTTGACTGCCGACACATACTCCTCAAGAACATCTAGAATTCATCCGCGCTGGAGCCGTGCCGACTCACAACCCACGCAAGCTAGATAATTCCACAAACAGCTGCAATTGCAGGTTTTCTAACAGAGAGATGGCGACAAATAGGCAAAACTTACGGACTGCAGCTTTACGTTTACAGACATTTTATTAAATATAATAAATATATAATATATAAATATAATATTAATATATATATATAGTATATATTACCCACACACACACATACTTTAAATCAGCAAGGACGCGTTAACTATTAAATGTGACAGTAAAACCATTTACAAAAGATTGATATTTCAAATAAATGTTATTTTGAACTTTCTATTAATTAAAGATCGGGAAAAAAAAAATAAAATGTATAAATGTTTTCACAAAACATTATGCAGCACAACATTGATAAATAATAATAATGTTTCTTGATCAGCAATCAGAAATATTAGAATGTTGGACACTGAAGACTGGAGTAAAGAGGCTGGAAAATTCAGCATCATTCTTTACAAACATAGAAATCTGCTGTTTTAATCATAATAATTTCACAATATTCTTTTGACTATTTTTGAACAAATAAATTCAGTCTTGGTGAGCATAAGAGACTTTTCAAAAACAGAAAAAAAGAAAATCTCATTGACCCTTAGACTTTTGATTGGTGGTGTACAGGTGGAATTAGCTATGTTAAGAGAGTAAATAATTTCCAATTTAGTTCTGTTCCTCACCTAAAGCTACTGTATGACTTCAGAATTACTCCAAATATGGAGTACGGTCATACAAACCACTTTTATAAAACGATGTTCAGCAGCTTAATTAAGTTCGACTGACTGTTCCTGTTCCCTACTCACACACATAAAACACAAAGACACACACTCAAGCCACCAAATATTCTTAGCCAAATTTACTGAGGCAGAACAGTCAAATTATTCATACAATGCATATGAACCTTCAATTGTGTACCACATTCTGTTTGTCTCTTCATCTACAAGAAGCAAACTACAGCCTACACTAAGGCTCAAATATTAACCATAATCCTTTAAGTCTTCCTAAACTCTGGAAAAGCAACCAACCATTCAAGATTTGGTTAAATAAATCATCTGCGAAGTGCATAAACTGCATCTACATATGAAAAGCACGTGTACAAAAAAAGATGAATGTGTACAAATTCTTTCAGCAACTACTTGGCACTCATAGAGCAGAAAGGCACAAGCGCTATATCAAAAGGCAAAGCAAGACTGAACAAGCCAGCTGACTTACTAGGTCTAAGTTATCGGCAGTGCATGAAAAGGCAATGATATTACACCAGTAAAAAAAAGGGGAAAATATACAGAAACAGCTTTTTGCAACACTCATTATAAATTACAAAGCTATGAAAATTAATGTATAAAAAAAAAGAGAAGAAAGAAAAAAAAAAAACATTTCCTTACACTATGAATTCAGGTCATCTCTTCATATGAAGATTCCTGCTCACTTTAGTCTTTAACAAAACTATGAAGAGAGAAAACAGAAGACAAATGAATATACAGTAAAATATATGTTTTCTTTTCTATAAATGAGAAACAACAACGAGTGGAATATAATCGAATAGCTTGTTTCCTAATAAAAATACATGAGAAACAAAATTGCAAGATAGTTGATACCTTTTTTCCCCCCAGATATTCTGAATATGTATTGTGTAGACAGTGGGGCTAGTTGTCACACTTTGTATTATGTGAATATTTCTCAGTGTAGGTTTATTTTATTTCATTTTGTTACTTTTGTGACAACATGCCAAGATGGAAGTCTGCCATTTTGCTTTTCCATAAAATGTAAACATTATTTTAAAGAGAAAACAAAAAGTCATGAAACAAAAAATATAAAAGGTAAAATATAAACCTCATTAAATCCATTCTTTCCTTATAGCCAATTTATGCAGTCAGTTAAGTTCGTAAACTTTTATTGTAAAGTACAGCTGTGAAGTTTGCCTACAGTGAGAAAATACTGCCACCACGTGGCTACATTGAACAAACATGTCTCATGGTCACAATGAATTTGACAGTTTTTTTTTTTTATAGTCTTCAGCAAGCATTACTACTCATGTCAACCGATGGCTTTTGCACTGCCAGGTGTGTAGGGAGATTCTTACCTTCCACCGGTTTCCACACTCGTTGCACAGCACGAAGGTGGTCATGGGTTCATCTGCGCTGCGTGTCTGGACCTGCGGAGAGAGATTGTGCATTCCTGCTCATTTCATGCTTCAATGCAGTTTAAGCCCACTTGCAAACTTCCTTTCAGACATACAAGCGAATCAAAGACTTGTGCGAATTTGCTCCGAGCACAGATATGCGGGGCTGTTTGTGTTTCAGAAACTTGATCCACCCGGTTTTCTTTTTTAAAATATGGCTTAAGTGTGCAAATAATTTTAGAAGGACTGTATTTGTAACCTACTGTTGCGTCATGCTTCAGATTGATAGTTGTTTTTTATAATGACGGCAAGTATAAATATTTCTGGTTATAAAACAGTCCTAAACGCCGGTGAGATGTTGTAACAGCATACCTGAGTGTAAGTGCAGTTCTTGCCCTTGCATTTTCCACAGATGAACATGTCAGTCTCTGTGCCGCCCACTTTGGAGAGCTGATGCTCTCGAATGGACTCCTTGGTCAGCGCTTTCCTGATCTCTTTCAGCTCTGCGCTTGCCATCTCCTGCCAAACATGCAGTTAACACAAACACACTTCACATCCCGCAGAGAAGCTGCAATTTAACACTTCGCGGGCCAAAGTCAGACCCAGACATACCTCTGCAGTCATGCTGGCGATGCGGTCTGGAGAGATGTTGCCGCACAGGACGTTCCGGCGTAAGTCTGGGTTTTTCTGGTCCTTGAGGTTGGAGATGCGACTTCTCAGTCTGGTTTTGTACTTCATGTCAGTAGACGTTAACTCCTGGTAGATATGTGTCATGAAGTAGAGTCAAGAAAGCACAAACTCAGTTGCATTATTTTACATTTTCCTTTAAAGGTGAAGCACACATTTATTTATTTATTTTAAATGTCAAAATATATTCTCATTTCCCAGCAAAACTACTCATTGGCAAATGGAAATATAATGAAAAAGTATAAATGAGAAGTGTAAACACTGTGGCACAATCAAAACATCGCACTGTTTGTTTAAGGTAAAAGGTAAAGGTTTGGATGATTATTATTGGCCTCTACTGGTAGATGTTGTAACTATACAAGTTACAGTCAAAATACATGTTTGTCTATTCCAAGTTTTGAATTCTGACTAATTTTTACAAGCAAAATATGAATCACCAACATTTCATATACTACCGTTGTATTCAGACGGATGCAAAAGTGACAGTAAGGACATTTAGATTGTTACAAACGATTCCTATTTCACACAAATGCTGTTCTTTTGAACTTTTCTATTGCCAATTCAGTGCCATATTGTGTAAAAAAAATATTAAGCAGCACAACATTTTCAATACTGATAATAATTAGAAATGATTCCCGTGCAGCAAATCAGCATATTAGAATGATTTCTGAAGGATCACGGTACACTGAAGACTAAATTCAATTTTCCTATCACAGAAATAAATTGCATCTTAAAATATATTAAAACAGAAAACTAGTTATTTTAAATCGTTATATTTCACAATATTACTGTTTTCAGTATTTTTGCTCAAATAAAAGCAGCACTGGTGAACATAAGAGACTTATTTTAAAAACAAAATAACAGACCCTAAAGTTTTAAACAATAAATGTGATGTATTTTTCCTGTATCTCCAGAGTGATTTGGCTCATTTATGGCTCAAGTGATTAGTTCAAAAACAACAAGCAATGAGCAAAGACGGCAGATTTCAAATCACATTCTTACACTGGCCCTGCACCTTCAGGTAACCACTTCAGAGTTTAACAGGAATGCTACTGTATAGCTTTCTCCAGGGCTGCGTTCCAGTTCACTATTTTTTTGCCCTTCAGTCGTTTACTCGGATGTACGTCATTGATTACGTTGCATGAGTGCCCACTACTGGCGGAACCCTTGGAATGGGCTGAACTGGAACGTCCTAAGCCCTTGATCACTTAAAATCCGCTATGGAGTTGGTTTATTGTTTACATGTTTCCCCTTACGAATTTGTTTGGTGCAGCATTCTGTATGTATATAGATATGCTTGGACTGTTATAAATGTAAAAAAAAAAAAAAAATGTATATATTATAGAGTTGTTTGGGGTGGGGATAAATTAAACGTGATCTGCGATGACGTCATAGTCGTGTTGCATTGTGGTCTACAGAGCGGCCTGAAGCGTGCATACGAAGCAGACTCGTTTCCTCGGTCAAAATCGAGGTTCGAGGGTCATGCCATGTCACTTCCATGTACAGTGGAACGCACTTCTAATGGTGGCGCGGGGCTTTCCCCTGAGGGAAAGTGGCTTAGGGAAGTTTGCGAGTGCATGTCTAAAAGTGAAGCCCAGGGGCCCGTTCTTCATCCGTCGCTTATTACATCCGAGATGAAATGTCACATCCAAGATGATCCCTGCGTTCCATTCGGAAGGGCTCATCCCTATGCCCTAATCCCTTCAAAGGGTTTACCCTTCGGAGTGAGAGCTTTGATGGGTTGAAGGGTGTAGGGGACCAAACTGTTTCTTGAAGTGCTCTTCTGCTTCATCATCACGTGCCCACACAGAGGCACCGTCATCATGCAAAGAATATGTGCAAAGGATCATGGGAGCCCGAAGTCAGTTGTACCCTTCGAAATCCTTCAATCCAAAGGGCCCTTTGAAGTGGCCAGTTATGAGCACTTTGGTTTGGAACGACCCTTCAATATGGCGGCCATGATTGTGTTCACTCTGAAGTGCCCTTCGGAGGGCGATATATATCCCGTTTGGGGATGCACCGGAGACATCCGCGCTAACTCAGATCTGGCTAATTCGTTCTTGGAGCGTCACCTGTTGTTGAGATTATATGGCTGATTGAGTTCTCTGAGATAATTGCTGTTCATGATTGGTTAAAGGGCAGATGTATCGATCCTCGAAACCACGATCAGCAGTGCAGCGATTGGCTGGCGGCAAGACAGCAATGTAATGACATCATATAATTAAAAAAGACAACTGACGAAAAACTTGACAAATTTTTTGGACTTTTATAGTAAACAGCCAAGCGAACAAACTACATATGTTATAATAAATCAATGAATGTTGCCTGTTTTTATTTTATTTAATTTTTACATGATTCCTAATTATTTATATTCACGATTTCTAATATTTGTTCAGGCTTTACATTTTTGTTTCAATGTAGTAATTAGCAATTCATTTAATTTTATATTTTAACAGATTTGTTACATGACAGCATTAAAGTTTCTTTCTAGATCATGTTATCTGCATCTCCTGCGCTCCATCAAGCCACTCATAATACATATGACATACACAATCAGACATAATATCTGTCATCACTCAAATTAATGCACGACTCTATATTATCTGTATAGCATGTGTGTAAGATTCTAATACAATTATGAAGTAATCATTTTATGATGAATAAATCTTTCAGTGAGTAAAACTGGCGGTGTCTATAGTATTAAAGACTACACAAAATCATTATCTTTCAATTAATTTTTAAATGATTATTATTTAAAAATTATTGTCCCTGGATTAGTAGGACACTCTTGTAATAAAGTAGCGGTGGTACAGGACAGATTTTAAGTATCAATTCTGCTTAAAAAGATGCAATCTAATACTGTTTACATGAAATAAGCCTGCTCCAAGCAGGTTTAAGCTTATGGACCTGTTACTATGACAGCAAGTCCGGGATGAGCTTCGAAGAACCAAACAATCCAAATCGTCAACAATCAAATCCAGCTAACCGAGTTAGCGACGTACGAAGAACGGGCCCCTGGTACTCTCTCTAGACCACCAATGATCATCCCGACATAACACTAGCTAATGTAGCTTTTGGTAATTAAAAGGATATAATCTTCAATCTGTGCTGCCAGGTGTTCACAGTCTACACCGATCGTCTGGTAATCACCTGAGAAAAAAAAAAAACACACACAAAGAAACACCAGAATAAATCAAATCCAATATTTTAACTCAACTCAAATTTTAAATCTAAACACCATTTACATTTAATAATGGTTAATTGAACATTTCAGTTCCCTTAATTTCACTTAACTTTTTATATCAAGTGCAATGAACTTACTATCATATTTGAGTGAAATGAACTGGTTTTATTTAGTCAATTTCACGGTTAGATTTTACAGTGCAGTTACTGACTCCGTTCAGTTGGTTCAGCACTTACCATCAGTCTGCAGGGCCGCCACCAGCAGCTCTCTGCATTTACTGCGCACGCTGTCCGTCGTGACAGGTGCAGGTGGGAAGGTAGTGAATTTGGGGGAGACGGGGGTGGTGGGAGTTTTTGGTGTCTCCGGCTTGTTACTAGAAAACAAAAGGTAACATAATTTCACTGTTTTGTAAAACTGCATAAAATAATCTGTATTGTAAAAAACAAATACATAGAACTGAGGGTTTGTTTACTTCTTATTCATGTTTTTAACAATTAATATTAAAGAATCAAGAAGTTGCTATCTAAAGTATACATTTGTTTATTTTACTTTTTTTCATCGTTACATTTTTTATAGAATTACTCATTTTAAAATTATCTAATTTAGTAAATATGTCAAATAAAGTGCATGAACATTGTTGTATATTATATTTTATATTGTTGTATATGATATATTTATATCTGCCACCCTTTTTAAAATGAAACATATGCATGGATGAATTGTTCAAAATAAGATCTATAATATGCATTTAGAAAATAGGTAGGATGAATTGTAATTTCATGACGACTTTAATGATTAGATTCCACACACCTGGTGTCGCTGGATCCAGGATAGTCTTTAGAAGATGAGGACTGGAGGGGAGATCCTCCTTTTTTCTTCTCCTCTGATTTACCCTCAGATCCATCTACATAAAAGAAGTCCAGCATTAACATCAGGACACACACACTGCATTCACTATCACCAAGTTAACTAGTAACATCCTTAAGACAATAAAAGCAGGAAAGAAAACAGAGAGCAGCTTCGTCCCACCACTTTTCAGAAGGAAACTCTTCAGTCTCCTCCATCACTGTCATTCACTCTAAAATAAGTGTATTTTTTTTTCTCGGTGTGTGTGTGTGTGTGAATAGGGATGCAGTACCTAGCAGTTTCTTCCAGGTCTTGATGAGAGATTTGGCCAGTGTCTGCACCTCCTCATCCAAGCTCTGCTTCCGCACTGCATTCACTGACATCCCGATCCGCGTGGACTGCACCGTGGATCACAATGAAACAGAAGGAAGATCACGTCTGTTGCATTAAATATACCACTGGACTATCACAACATCCAACCCAGTATTGAATAACCAAATATGATGCTTTGACTACCTGATCCTTCTGCTATAAAATGCCCAAAAGAGGGGAGATCATAAGTAAATAAAACAGCAAGCAAATGCCTGCTAAAGATTTTCAGCTATAAAAAAGCAGTACATTTAATACTAGGCATGATCGCCTTTACTATTTTAATCACAGTATATCAGGCACTGCTCTGGAAAAGACTGAAACACAGCTCTGGGATATGTTTTCCCCATGTATTATTTTTTCTTCTGTGTATCACAGCTGTTTTTTTTTCTCAGAATTCTTCCTCGGGGACTAAGAAGCCAATGTGTCTGTACATTAACTTTAACTAACATAAACTAACATTAAAATTGGAAATATTAATAAAAACTATAATAGATTCTCAGTTAAACTAAAATAATACGGATCCATCCAATGACAATAATCCTACAGTAAATGCACATAAAGTAGGCAGTTACAAATATACTGTATATACATACAGTAGTGCATTTGAAACACATTGGTAGATTCTAAAACAAACACTGGCTCTGTTCAGAATTGAATACTGTGTATACGATTATTAAAAAAAAAAAAAAAAAAAAGCATATGAAAAAGTATGCACCGTTCAATCTATGCAACATCTGCAAATGAGGTATAGAAAAATTATTACTTTGCATTTTTTAAATGATGTAACTTTTGTCATTACGATCACGTAATGAGTGAAAATATATACAGGATCTATATGATTTGGATATATATAAATTATTCATTCATCAGACTGGGAATTGAAGGTTGAGCACACTCCATTGTGTTATTTAACATTCCATGCAATATGTGCCGTTGGGTACTGCACTTTCTGGAAAATGTAGTAGGTCATCCAGATATTCTATGCACGCATAGATTTTGCATACTAAGCACAGATTTCATTCTACACACTGCTGAAATATTACAAACAGTACACCATTCCAAACACAGCCGATGAGAACAGCAGCATGGGATTCCCTGACTGGAAGAGAAAGCCATGATCATGTAATCCAACACGGCACATGCTCTGTCCACAGACGCCGTCTCCAGCCCTGCTGAGATACCTGTAGGGTCTCCAAAGACATCTTCATGTTCTTCAGCTCCCGAAGCAGGTCAATGGCACCATCCTGAAGACAAAAACAAAATACATTGATCTTGCCATGAAAATAGCTATAGATGCTGGTATGGAAATAAAACAAATTCATCAATCAATCTTGATGAAGAAAAAACACACACACACACACACAACGTGGGCGAAGGACTGTTACACAACAACTTCTCAAATGCATTAGTAAACACTGACTTCCACAACTAGCTGTTTCACAGAAAACCCCAGCCAGTCTGCACATAGATGCTGTGTTTTGGGGACAAAACTGAGACTGGCTGGTGTGAAGTGTTGGCTTAAATGAGGCTTTTGTTTACGCTGGAGAAATCTGGAGAACAACCAGCTGCCAGCTCAACACAGTACACTAACGCTTCAAACATGATGAGAGTAAAAGCCGATTGTGCATGAAGATTGGCCAATAAGAGCCCGGCGGTTGTCTGGATGAGGATGAAACAGGTGATAATCACACACACACACACACAGTAACTAGATCTCGTGCTTGTATAAAGAAGACAAACAGAAACGCACGCGCGGATGAAATCAACAGTTCTGTCTCCTGCATGTTTTTCAGATGCTAGAAGGAAATCGGTCACACTTACAGTGTTTTTCTTATGTACCATTTTGTCCAGCTTCTTTGCGATGCGCTCCACTTCTTGGTGCTTCACCATGTTTACAGGTTTAGGGCTGTTTGATGGCGCCCGATGGCCTTGCCTCCATTTATGTGGGGAGATGCGCCCGTCGCTGTGTGTGTGTCTGTTTTAGTGGCAGTATGAGAGGGATCTGCTGCCTTTCTCTCCGCTCTAGAATGTTGTGTAGCGACGTTCGAATCGCGAGCGAGTCGTTCTTTTCAGTCGAATCTTTTCAAGGAATCAAATGAACCGGTTCACAAATCAGACTGAATCGGTAACAGCAGTTCTCAAGTCAACAAACTCACCGAAACCGAGAACCTTTTTCAGACATGATTAATTCCCAGTGAGCTGACGGTAAAGGCGGGCGTACACGGTGCGATTCTGAAGGTCGGAGCGTCGTGGGTTTTGGCACGATTGAGTTTATCCGAAAATCGTACGTAGGCAGCACACACAAACGATTTACTATACGATTTTGCAAACTCATGCTCTGAGGACGAAATAGTTTTATTTGTGGCAGGTGGCTTGTGACGTCCAAAAAAAAAAAAAAAAACGAAGACCGCGAGCATCTGCGATTTCCTCCCGAGAGAAAAAAATCGCCTGCGAGCTCATACCACAGCAAAAATCGCACCGTGTACGCCCGACACACAGCGACAGAGCGACATAATCCCATTCATTTTCAGGAGACTGGCGCACAGCTGACGCCAGTGACCGTTGGCGACGGAATGTGGGCGTGTCCAAGCGACAAAAGTCATAATTCTTCAACTTTATGCAAATAGCAGTCGCATTTTCGCGTGATCGACAACCAATGAGTGAAGTCGTGGAGAGCACGGATGATTCATGACTGCGTAGGGTGAGTGTTTACGGGTACTAGGCAACCATATGGGAACGCCACATCGACATCAATTGCCAGCTACAAGCGCCAAACGGCGAAAAAGTCGCTGCGGTGTGAAACGGGGCTTTAATAGCTTTTGATTTGGCTTTAAAGGCGGGCCTCACGGTGCGATTTTTTTGCTGTTGTAGGAGCTCGCAGGCGATTTTTTTATCTCGGGAGAAAATCACAGATGCTCGCATGTGTGATTCGGCTCATACCGTGTGAGAAGAATTACGGGGCGATCCGAGAACGTTACGAGCACCTCCGTCCTCCCGATAATTTTCAAACATGTAAAAAAAAAATCGGATGCTGTCGGTTTAAATTTGTGGCGTATGTGCGGTTGAACGAGACGATTTGGCGATCCATCTGAAGTTGACCAGTCAGAAGATGACAAAAACCATATAGTCTGTAATAATTTTTGTTTAATTATACAGTTTTATTTTTTATTTGTTATTCCGAATGTTCCAAATTTGCCGTTCAGCTTTATGAATGAATATGCCTGTTGTATTTCCAGCAAAACCTGCAGAAATTCAGAAATGGCCTACTCCCTCGAGTTCTTTATGAAGAACAGAAAGTGCTTTTCGTGTCGTGACTGCCTCCGTACGATTTTTGGATAAACTCAATCGTGACCAGTGTTGCCAACTCATTTTCAGGGGAAGCTGCTAAAGGAAGGTCAATTTGTTGCTAAAAAGCTTTCTACTGATGTTGTGATGTCATTGCGCTATCATTACGTATATCACGCCTCAAAATAGGTGTGTCCAACCAGCAAAACACTATATTTTATATGTCCCATTTAGATTGGCTTTCGTATAATAAAAAATTGCAATAATATTAAAATATAAATACAATTTTTTAAATACACTGAATTATCGAAAGCTTACACATTTTTTGAACGATTACAATTTAAGTTTTTTTTTACTTATTATTATTATTAAGCTTTTGAAACAAGTAAACTACAAATCTGAACAATTACACTTTTTAAGCATGGTATTGTAGTTGATTAGTATGTACACTCTTAAGAAAAGGCTGTAAAAAAATATTGGCCCAATCTACTACTAACCATTTTTAATATGAAGGAATGTTCGTAGGGTCATTATTCCACAGTTCTTTTTTTTACCTGCATTTTTAATGTAACCATTTTCCGGGTTACCAACGATAATGTCCTGGGAAAATTACTAGCCCCTTTTCCATTTACTACATATTTTTGCTACAGTTTACTAATCATTATTACACTGTTAAGAAAAATATTAGAAGATAATGAAAGGTGGCAAAAATGGAAAAAACAACCTGGCGATTGTTGATAATTAGTAACTAACTCATCAACAATCGCAGTTACAAGCTACTAACAAAGTGAATAATAAATTAACAATTATTAAATTACTAAATTATTTTATTATTATTAAACTATTGCAAATAGCAGCTAACTTAATTCCTGTGATGTGTGTACCTGCTAAGCATCTTTGGATTTTCTCTTTTTGTGTAATTGAAATGGTAAACTGTGCCTTTTTTAATTTTTTTGAGTCCTTATCAATTGTTGCCCCCCTTCATTTTATAAATAGCTTAATTTGTTGCTAGGTGCTTTTTGAAAAAAAGTTGCTAGGGTAGTCTGAAAAGTTTCTAAATTGAAGTTGGCAACACTGATCGTGACCACCTCCTTTTGCTGTCCAGACCCTTTCACGCGGCTGGCCGCCTTCAGTATCGGCAACAGCTTGTTTGGGGCGAAAGGTAGCCTAAGTTACTTTTAATATGTAGCAATGTTACAATTAATTATGTCGCGGATTTCAAAATGTTTATGAGCTAATTGTGTTTTGCCTGTGTTTTGTCAACATCGTTACTTTCACCAATTGTTTAGATGTTGTTCTCATGGGCTAGCCCAACAACTGAACGTATGTCGTCACGGTGGAAACTCCCGTATAACATACATCAAGAATGATGTTTTACATAGTCTTTAATGACCTTTATATCATGATCGAATTAGTTCAGCTCCAACCCTAATTAAGCACACCTGAACCAGCTAGGTCTTACTAAGGCATAACGTTAATAGAAACTTCCAGACAGGTGTGTTGAAGCAAGTGGAGCTAAACTCTGCAGGACACCGGCCCCCCAGGACCCAGTTTGTTGGCCCCTGGTTTAGAACATGGCATAAGCCACGCCGATATGTCATTGATCAGATCACCTGATGAGTCACTGAAGTCACTGAATCGTTTCTTTGAACGCGCTGTTCGAAAGAACCGATTCTCGGAAAAGAATCGGACTGCATTTAGTTGAAGCAGGGTGTTATGGGAATTGGAGTTGATATGAATAACCGCAGAAGTAAAGCAGTCAAACACAAAAATGGTGAACTAGTATTTTTAACAAACTAACAGTTGGGATATTTTTTTTGTTTAGAACATTTTGTTTTGGTTATAGACTCTAATTTAATACACAAGTTCGAGTTTTTTACAAGTTTAACTTGTAATTTAACTAAAATCAACTGCTAAATAGATAAATACAGCAGTAATTTAATCTTATTATGACAATGGTTGGCTTAACCTAAGGTTTACAGTTCACGTGTTGTAAACGTAATATGCATTTCTATCTACTGTTCTGTTCATTAGTCTTTCATTTAAAATATTTAGCAAAATAATAACTGTTATGCATTTTTGAGTGAAACAGTGACTATTGTTCCTTGGTCATTTTCCAAATGTCTTGGTTGCTGTGTAACATGCTTTCCACATCTAAGGTGAGTTCTTTGTTTGGGAGTTTTCATTTCTGCACCGTAAAGAGTAAATAATATACAGGTCTATCTGAATGTGCCAAACCGGTTGTTTTTTTTATAGCACTACAATGTTAGCACAATAAGTGGCTGTGCTCAGCATTAATAATATTTCAAGTGTGTCTCATCCTAATTAAAGGGATAGTTCACCCAAAAATGTCATCAATCATCTGCTCCCCCTCAGTGCTGTCCATTCGTGACAAACGTGTTGGTTTTGATTAGCAGCATTCTTCAAAATATCTTTTGAGTTCTGCAGAAGTTACGACTGTAACACATTTAGCACATTAAGCATGCCTGGACATCATGATGAATAAATGAGATAAACAGATAAATTATTATGAAAAATGTATGCGTTTACTCTATGGATCTTTGCAAAATGAGGGCAGTATTATTTTGACCTACTCTGTGTTGTGTGAACCGGTTTAAATTGAACAAATATTGGATTTTATCAGTAGAGGGCGTCATTGTAACAAAAGTGCTAAAGTATTTGACCACCGAAACCACAAATAAAAATGCATGAATGGCATTGCATTAGACAACAAAATATCAAACTAAGTGACATTTATTTTAACCCTTACATTGTCTTAAGGTCATTTTTGATCTGTGTTTGGTAAAGAGCCGTTCACTTTGGCCTTTCAAGCATGTTATGCAGCCCAATTATTTTTGTAAAATTATGAATAAAACTTGGCAAAAATAGTAGGCATTTTCTAAGATTCAACCGCTCACACACATTGTTTTCTATAAGGGTACAATGGAGCTAAATGTTTTGTGTTTTGTTGTTTAATGCTATGAAATTATTGACTGGACACCATTGTAAGAGTATCTTATGTGAATCAGAAAAATAATCCATGATACGCTGCATATTTTTTACTTAAAAGGATGTTTGATTCACGGTAAATGGTTCAAGCGGCATTCAAGAAGTGAGTTTGTGATAAAAGACACACAAAATGTAGTTTATTCGTCAAGTAAAGAAGATATTACATTCACATATTGTTCTGACTGTTGTGCAGCATTTGTTCATTTTTTTTTTTACCAGATCGATACGGACTTTAGCGTTTCAAGTGACAATGAAGACAATAGTGACACTCTGAATCAGAGTTCTGAGAGTTTATGTCCCATAATGCCCTGTTGAACCCACGGTATGTGCACATACATGGGTTGAAGCCTTCATATATGATTGAAGGTGACAGAGTGGCATGTTCTCCAGCTGAGGAAACCCCACCTCAGCATTGAGGGAATGTGTTCAGAGGGGAGGGGGGAGAGTCCCCGAAATGACCAGCTCATGCCTCAGTCCCTCAGGCAGGAAACCCGGTCTTCATCACCCTGCTGAGGTCATCTCTGATTATAACTGGACCGGGTTAAGGCAGCCCGAGCGGCTCACTGCATGCCCTGTTCCTGCCATACAGTCCCTATTTAGAGTCATACAGGCGGGCCATTCTTACTTTGGACTTTTTGTATGGTTTAGAAATGTGCTGACTGATTGAGGTGTGTGTTTATTTCATGTGGCTTATCAGTGTGAGGCTGTTGCGGACCATTAATCTGTCATTACGAGGCATGGGGTCAAACTGATCTTAAAGGGGTCCTATTATGCTCTTTTACAAAGTCTTGATTTTGTTTTGTGGGTGTACTAGAACAGGCTCTCATACTAGGTTGTTCGAAAAACACATTATTTTTCACATATTTTACATTATTACAACACCTCTCTCCCCAGTCTGGCATGAACGGCTAGAATAGTTCCTGTATCAAATGAAGGCCCGCCTTCTGAATACGAAATTGCTGTGATTGGTTAGCTGGGATTGTGTGTGTTGTGATTGGCAGCACTCGTCGCCTGGTCGGGAAATGTCACGCCCCCTTACCATAGCCGCCTGCGAGCTTCAGTGTAAATATTGCGTCAAAATCAAATCAATTTGAGCGTGATTTAAACCCGGATGATTGTAACCACTCTAAGTTCGTCTGCCTTGGGAAAGCTAGTGTGTCTCCGACAGTGATAATGCTCATTGCCTTCTCTAGTGCAGCTCAACCAGGTCTCGTCCCATTCGTCGATATTTATGATATCACAAATCCCAGAAAATATGCGTTGTAGTCCAAACGAGTTGTTCGTTGTAGTTTTTGAAAAGTGATTTCTGTTAAATAAAATATCTCCTTTTGAATTGGACTTTGAGCTTCGTAAATTTGCAGATCTTTTTTATGCTCAAACAGCAACATTACAGACTAACTAAAGTTGAAAAAGTGAAAAAGCATAATAGAACCCCTTTAAATGCGACATATAGATTAAGTTTTTTTATAACGTTGACACTTTTTCTTAATACTTTTTCATAAAATTTCACAACGAATGTTGACTCTTTTTAGGACTTTTATCTTACACTTTTCTAAAGATAATATTTATTAACAAATTTGGCATTTTCCTCTTAATTGGCAACTTTTTTCAATTTAATTTTATAACAATTAGAAGAAAGAAATAAGAATCGTTGACAGTTTTTTTTGTAATAAATACGTTTGTAAACAACTTTTGGTAATTTAATTTAATTTACAAGTCTGGATTTTTATGAGCTCCTTTACGTTAAAATTAAAACAGCTAAATAGATGAGTACAGTAATATTAATGTATTGTGACTAACAGTAGTTGGTTTAAGTTCACGGTTTATTTGTTGCTTCATTAATGTTGCTATGTAGCCTAACTAACTATTTGGAAGATAAGAGTAATTATTTAAAAGGCATTAAGTAGTCATATCCTTATAAAAAACAAAATTATGTCAATGTTATGATGAGATATTTTGATCTATGTTTGCCTAATATATCAAAATACCGAATATAAAAATGTATACAAATAGCTCACACTGATAACGTATAACATAACTGATAACATTGATGGTTTTGTTATAGGAATATGCGTACAAATCTAAATATAACATGGCATATATTCAAGTATCAAAATATCTCAAAAGCTCAAAATATCTCCTTTTATTTGATATCAAAATATGTTGATATCACAACTTTAATGTAATTTTTTGTTATACAATGAATGCCCAGTTTACACCTAATAAATGAATGCCATCTACCAAATATAAAGACCGTTATATAGCAACACTAATATGGCACATTTACAATTAATATGGCAAATGTTTTGTATTTCCATGGAACTGTGCATAAAATACACTGTATTTAAAAGCTTCTCCCAGTAATCCCTATTGATTTTAATAGTTTTAAGCGTGTGCATTTGTTTAGCTCTGCTTAAAGTGCACAGGGGAACATGGCTGAGTGTGTGAGTGGGAGAAAGAGAGCGAAAGAGCTGTGACATCTCATGCAGGCAGTAACATGTGTGCTGAGTTTAAACAGATCACTCTGTCAATAAGCACTTTCAAATTGAAATCAGATGCTGACCACTTCTAGTCCCGAACCTATATCCTCTTTACAATCACAGAGGAAATTTCACATCGAGTGAGTGCGACCTGTCCTCTGCAGTCAAAAAGCCTATGTATAATTGCAAACAATTTGAGGAAAGAAACCCAGGGCTTGGAAAACCGTCATATGTGCTGTAACGTTACTGTAAGCATGTTGGTATGTGTTTATTAAGGCCGAATGATGCAAGATGGCCCTGGCACGGGCGGACACTGGCAAATATCTTGGGCATCGACGAAAACAGAAATTGAATGTTAGATGCAGCGTATCTGCTTGACCTAGATGAGAGCTAATTGTGTTTATTTATAGCTCACTGCTGTGTTCCTTCTTCTCCGCGTAGTCTTCTTTTCTTTTCTTTTTTTTTTGCAGTTGTTGCTGAACCGCGTTCTCATATTACCTTTGTAACAAATATATCTTTCCCTGGCCAGTCTCAATATGATAAACTCCAGTTGATGCCATATTTAATGTCTATAGTAATTTTTCATGGTGTGTTTCACTCTCAGGCAGTGAGATACCATAAAACATGTGAGCCTGGTCGAAGCGAATGATGAGTTGCATAAAAATGCAGGGAGAAGGGGACTGAACATCATCCAAGATCTTATTAGAGACAAAGAAGCATTCTCCTCTTCTCTGTCAAGGGTCCTCTCTGTCTGAAAGGAAAGTGCATGTTCTTGATTTTTAACACATGTATCAGAACACATAAAACAGTGTCTGTAGGACTGCAGGAACAGCTCCAGGCCTGCTCTTGATGTGCTGGGAAAGCGATTTTAGGCCAGCGGTGATCTGCAGAGCCCACGTATTACAATTCTGTTCTGATCGTTTTCATCCTGAAACACAGCACAACAAAAAGTTGATTCTGATTTTCAGATTTTAAGTATGAGCACTTGTAATAGTGACGCTTCCCTTAGTAAGCACCACATTGGGATGCTTTAATGACATCACCGTTTTCCCTTTTGGACTCACGACAGGCATTTCGCCTTCAACAGGAAGTACAATAATGCAGCCACACAATAAGCCATTAAACACATCACACACACATCAACGATCACAATTGCTTCGGCACACTAACCTTCTGTTTTCCTGCCGCCACCCAACCAGATAAAAAAAAATAAAAAATCTCAACATTTAAAAACACACTTTTCATCATCCTTTACCCACTCCCAAGATCTCAAATCCCACCTTCTGCTCCAGAAAATAACCCCTGCCGCCACCAATCCAGCACCAAAACAACCATCATCCTCTCAGTTTCATCTTACACCTCCTTTCTACAGCCCACATCCCCCTCCAATCTTAATTCCTTCCACAAAACCCATTAAATCACTTTTCTCTCTTAACCTCCTTTGCTACCTGTCTGAGAACCATTTCAGTAGCACCTCATTTGATCACCCCTCCTCTCTGCCCAGCCTTGACCCTCTCCGTCAGGGGAATTGAGTGCTTCCCCTTGGCCTGTCTCAGCAGAGTTACTGTGCTGCAGGGCGCTGTGTGGGAAGCCGTCGGCCTTCTCACTCTCACACGCACCTCACGGCTCTTCCTATTCAACGTTTCCTCCTGCTGCCGGCCTGCCATCGAGCTCACACATGGCTTTTTTGTTTTTTGTTTAGCTGGTTTTGTTCTGTTTTCTTGTTTCATCTCTCTCTCTCTCTCCTTCTCTCTCCTCTGGGATCGACAGAAGAATAGGGGGACAGTAAACCTGAGGTGTGCGCATTTCCTCTGCTGAGGTGCTGGCGAAGTTAGGACTCCGGTTGTGTCAGCATCCCTGCCTGCTGCTTGTCGCCCTTGCTATTCCCCTGCCTTCATCATCTTTAAAAGGGATACAGTAGTTCACTCAAAAGTAAAAATTCTGGCATCATTTACTTGCCCTAATATGTCTTTCCAGACTTTCAGAACTTCCATTCTTCTGTGGAACACAAAAGAACTCATTCTTTTTAGAATGTGGTCACTCCAGAAGGATAATAATTGTGGGCTGAATGTTTCAAGCTTTAGCGAGGACTTGCACTGATTGAATGTTCAAAATTGAATAGAATCAAAATATTCAAATTATTTGTTGATTTTTGTGTGCAGCTGCCCGAAAAGAAGGCACAGAGCCGTTCTGATGCAGCATTTCATTTGCAAAGAACCAAAGATTAAAACTTAATGCCTAAACTTTAACACACTAGTTCTAGTTTTATAGTTTAATAATTTTACAGAATTGTGTAATCACAATATATTATTAGAAGATACAGGTATGATTACAATTTTAAAGAGTAAAATGCACTAGGATGGCAAGAAATGTGGTAGTGATTATGTTTGTAATTATTTATTTTATAATAATTATGTGATTAATCTTACATTTTGAAATGGCAGAACATTTATTATTTCTATTAATATTATAATTTTTATTGTATTTAAAAAAATTAATATATAAATATAAACAATGATTTTTTTTTTTCATTGCGAAATGTGCAAAATTTTGAATTGCGTGGAAATTTTTCTATACTTTTAATATTATATTTAATATTTCTTAATATAATTTTCTTGTTGTCTGTTATTTGAAATAATTAATAAAATAATACTTATACTTTAATACAAACATCCATAAAGGTATATTTATAGTATTACAACAACATTAAAAGTATCTTTAAAAAATTCAGTGTTTTAAGCGTAGTCCACAATGTATTTAAATGACATTTTAAGAAAAGTCTTAATACTAATAATATAATAATAATTTTTGATGGAAAATATCTAAATAAAGTTTTTTTTTTCCTTTCAACATGTAGTACATTTAGTTTCATTGTCCACTCTTTAATGAGGAATTTCATAAATTATTTTAACATGTCCAGCCGTTCCTCCCCTATACACTCTAAAAAAAGTTGCTGGGTTGTTTCAACCCCATGTTGGTCAAATATGTTGACTAACCCAACTGTAGGTTTAAACACGCTCATTGTAAAAATGTAAACCCGAACATTTTAACCCAACAGTTGGGTTAGTCCATATTTGACCCAACATTGGGTTGAAACAACCCAGCATTTTTTAGAGTGTAACATTAGTAGCATTATATGATAATTCTGCAGTACACAGACTGCAAGTGACTTTGATCTTTTAACAGACAAAAAAGCCATTGTGTTATTAAAATCATTATTATGTATTGTAAATTCTGTTAAGATCGTTTAAGAGTATACAACTGATTTTAAGGTAGATTATCAGGCATATAATGAATTATACATGGCTTCATAGAAAGTGTTATCAAATTCACTAATGTTCTTCTAAAAACCCAGCTCATATTCTATCAATTGTGTTTTTAGTGCCATGGCACGTTCAGCTCTTCGAAAGGTCACAGAGAAGATAAACCTGTAATCCATCTCTTTATAAATTGTTTTCATATTGTTTATGATCCACTTCCAGCCCCATGCTGTTTTATTTTTACTTAACTGAAGGCCCTAATTCTTTGCATTCATCTCCACCCACGGCTGATCATCACCATAGAGATTCATCCATCAGCCTTTCTGGATTCACCAGTGAACAGATCTGCTTGCAGGAATCTCGGCGTATGGGAACTCTCAGTGCTGTGTGAAATATTTAGGATGATGTATCTCGTGATCTCACTGCACTTTGATTCAGTCAGACTCTGGGAGAGTTGTGAGAATAACGGACAGATGCGTCAGTGAGCGGATGACGCATCTTTATATATGCCTGCAATGTGTGCAGGCATGCCGTTATATATTTCGGCATGCCTGCACACATTGTTTTAGGTCTTGTGGCATATCACTATGGTATTGTTTTTGAATGGCCTCCTGGGAGTGTGTGCGTGCGTGTGTGTGTGTTCAGGCTGGATAGAAGCCATGCTCTTCTTAATTGGTTCTGAGTATATGCCTAAGTGCATATTTGTGTGTTTGTGTTTTTCCGTGTGAAGGTCATACACACCAGGTCCTGTGTATGTGCATGTATGTATATGAGCTGTATAATGCCTATATGTGATGCTAAAAAGTCCAGTCATTTACTGTGATTTCAACAAGGCAAGTTTGAACTTGCACTGGGGAGTAAAAATTATTTGTTTCAGCATTTTCCATTTTTATTTTATTTCTTTACACTAACATGACATTTGTTTTTTAACTTAATTCTTCTTTTAAGAGTATGTGTTTGTCTTGTGTTATAGTTTTTATTTACATGCAAGAGGATAAACCTTACATATATATATTTTTAAAGAAATGAATACTTCTATTCAGCAAGGATGCATAAAAAAAACTATTACCAGTCAAATCAAATAAACCCTGTTTTGTTTCGAGAAACAAATGGTCTAAAAATGTATGATAATAAACTCTTAAGGGGGGTGGTGTGAGGTTAAATAAATCGAAATAAAATGCTGAGAATAAACACTTTCATGTCATGTTCATTTTCTCTCGTTGGACAGTGTTAGTCAGTGTCTGCAGTGGCGTAGTCGTAGATAGTGATGCTTCCATTGATGAAGCATTTGATGCGAAAGCGACCGAGTTCGAATCTGCCTTTGCCGAACTCGCTCTTCTTCTTCCTTGTTTTTCATCAAATATTACATCGAAAAGTGGACATCAATTGCCTCACGAGTGTTTAATATGATTTTATTGGGTAGGTTCAGGGTGGGGTAGGACTATAGGGAAAGGGGCTTTGTGTGTGTACCAGCAGCGTCTATTTAATATGAATAAATAAAATCTTTACACTATATGGGTTATTATTGCCTCCTGTTATTACAACAACTGGGTAGAAATATACTGTCACTATTTATAGCAAAATTACTCTAATTACGATTGTAACTAATCAGTTCATGGGAAATATGAATAATTAACCATGACTAGTTATAATTAATTATTTATATTTTAGATCCGCTGTAGATATTTTGCTGACCTCTCAGGGTCAACTGTCTTTTCAATTCTAAGAACTTTAATTTCCTGTTTAAGGGAAATAACTTTCTTACTGTACAGTTCTATAAAGAGCTTGTAGCATAAATCTGCATTATTAAGTGATTCTAGTTATGAGCAAACAATGAACAATGTTAAGTGTGATACAAGTAAGACTTTATTTAACTACATAAACACTTAAACTAGTAAAACATACTACATAAACACTTAAACTGATCTAACATACACACACACACACACACAGGGCACAGATACACACAGTTTGGTATGGTAAAGGAGTTAAGTGTTTGCCGTAAAAGGATAACGCGGTAGTAATTAAATTTATGGAACCATTTGCATATTCCGCAGATTTACAGCCTGAAGAGAACATAAGATGCTTAGTTCAAACACTCCTTTGTAAAAAGGTGCAAATTATATCTAATGTATCAATTAATAAGACTAAATTTGAATACTTGCACTTCTCGTCTGTCTGAAAGAGGCTTGATGCAATCTAAGGTTCAAGTTTATTTTTGCTGAAGTTGGTTGATGAAAAAGAAGCAGTTTGAGTCTGAGAATCTTGGTGAATGGAAAAGTCATGGCCGAAGGCCTGGCACAAAACTTAGGTTGTCCTGGAGCGTTGTAGCTCACATTTTCATCTTCTCAGAATTCAACCAAACCACCGACTCTGGGCGGGTCACTGACTGTGATGCCTTTAAAGTCTGCGAAGATTCATGCCTCTCAAGAGGGCTTGTCCAATGAGGAAGACGGAAATCCCAAGTGGGAGTTTCGAAATACCGGGGGTGTTTTATGACTCTTTGTGTGGAAGCATGGTAATTTGCATGTGGAACTTGAATCAAAATTACTAAAGATTCTCAGGACACTAATATTTTGCCTATGTACCAACATATAATATATACTCTCGTTTAGATCATCAGAAGTCAAATTCATAGATACAAAACATGGTAAGATGACATATAGGATTATATGAACGAGTGGTTCTATCATAAGCCTTCATAAAACAGTATAAAATCTCAAAGATAGCATACACGATGACCTGAAGGATATGTGTGTTCATTTAAATAAAGGTTTTCCTATGGATTAATTAGAAAATAATCAATTTCTACTGGGCACTGTGTCTCGTTCTAATTCAAAGGCAGTGATTTTCCCTACTCACATTCCTGTGGGTCATAAAACCAGTGATATCAACATTAGTTGCCAGGTTACCAGTGGGTCCGTGGTGTCCTTTGCAGACATCCTGGCATCCAGTTTATGGGGTGAGGGGACTTTATGTGGTGATTTGTTAATCTAATGAAGAACTGATTTTGTTAAATCAAATGAAAAATTGTGTGTTGGATTGGTCCAGGAGAACCTACAGCTATTTTACACTTCTTGTTGCAAAGAATCTGCTACTTTTACATAGCGTACATAGAAATCACTATTTTCACTTATGGTAAATGGCACATTGCGTAAAAAGGCTGCTGTTGTCACTTATATTTAAAGAGCACATTGCAAAAATGGCTAGGCTGTTTTCACTTAGTGTAAATATAATATATCACTATTTTCACTTAGTGTAAATAGCATCTGATGTGATTTGTGATGAAAAAAGGAAAAAGAGCAAGTTCGGCAAAAGGCCGATTCAAACTCTGGTCGCACAAGAGACAACCGCGCATCACTGCTTCATCCATGGCAGTGCACTCTCTACTACCTATTCCCACTGGGGGGGCAGACAACTGACTACCACCTGTCCCCGATAGAAAGAACATGACAAATGAAATTGTTTCTTTCCTTCTCCATTTTAATTTTGACCTTTTTTCTCAAAATTTTACAACTTTTTTCACGTAATTTAATGAGTTTATTCTCAATATTTTATTTCGACTTTTTTCTCAAAATTTAGCGAGATTTTTCTCTCGAAACGCAACGACTTTATTCTTGAAATTGTATGATTTAATTCGAATATAGAATTATAGTTTTTACTTTTCACTTGTTTGCACTTAGTGATGATAAACTAGATATTTTGACTGTTGTCATATCGATGCTACATTTACATTACTCTTATCACTCTGTGGTTTAAAATAAACACAATAATAAAAATGCTAATTCAAAATGAAAAAATGCTAATAATTTTTGGGTGTAACTCTCAAAATCCACTTTAAAAATATGTTTGATTGGCCATGACATTTCTGCAATGCAGTTGCTATTAAGCATAAAGCAAAAATCTGCACTTATTGGTCCAGGAACACAAATTACTCTCTATCCACCCTCTCTTTTCCAAATCTCTCTCTCTCTCTCCTCCCCCCCCCCTCTCTCGCCTCTCTCTCGTTCTCTCTCTCTCTCTATCTCTCTCACACACAAACACACACACATTCACACCTAGCCAGTTTCAGCACAATCCCAGAAAACAGCCCCAATTCCTCCTCCACCACCCTCTCAGGGCGAGAGCGGCCTGCCTCTCCAGAGAACATTCCATTATGGGCCGAAAGGGCCCAGGTCCTCTCGCCTCCACAATTAACATCAACCCCAAAACACAGACAGATGCTATGCCCCCAGCCTAAGGGCCTCTGTTAACATGCTCATCTACTCGGCTTCAGACAGTCTCCTGCTCGGTCTGTGATTGGCCAGTGCGTTTTGTTTTCTGAGTGTAACTGGTAGTTTGTCTACGTGAAGTGTGTTTTCCCCCCTGCTGCCGCTGAACTGCTGACGATTTCAGCCGCTTTGTGTGTCTCTGTTGGCTATTCATGGACTCCTGGTGTTGTGTTTGTGGCCACTCTTTGCACCTATTTGCCCTGTGTCCCTCATGTTCAAGCAGACAAACGCAGGCCATTGCCTGGCCCAACGCAAATTCCCCAAACATTGCGCGTGACAGCAGTTTTCATGTATGTGATGTACCCCCCCACAAAACCTGTACCCACGATACCCCCCCAACCCCGCGTACCCCTCTATATGTAAAGCCTAATATTCATGGCGTGTTTTCAGTTAGTTAACACTGGGGCTCCATGACAGCATGAGTGTTATTTTTTGCAGTGTAAAGTCTATATTTCCAACGCATTGTTTAGGGGATGCCGTTTGTTTTACTACACCGCCCTCTGGAGCCATGTGGCTTGGTTATTTTCGTTAACCGAAACCCAAAGGTATTTGCACTAATAATAGACACACACGCAACACGCTATAAATATGCTCATCTACATTATGTCAACTTTGAACTATAGTTCTTTACAGTTGCAACCATCCTATATAGGATGTGGAACATGAATATACTTGCAATCATTTGTCAACCTTCAAGGTCGTTTCAAACCTTATCCTGTGGACCACAAAAGGAGAATTGCATGTATTCTCTGTCCGCTCTTTAGACTCAAACAATTGAATGACTCTATTTTTGAATCAGTTTCTCATTTCCAACATTTCTGATCATCAAGCTGTCCGTTCTTTTGATTCAGATTTTTAGTGAGATAAACAATTGTAGTTGCTGTTTGTCACTCAAGCGAGTAAGTGATTGTCCTGTTCTGGGGGGGGAATGAATAGACGTCTTTTTGAATCAGTTCGGTTTTTAAGAATCTGAACTTGTCTCATCATCAAATTGTAGGTTTGAGTGTAAAACAAAGTTTTAAGTGACGTCTGATTCAGAATGACTCTTTTGAATTAGTTCTTTTCAAATAATTGGCTGAAATTTTCTTAATCTTTAAAATTTTCAGTCTGAGTTATGAGTCAAGCTTTTAGTGGGTAACAACCTTATTTTAGTTTATCACACAGAGTGATCAAGTGATGTCTAATTTCGAGTGAATTACTCTTTTGAATCAGTTCTGCTCAAAAACTCAGCTGAAATTTCCGAATCATCATAGTTTGAGGTTTAAATAAATACATTTTTGAAAATAACTTAATTTTGGTCTGTTCGTCACATAAAGCGATCAAATGTCTACAGTAGACTTTATATTTTATGAATTGTGTTCATATGGATTCTTCTTTAATTTTGGAGCTTGCCAGCCCCAGGCCTCGTTCACTTTCATTATATTAAAATGAAAAGCCAGAACATTAGTCTGAAATTCAATTTTGGTGCTACATATAAGAAAGTCATACAGGTTTGAATCAACACAAGGTTGGGTGAGTAAATGATGACTGAATATTCAGTGCTGTGTGAGTTATTCTTTTAATGCACAGACAACAAACATTATCTCATAAGATGGAGTTTGCAGGGAACCAATCCTCAGCAACATTCATCACTCAGTTGAGAAAGTTGAGAAGACTCACAATGTTGAGAAATCCCCTCCCTCACGTATTTAACATTTTCCAAATAGCTGTGCAAACCACAGAATAGTTCCCCTCGTTTTGTGGCAAACATACAAACATTGGAGACTCTCTGCCCTCGAAGATGGCTGCCGCATCACATGATGAGTTTCCAGTGGCCAAATGCAGCTCTACTTTCTCATTTTGGGGGATTGACAATTATATAGCATGGACACCACATTGTCTAACAAAGTATTATCTAGAAGTCTCAGAGTCTAGTATGTCTCACTTCAGAATGTAATATCATTAAGTCTAGAATTTAAATCAAAGCTCACCCTTCCCGAAGATAAACAGCACTCAAAATAACACCAACAGAAAAACCCACAGTCGTCTGAGAGAAAACTGACCCACCATGCAAAATCCTATATCTCTGTCCACAAGGAAGTTTTGACTATCACAGTATCGGGTGTAAAGAATCTTAAATGACAAAGGAAGCAAAATTTTATTTTATACAAATAATGAATGATACAAATAAACAATGTGCAAAATATGTAATTATTTTGTGAAGCTAGGCCTGCTTGTACTTACAGTACATTTTGATGGCAGTACTGGGGAATGTTATAGTATCGTGTTACTCAGACTAAAAGTAGCATATTGCATTAAATTGTTACATTTTGTGGAAAGTAGCATGTTTGTTTGCATTTGGGATAAACAGGCTGTAAAAAAGTTCATGCATACTGAAGAGATGCATACTGTCAAGGAACGGTGTACACGCACACGAAGATGAAGGCAGAAGGTATAACTCAGCATTAAGGGAACAGTGGATGCAGTTTTTTTCCAGGGCAGCAACGGCGTTTCACACGTGTGCTTGTTTGTTCCTGTCATTTTTGGGACGACTGATTAGTAAAAAATTTAAAACTTTACTTCCCAATACTTTTTCTGTTCCTGTTTTTTATTATGTTCCATGTCACAGGAGGTCTACACTGTGGCCTGTAGCATGAAGCCGGTTTCAGATTTTACGCAGGTAAATTCAATTTTAGTTTGAGCAAACTCTGAGTTTTCGAGCTCAAGAAGGTGGTTTTTCAGTGGGTTTCATGGTCACCATGGTAACTTACAACTACCTGGCAACATGGCTACCCTTCTCCGAGGCAGGTTTTATTCTGAGTTTAGATACGCAGACCCAAACTGACCAATCCATCATGATTCAAAGGACAATTCTGAGGCAACAAGCCACTCCGTACTCCTCCATCTCTCGTTTTTATTTAAAGAGGTCATATTATGCGATTTCATTTTTTTCCTTTCTCTTTGAAGTGTTCCAAGCTCTTGGTGCATAAAAAAGATCTAAAGTTGCAAAGACTAAAGTCTCAAAAACCAAAGAGATATTCTTTATAAAGTTAAGAGTCAACCATGCCTACCTAAAACGGCTCGTTCTAACACGCCCCCGCATCTACAACACGATGTGGGAAGATTTGCATAACGCCGCCCAAATGTTCACGCAAAGAAAGAAGGCGTAACTTTTATTCCACTGTAGTTTATTGTTGTTAGCTGCCACCAGTCGTGGAAGACGCTGTTTTCATGTAAAGCGAAACTTACTTGTCATGTCTTCCAAAAGAGGACGATATCAGTTTCGTCATGCCTGGAGCTGATCTGTGTTGGTTGCTGAGGAAATACTACAACTTTTTGCTGTGGATCGCTGGATCGGCTTTCAACGTGGACGAAGCAGAGTCCAGCCCGGGGGTCGTCACATGTGGTTGCCGCTCCTTTGTCGAATCCGCCGGCCGCGCTGTTCTCAACAACTGTTTTTCGTTGTGAATGCAAAACTACTTTGTTTGGTCTTCCAAAAGAGGGCACGACTACAAATCAGTGGTTAAGTTGTATTTACACACTGTTCCAGAACATTTTAACCCAAATATTCGGATGTGTGCAGCAAATTTTATGGAGGACTGTTTACTGATCGCCTGAGAGAAACTACAATGCCCTTCATGTTCTACTCACAGACTGTACGTACGTTTCTTAAAGATTTGCCCACTGACGATGCACAACGCGAGTTTGACAGTGGAGAATCACGTTGTGTGTCATTTCCTGCATCCAAATGCAGACAGGGTTTTATGTTTACGTGGCGCGATGCAACGCAACGTGTAAAAAAAGAACAGTCATTATAATCCGTAATTATGTCCCCCTGGATGCAACAAATGCCTCGCTTGTAATGGTTTTCATGTTTTTGTCTCGTCGCTTCGGCCGGACAGGGACCACGCCATCACAGTATATTGAGGGGCGTAACATTTCCGTCACACGCTTGAGGTATTCGGCCAATCACAAAAATCACCCCCCCCCCGCACAGAATGGATAGCTTTTCAGAACGATGCCTTTGTAAAAATCGACTATCTTTCAAAAAGGCAGGGCATAGAGGAGAAACCATAATGTACAGTATGTGGAAAATAATGTGTTTTTTACACTTTAAACCGCATAAACACATTTCAAAATAATGTTCTTTTTAGCAGCATAATATGACCCCTTTAAAGGACCTTTAGAGTGCAATTAATTTAGAGACAAATTTGCCAGACTTTTGTGGCTATGTTATATACGTAATAATATAATATAATAGTATAATATATATTACTATTATAGAATATATATATATATATATATTATATATAATATATATCTACAATTATAATTTGTTTAATACTCATATCATAATTCATCTAATTATATAGCATGCAATTAAATTTAAAGCTTTGCAGTTAAAATTAATTTATAATGGATATATCTGATATATATATATATATATATAGATCGATAGATAACAATTTTAAATGTATATATATCTATATATATAATATATATACTGTATATAGCTTTAGATGAATACAACTTTTAAAATGACTTAAATTTGTTTTCCCTTTGAGCCCTGTGTGAAACTATATAAATAAATTAATTTGCATAGTCATATTTTCTTTCTGCTGCTTATAAACCTGCAATACTTCTGGCTCATGCAGCATGCCCGTCAGTGTGGTCACTCTTCCCTGCCCCGTTGGTAATTGTTAACTTGTATACACATAAAAAAGACCATAACAATACAGGACATTTTTAATTACGACATCTCTTAGTCTTCAGCAAAAAAGTGAATTGCGTGAGAAGTAAATCAAACTGACACTTTGTTGTCGCTCTCCACATGTTCCGTGTGATTGACTGTTTGCTGCACGTGTCACACTTTCAGGTGCACGCACTCCGGAGTTAATCACAAACTCTGGATCAAACTCTGAGTTGACTGAGAACTTTTATATCAAGCTTTGTGAGCACGCTGAACCTGATCTAAACCAGGTTGGATTTGTTTGGTTTTGTCAACTCTAAACTTACTCCGAAACTCTGAGTTTGTTCATCTCGCTTCGTGCTACAGGCCACTGAACTGAATAACAAAATCAAATCAACAACCATGACAACCAGCACAACAGAGAAAATGTGCAAACTGAAGCAAAGCTCAAACCAGGGCTAGGCAAGTTTGGTCCGAGAGAGACGCAGTCCTGCAGATTTTAACCCTGGGGAAAAAAAATGCACCTGCCTATAGCCTTAGTAATCCTGAAGACATTGTTGAAGGCTTGTTCATGTGTGTTTGATTATTGTTGGAGCTAAACTTTGCAGGACAGTGGCTCTTTAGGACCAAACTTTCATAATTAGTGTTACCAGTGTCAATATCACAAAAAAACTAGCCTAAATAAAAAAAAATAAAAAAAACAATCTCACTGAAGACAAATAATCAGTCAACGATTAAAAAAAGAATAAGAAACTAATTACAAGCAATAGGACAAAAAACTACAGCAGAACAATTAAGAAATGCTACATCCATTGTATAAAGTGATTAAATTAATAAAAACACTGCATATTCTTCACTGTGTAAATTAAATATTTATTTATTCTTATTAAAGTGACAAAATCGATTTATTAAAGAGCAGTTAGAGATGTTCTCTTTTGTTGTTTGATTAGCATGAATGACAGACAGCAGGAATATTAGACTGCTGTCACTTTAAGAGCTGCCCGGATCCAATATACTGTTACACATGTTTTTTTTCTCAGCTGTTTGCTTTCACTTAAGACCTAAATTAATGTTAGGGTTAGGTTTACGATGATACTTGCAAAGATTGGCATTTTGACACAAGTGTGTGTATTTAACCATTCAAGGCCTATAATGTGGCAAAAATAACTGTTCAATGCTCCCACGCTCTGTGAGTACCTTCTTCACATGCGCGTATTGTGGAAAGAATTCTCTTTTGCTGCCGATTGAGTTTCAATGGCTTTAAATCACTTGTTTTTAAACTGCAATGCTTAAAAATGCATGCAAACGGTAAGTTTTCGTGACCACGTTGCACAGCAACATCACGTGAGCATGTAATCGCGATAGTGAGTGAGTGAAGTGATGTGATGTGTGGCCAAGTATGGTGACCCACACTCGGAATTTGTGTTTTAACCCATCCAAGTGCACACACACCGCAGTGAACACACACCCGGAGCAGTGGGCAGCTGTTTTTGCGGCTGCGCCCAGGGAGCATTTGGGGTTTCGGTGACTTGCTCAAGGGTCTCACCTCAGTCGTGGTTTTGAGGGTGGAGGAGAGTGCTGGTTATTCACTCCCCCCATCTACAATCCCTGCTGGTACGAGACTCAAATCCACAACCTTTGGGTTACATGTCTGATTCTCTAACCATTAGGCCACAACTGCTCTGGTTAGAGACGATAGTCCAAAATCTCAACCGGTTGACAAATTTCTACCAATTAATCATATCTACTAGTATATCGGGCCCACCCCTACAACAACCCCCGATGTGAAGCAGGGATCTGGAGGAAACGTGGCAGCTGGAGCACCAAGTGCGGATGCGGGCCTGAGGGAGGGCGAGCTAGAGCAGAGCCTTAGGGAGGAGGGCGGAAGAGAGGACCGCTCCACAGGTCCGTGGTGAAGGGGTTTGATGTCCTACCCAGTGAGCCGACTGTCCCGAAGCCTATGTGTCCCACTGCTGGAGTCGAGGGAGGAAATCTGCAGCTCAACAGGAGCCAGGGTTTACGAGTCGATGTTTGAACGACGCTCTTCGGCGGAGGCGGGCCACAGCTTCTATCGCCCGGATGGAGATAGCCTCCATCAATCAAGTGTACCTTCATCACCACTGATGGGAGGCTGAGGTGGTACGAGGGGCTGATGGGAGTTAGCGATGCCCGGAGTAACCTCTCTCTGCTTGTTCGGTGGGCTCATTGATTTCGTGCTCATGCTGTTTTCCAGATTGAAAACTGATACTTCTGAATGTTAGCGTCACATATGCAGCTTCATATGTATGGGTTTTCTAATGCAGTAGGTTTGCTCGGTAGCTCTGCAAAACAGTGCCGACTTGTGCAAAAATTTGTGAGGTGAAGTGCTCCGGTGCTAATACTATGAAACTATGGTTCGACAAAACAGCTCAAACCCATAGAAGTAAGTTAAAAAAAGTGTGGTTGCATCAGTGGATGTGTTTTTATATCACTTTTGTTTTCGTTAACACTGTCGGGTAGTTTTAGGGTTGGTTTGGTTTGGTGTAGGGTGAAAGTTATTTTCCAACATGATAGAGCTTTAACCTTTTAGCGATACTCCCCAAACATTTGAGTCCTGAACTGCTGCAATATATACCTGACTGAAGCAATACATGTCTGTACCAACGTAATAAAAATCTGGCCATGGTCATGTATTGAAACTGCTGCAAAAAGTAAAGTATGTAAAATCGGTGTTGTGGAAACGTCACCATTTTCAGTGAGCCTAGGTTGATTTTTTTTTTTTTTTTACAGTCAAGTCCAGTCAAGTCAAGTCTGCTTGTATTGTCATTCTTCCACATTTACATACATACCACAAAAATTGAAATTGCGTTACTCTCAGACCTTTGGTGCATACAGATAACATAAATACAGATTAAATACAAAATACAAAATACAACTATACAAATATACAAATAAGGTAAAATGTAAAAATATATATATAAAGCACAATGCATATGGCAGATAGAGTGCAAACCAATAAAAGTAAAACAGTGCAGATATAGTGATTGTAGTGCAAAAAATTATTTGTAGTGCAAAGAGCTTATTCAGACTGATTAAAGTGACAATGTGTGTGTGTGTATTTGGAGGGGGGGTCGTGGAGTATGAAGGTGTTTTTGGTGCAAAACAACTGAGCGTCTGTGGCAGCGGAATTTGTAGTTGTAGAGAATAGCCACACATGTGTATCATTAATCTGAAGTCACAGACAAAAGTTGCATACTTGTAGATATTTTTTTCTCTCCCACAAACACAACCCAACAGTTACACGTTCTTGAATCCTTCAATGCAGGTGCACAAATCCTAGTCTACGAATCACAAATCAAAAAACTCGTACGCTCACAAGTTTTGCTACTATTGCTGCAGTGAATTGGTGCAAAACACATTCCCACCAGTTTGGAATTTTGTATATCCGCAAATCAGTTTGTGAATTCTTGCAATGATATTTGCACGCTTGTAGAATGTTTTCTTACATCTATATTTTTTTTCTGGATGCTTTTTCTAGCACAAACACAAGTGCATAACTACAACTGCGTGAATCTGCTGCTACGAGTCTCAAACACTGTTTTTCGTTTGCAAATGACAAGTTTCACGCTCTCTCCTTTATGCACCGCCTATCTGTGTGATAAATGGTGCAAAAGTGATTTTTGCATCTGTAGACACAAATGGCGTGCCTTCACACATCCGAGGAAATTTCACCAATCAGAAGCGCTGATTTGGGCTCCTGAAACACGCCCCCCCCCCCTAGTTTAGCCGACAACCCTAAAAAATCGCGAGCATGCGAGCTCTTTACATCGCAATTATCAAAAAGGTACGGGGCTATTTTTTCTTTCTGAAATCATTTTTTTATAGCTTAAATACAGCTACGTTGGTAAACAGTGTTTCTTAGTTAGGTTAGCAAATCTTATTTCACGAAAAGTAAGCTAACGTTAGCCTACCTGCAAACGTTTAAGTGTGCATCAATCGCTCGTATTAAATAAATTACACTGTCTACTATAATCGATTTATTCCTTGTATTCTGTTCGCTTTACCCTTGATAGAAGGGAACTAAAGTAAAACTAAATATAATTTACAGCAGGCAATCTATAGTAGGTAAAAACAAGGATTCTCAAAGGAATGAAAACTGAGATAACTAAAGTAATTAGTAATTCTACCCAACACTGAGAGTAATAATTAGTAGGCAAATTACCTACTATAGATTGCCTGCTGTAAATTACATTTAGTTTACTATAGTAGGCTATCCCAATAAAACTTACTATTCACCAAAGAAAAAAAACATGGTACCCTTTGTTTTAACTCACTCACCTGTGAAGCTGCACACCCTGATCTGTCATTTTTTCTATAAGGTAAAGCATCCAAAAACAAGGCATAAATCGTTAATTAGACAGTGTTAATTTAATGGGGACGCGAACGATTGAATAGCAAACTTAACAGTCAAGTAGGCAGGGGGTGGGGACCGTGTAGACTTACCTTTCGTGGAAATAAAAGATTTGCTAACCTAACTAATAAAGCACTGTTTACCACGGTAGCTGTATTTAAGCTATAAACAATGGAAGTCAGAAAGCAAAAAAACTAGCCCCGTAAACAAGGACTATTACTACTGATACTTGTCAACTCTGTCAATAATCTCGCAGGGCGGTGGCGGTCTGGGGATGCGGTTTGGTAAAGTGGCGGTTGTGAGAGCTAAAACTCAGGGTCTTGTGTTCAGGGCCCAAAAGTGAGCCTTACAATAGACAAAATTAGGTTACACTTCTCAATGCTCTCTGAACAGTGGCGCGCCTGTTGCCAAAGAAATAAGCTGGAACCGATCACAGCCTACTTTTTGGCCCATTGTACACACATAGGCGGTGGGGTGCATAAGGGAAGATCGTGAACTTGTCAGGTGTGCAAGCGAAAAACAGTGTGTAGTTGCGCTTGTGTTTGATGCTAGAAAAAGCATCCAAGAAACAAAAATATATATAGTAAAAAGCAAAAACATGTCTACCGAGCGTGCAAATCTACTTGCAAATTCCCAAACGATTGCGATGTATACAAATGTCGTGCTGTGACCTTCACATTTTTGAATGCGTGTGTCATGTGTTGTGTCAGCGCATAATTCAACGGTCCTTGCGATAGTGAGCAAACTTGGTGAGCGACAGTTTCTTGATGTTGTTATTCTAGACGAGGATTTGCCCCTGCAGTGAAGGAATTCAAGAACGTGTAACTGTTGTATTGTGTTTTTGTGGGAGAGAAAAAATAATGGCTACAAGTGGGCACTTTGTCTGTGACTTCAGATTTTACTGATACACATGTGTTGCGTATTCCTACAACTACAAATTCCGCGGTCACGGTCACTCAGGTTTTTTTGCACAAAATACCTTCATATGGGAGAGTCCGTTAGAGGGTCAGAGTTCGGTGGTGCGTGGGGCAAAAGAGGGGAGTGGGGGCAAGGTCGGGAGGGAGTTCAGCTTCCTGACAGCTTGATGGATGAGGCTGTCCCTTGGCAGTCTCTGGTCCTGTCCTGGCACCCGTTCCCAGTCCCTCCCTGATGGACGAGCAGACTGCAAGAAGCGGTGATGATCGGTGGTGTGGGAATCACCTGCAACGCAGAGTGGCTTTGCGGGGTTGAGACGGGTGTTGTAGATGGTCCTGGAAGGGAAGGTGAGAGTAGCCTACCAACGGTCCTTCTCAGCATGCTTTCTACACTATGCGTTTGACAGTTAAAGTCTGCGGCCAGGACGCGTTGCAGGCGCCACAGGTACACACCAGTGATATAACCCTTCTCCACATCGATACTGGGCCTTCATGGCAGCTGGTCAGATGCTCTCCCGATGGTGCCCTCTGGTAGAGGTTCACATGATGGGGTGCCGTGGCTCTTCTCTTCCCAGTATTTTCGAGGAAGTGAGAAGCGACTCTTCGTGGCTTTTGCTTGCGCAGTTCTGTGCTGCGGTGTTGTCAGTCCAGGCGAGATCCTCTGTGATGTGCACACCCAGGAATTTGGTGCTGCTCACCCTCTCCACAGTCAGACCATTGACGGACAGAGGAACATTTTGAGTGCGCACTCTCCTGAAGTCAACAATAATCTCCTTCGTCTTCTCCACATTCATAGAGAGATTGTTGTCACTGCACCACCCGGCCAGGCGGCTCACCTCGCTCCTGTTGTTTGTCTCATCTCTGTTGCTAATGATACCCACTACAGTCGTGTCATCCGCAAACTTACTAAGGAGGTTGGAGTTGTGTGACGGAGTGCAGTCGTGGGTCAGAAGAGTGAAGAGGAGGGGGCTCAGCACAAATCCTTGGGGGGCCCCAGTGTTCAGTATGATGTTGCTGGATGTGTTACTGCCGACCCGTACTGCCTAAGGTCTCCCAGTCAGGAAGTCCAACAGCCAGTTGAACAGCGAAGTGTTGAGCCCCAGCTGGACCAGTTTGTGAATGAGCTGTTGGGGGATGATTGTGTTGAATGCCGAACTGAAATCTATGAACAGCGTTCTGACGTATGAGTCTTTTTTGTCCAGTTGTGTGAGTGCTGAGTGGAGGGTAGTGGCAATGGTGTCATCGGTTGAGTTTTTGGACCGATATGCAAACTGGAAGGGTTCCAAGGAGGGGGGGAGGGCAGACTTGATGTGGTGCATGACTAGCCGTTCAAAGTACTTCATGAGGATGGGGGTAAGTGCAGTTGGACGGTAGTCATTGAAGCAGGATTGAGACGACTTCTTCGGGACTGGAATGCTGGTGGTAGCTTTGAAGCATGTGGGGACCACAGCCTGACTTAGCGAGATGTTGAAAATGTCTGTGAAGACATCAGTCAGTTCCTCTGCACAGTCTCTCAGTACACGTCCAGTAATGTTGTCAGGACCCGGAGCTTTGCTTGCGTTGATCCTGCTGAGGGATCTCCTTATGCTGTCCGGGGACAGCGTCATCACCTGTTCGCCGGGAGGAGGTGGAGTCTTCTGTTCAGTGGTGCTGTTTTGTGCCTCAAAGAGAGCGAAGAATATGTTCAGTTCGTTCAGCAGAGAGATTGTGCTGTCACAGGTGCGTGGTGGGGGTTTGTAGTCCGTAATGGTCTGTATCCCGTGCCACAGGTTCAGAGTGTCTCTGCTGTCGCTGAAACGTTGGGCTATCCTCCTGGAGTACTGTCTTTCTGCCTTTCTGATGCCGCGGGAAAGGTTGGCCCTATCTGTCTTCAAGCCCACCTCATCTCCATCTCTGAAGGCAGTGTTTCCGCGTCATCAGGAGTCCGTAGACCTCCCCTGTTAGCCGCCCCTGTTTAGGTACCTCAGTGTAATAATACCACAAACATGCCTTTAAATATGACTATGCTTGTCTATTTTCGTTGGTGACCACATGATGAGAAACGAAGGTATTAATTAGTAGTGATGTATGTTAGTGATTCTCAGTAATAAGAGTACACACAGGTCTGGCCAAAAGTGTTTAAAGTAACACAAAAAAATGGACGTTGAATAACATTGAACTTGTCCAATTATTTGTGACGCATATTCAAATAAAAGGATATTCTAATTGTTAGTTCAGTATTGAATGTTTATCATAATAAATTGCCTAAATAAAAAGTTAAACTTTATAGTTAACAGGTGTAAATAAAGTAGCACAAAAATAAGACTCTGGATTGCAATATTTTTTTCCTTTTTTTTTTGTGACCACGTTAGCAAAGTTAGTCCCATTTATTGTTGTCCGGAATAAAGTAACCCGAAAAGTTAGGGTCCAATATATAATTTAGTTAACTCAGTAAAAATAAAAAGAATCACCTAACTTTTTTCCATTCATGAACATGCAGTTGCCTTGTAACACTTTTTTGTTTACATTTGAAAAAAAAAAAAAAATATTGATATATATATATAGATATATATATATTATAATATATGATATATATAATATATATATATATATATCTATAATATATATATATATATTAGTGCTGTTGATCAATAAATATGATTTCGATGCGTAATATGTATGTGTAGAGTAAAGTGTTACCAAAATGAATCTAGAAGTCAAAACAGTGGTGAAGTGCAGCAAATCTATTTTCTTTTCCCTCCAATGTTTTTTATGTACGGTAACACATTACCTGTAACACTGTTTTTACTTGTATTGCTGTTGTTACCAACTTAATTTACATGTAATATGTAATATGCACACTGTAAAGTGTTACCAAAAATCTGGACTCATAACAGAAGTCAAAAACAGTGGCAAAGTTGAACAAATCTCTGTTCCCTCCCCTCCTGTGTGTTTAGGTGAGCCCTCCTTTGACCTATGGGTCATGTCTGACCATGCAAACTCTTTTGCTGATAGAAGGTCAGCTGACATCCTGTGTATGCCGACCGTTTGGGGGGGGTGTTGCATCTTTGAATCAGCTGTGCGCTCATGAGAGAGTAATTTGGTGGGGGCCAGTCCCTTGTTTTTCCATCAGCTAAGATGGGACACTGCCGGTCGGGAAAATCACCACATCTGATTTACACTCCCACAGTGGAATTACAAAAGCAGGCTGGTTATCTGCACACCAGCTCGTCTTATTGAATTAAACAAGCCTCCCTCGTTTTTTTTTTTTTGCTCTCCCGAGCATATAGATGGCAAAGAGAGATTGGTTCTGGAAATATACAAAAGTTTGCATTTAAAAGTTTACAGCATTAAATTTGAAATGAAAGACAGAAAAACACAGCAGACAAAACAGTCCCAGATCTATTTGTTGTGTAGCGCAGGAATACGTGAAACGTAGCAGGGGTAGCCTCCCGAGAAAGCTCAGCGGCTTGAGGTGGCGTGAGACGGCATCATACATTTGCCACGCCCCCTTCTTTTCTTCATGTATCGCAAAATCAAATATATTGTTCACATATTTCATGGGCCTTACTTAACATACATACGAGATAACACGCTAAAAAAATTCAGTAGAATTAACCTTCCAGGTTACCGGTATTCATTAAACCCACTTGACGTTACTGTAGCCGTCAGAAAAAAAGCTTTTGTTTATAGTCCATACTCACTTGTGAAATAGTGATTGTTTGATGGGGTGAATTGAGTGACGTGTCATATGCTGAGGAAAGTAGGGGCGTGTTGGCACGTTTTTAAAGGTTGGTTCACATTCGTAGGCATATATAAAACAGTATCTATGATACTAATAAGTGCAAGTTGGTGGGTTACCAAGATGTGGTCACATAAAAACCCCCCCAAACCTTCCATGATTCATAGTGGAGCAGAGTGGATGTATCGAGCAACATCTATTGTTATCATAAGGCTAACTAGAGAATAACGTTGGAGGTGTTTAGGGACACCTATTCTAAAAGATCAGAAATAGTCTCTGGTTACGCATTGAACGAATGGGGCGTGCCACTATATTTTACAGTGTTTTTTAATCACAAGATTTGCATTAAAACCTACACAAAAAAAGGGGGTTAATGGTGTACTCCAATTGTTTTTAAAAACAAATATGAGGCATGAAAGGATAAAAAGGGTTCTTTAGTTGCTATAATAATCCAATAAGAGTAAGGGACAACCAAAATAAAATAGTGAGTGTTTTGTTAAATGATAAAGAAAGAAAGGAGTGGAGATTAAAAATGCATAGACAAAATACTGTGTTTGCCTTCTGCTTTTACCATTTTATTTGTTGCATTGTGATATGTTATAGAACACCATGCATGTCCTGACATCCGGTGACAAAATATAGTAACGTAAATCTTCTAAATGTTATTGCCAGCTGGATATCACTAAAACCAATATTTGTAGGATCACAGTTTTGGTTCAAAGTCCTGACTTATCATTCATGTATTCCCTTGAAATGTACTAGTCTTAATGGTTGCATTAACCCATTTAGCATGTTTCGTCCTTTCCTCTTCCCCGGTTGACCTGATATTGCAAACATACTGTGAGTAAGCTGCAAACTACATTCTCAGGAATTCATATGAAATCTCAATCTCGGTAAAATAGTTATTTACTCTGAGATCAGTTTGTATATGCATTTTAAATCATTAATATGCTTTTTTTCCCCTCTTTCTCCACTGGAAAAACAGCAACAAATATGGATGACCCCCTCATCTTGCACAACGACAGATTTGAGTTTCTTCCTGTTGGGCGATTTAGCCTGTTGTTTTTTCCCGTCCACCCAGTCGACCTGCTACGGCAACTTACGTACATTCCTCACCCTCTATAGACGTCTCTTACGTTTGTGCATTTAGTGTCTGTTTTAAGCCACATTTCAGGTTTCTAATCACACGCACACATAATGTCTATGGTTTTGCCTCCCAAAGCCGTTTCCATCCTCTCTGTCTCTGTGACACAGCCACAGTGCTGAATACACTGCACTTCCGTCTGCCTTTTCCCGCACCGCAACTGCACTGTCAGCGAGTGGATCTTCTTAGAGCCAAACCCAGGCGCGAATCAACCTCGCTAGCTTAGCATTGTTTATCTGTGTGACATGACTTTGATTCCTCATTCTGTTCCTTCAGAAAAAAAAGATTTATTTAAATAAATAGCTCTCACTTCCTCTGTCTAAAGCCAAGTCACTATCATAACATGACCGGTCAGAGGGCCAGAGGAAGGTAACGGGGAGATGGAGTGTGGCTGCAGGCTGCAGATAGAAGAGGTGTACCCTGGGAAAGTGACCTACGCTCCGGCACACCTCAAAACTCAGTTAGACACTCGTATGGGATTATTAAACATAAGGGAACGAGCGAGAGATTGACAGACAAGGCTTAATTTAGTCACTTCCTAACCCAGTGCTCCAGCAGTTTTGTCCTCAGATTACTCAGATGGGATCATCAGACAGGAATGTGATATGGAAGACGGACTGAAAGAGAAATGTGATGTGATGTCTGCCCAACCGTTAAAACATAAGCTTTTAATCAGTGTTGATATATTGATTGCCATCTTGCCATATGCTGGTATCTCTCCTCGCAACAGTTGACAAATCACATTTAGTGGAAAAACCGTTTTTCTCCTCAAAAAAAAAAAAAAAAAAAAAAAAAAGGATCAGTTGACTCTCCACCTGCACAACAACCAGAAGTTTTTTTTTCCAATCAGATCCTCAAAACTCATACCGACGTCGTGCAACGTCCCTCCCCCTAAAAACCACCTGCAACATTCCTTAGGGGAAACGTGTGCCCCATGAACCTAATTAGTAGATACAATGGCATTCAAAGGTTGGGGTCGATAGATTTTTTTAAAAGTTTTTGAAAGAAGTTTCTTCTCTCACCAATACTGCTTTTAGTATTTGATCAAAAATACAGACACAATATTATAAATATTATTACAATTTAAAATACATTTTTCTATTTTAATATATTGTTAAAATGTAATTTATTCCTTTGATGTCAAACCTGAATTTCCATCATCATTACTCCGTCTTCTTGCACATATCTTCATATCAACTCAGCACTGCCTTCCATTAATAATTGTGCTTTGCTGCTTGTAATTTTCTTTCTTCTTATAAATTAACATAAGGACGAGGGCAACTGTCGTCCGCGAAACAGTTGAGCTTCTTAATATTAGTGTGGAAATAGTGATACTTTTGTAGGACTCTTTTATGGATCGAAAGTTCAAAAGAATTTATTTGAAACAATTTTTTGAACAATGTAAAATATGTACTGTCATTTTCCTGCACTGAACATAAATAACACTTAGAGATAATTTCTTTAATAATACTATTTCTAGTAAGTCTTCGGATGACATTTCAAATCCCTCTTAATTTTCAGCATCTTCCCTCCAACCACCTAAACCACATTCTGGTATGTAACACCCTTGTTTCACTATCTAATCAATTTCACGGATTAAATCAAGGATTCTCATTGAAAATTAAGTTTCGTGCTGATTCATACTGATTTATTGAAAATTAATTTTTGCTGTTTTTGATAATTATGGTAAACAGTCTAGATTTGCAGGACACAAATATACTTAAATATACAGATATATAGACTAGTTTACTTCACACCAGTACCATAATGTTAAATGTCTGCTAACAGATTTTTACATCCACTAGGACCCATTTCTCAATATATAGGTCACTTTGTTTTAAAACTCTCGAACTTCAGCTGGGCACAGCAGGTAATGTCACATATAAAATGCACTAAAACTACTTCTTGTCACCCAGTAAACACTTTGTCACTCATAAAGCACCTAAAAACATTAACAACAGGTAGCATTATACAATGTTTTCTTTCATCAAGATTTATTTCATAACACGAAATGACTGCTCTCCATGGATTAGAATTCACTGCATTATACAGTGGGTTGAGAAAAGAATCACCCCCTTTAAAATAATCCCATTTTGTTGCTTTGCAGCCTGAAATAAAGACGGACACCGTTTTTGTTTTATCCAGCTGTATTTACTCAGTGCAACTTATAACATTCAAGTGAAAGATAATTATAAGGAAAATACAAAAATAACATTAATATTAAAAAAAAATCACTGATTTAAAAAAAATAACATCAAAGAGTATGTAACAATGCAAATTGCCTGTAGTACATAGAGTTTTTGGTGGTTTTGTGTCTGAGTGATAAGAACTCTTAATTATCCACACTTAGCTTTGAAAAGAAAATGACAGCATAATGGCCCTGGCGATTGTCCCAAAAAAAAAAACAAAAAATAATGTAATAAACTACAATAAATGACCATCAGTAGATTAGCTGGGGTAAATGTTAATGAAAATCTGCATGTATGTGGATGTGTTATTGTATGGCTATCAATTGTTTTCAGTGTGTGTGAGAATATTGTTAACATGGGGGATTCCCAAACATAGTTGCTTCAATCCATCAGCACAAACTTCCCTTCATCAAGCAGCAGAAAATAGAACAGCGCATGAATATTTCACAAAACCTTTACCTCCAACACACACACTCATAAATACACTCATCTGGAGCGACTTCAACATATTCATCAATAATCAAAGCACACACACTCATTAATAGAGTCTTTGTTCATCGAAATGCCTGTGTGTGTGTGGTATTGTGTCTGTGTGTGTCCTCCCCCCGTACAATAAATAGAGGAATAAAAGATGAGAGAGTGTTGTGACGTTCTCCTTCTCTAGCCGCTCAGTCTGGAGTCTTGGCCAAATTTCCGCTGTGGTGTAGGTGTGGTGCCCGTCTCTCATTCTTTCACATAGACACAGAGACAGCAGTGAAGTGCGAGTGCTGTTGCTCGCGGCGGGCAGGAGACCAGCGATCTGCCACGCCAAACCGGGCACCTCCACTAGAGCACCCGAGGGGTCAGGTGAGTCAAAGGTCAGCTGTCCTTTCTCTTCCTCAGCAATCCCTCTCTCACTCTCCTGCTGTATCTCTCGATCTTATCAGGTCCCGTCACGGCGGCCCGCAGGAACATCCCTGACTTCCTGTTTCTGGAGGTGGTGGGGCGGCAGGAGGTGGACTGGAGGAGCGGTGAGACGGCTGGACACACATTTACTGTGAGAATGTCCGGGGGGAGTGCGGAGCAGACAGCCAGGCGAAGACCACTGTCACGTAGCCAACTTTCACCATCTAAGAGAGGGAGAGACCTTCCCGTCCACACGGCCCACGCAATATTTGCCAGTAAATTACTGACGCAGCAGAAGCATGTATGTGTGAGTGTCACACCACCATGGACAGTTTGTGTTTCCCGCTCCTTGTTGGTTGTCATGGTTGTTCATTTGATTTCATCACTATGGTCATGTGTATTTAAGTTCAGTTCTGTGTCGCTCTTGTTGTCCGGTGTCGTCAGTATGTAGATGTGTTGTAGCTGCTCTCTGTTTGTGGCTTATCACCTTGTTGATTATTAAAGATTGTTATTCTTCATCGTGCATGTATTACCTCACATTGTGACAGTGAGTGTGTATTTATTTACATTTAAGTTATGTCACAAACACGCCATGCCAAATCTTACAGGCAGTGGGAATATAAAGTTTAAATCTTGCAATTTTATGAAGGTTAGGGTATTATAGTTAACTGAAACTCAAAACCATAATAAACTTTCATACTGAAAAACAAACTTCCTTACAAAAGAAACATGTACAAAATATTTATTTGAAAAGGATGTAAACTATAATATATACCTATATAGTATATACATATAAGATATCTATATATATATATATATATATATATTATACAGTGGGGTACGGAAAGTAGTCAGACCCCCTTAAATTTTTCACTCTTTTATATTGCAGCCATTTGCTAAAAACATTTAAGTAAATTTTTTTTCCTCATTAATGTAACATACAGCACCCCATATTGACAGAAAAACTGAATTGTTGACATTTTTGCAGATTTAGTAAAAAAGAAAAAATGAAATATCACATGGACCTAAGTATTCAGACCCCTTGCTCAGTATTTAGAAGAAGCACCCTTTTGATCTAATACAGACACGAGTCTTTTTGGGAAAGATGCAACAAGTTTTTACAACACCTGGAATTTGGTGATCCTCTGCCATTCCTCCTTGCATATCCTCTCCAGTTCTGTCAGGTTGGATTGTAAACGTTGGTGGACAGCCATTTTTTGGTCTCTCCAGAGTTGCTCAATTGGGTTTAAGTCAGGGCTCGGCTGGGCCATTCAAGAACAGTCACAGAGTTGTTGTGAAGCCACTCCTTTCGTTATTTTAGCTGTGTGCTTAGGGTAATTGTCTTGTTGGAAGGTGTACCTTCGGCCCAGTCTGAGGTCCTGATCACTGTGGAGAAGGTTTTTGTCCAGGATATCCCTTTACTTGGCCGCATTCATCTTTCCCTTAATTGCAACCAGTCATACTGTGCCTGCAGCTGAAAAACACCCCCACATCATGATGCTGCCACCACCATGTTTCACTATTGGGACTGTATTGGACAGGTGATGAGCATTGCCTGGTTTGGTTTCTCCACCCATACCGCTTAGAATTAAGGCCAAAAAAATCTATCTTGGCCTCATCCGACCAGAGAATCTGGTGGGCTCCAGTGGATTGCCTTTCTACAACCTTCTCCCATCTCGCCGACTGCATCCTGAGCGTGCGGGAGCCGGGGGGACAGTTATCTTTGGGTTCTTCTTTACTTCTCTCATCAAGGCTCTTCTCCCCCGGTTGCTCAGTTTGGCCGGACGGCCAGCTGTAGGAAGGGTTCTGGTCATCCCAAACATCTTCCATTATGGAGGCCACTGTGCTCTTAGGAACCTTAAGTGCAGCAAATTTTTTTGTAACCTTGGCCAGATCTGTGCCTTGTCACAATTCTGTCTCTGAGGTCTTCAGGCATTTCCTTTGACCTCATGATTCTCATTTGCTCTGACATGCACTGTGAGCTGTAGGTCTTATATAGACAGGTGTGTGGCTTTCTTAATCAAGTCCAATCAGTATAATCAACACAGCTGGACTCAAATGAAGGTGGAGAACCATCTCAAGGATTATCAGAAGAAATAGACAGCACCTGAGTAAATATATGAGTGTCACAGCAAAAGGTCTAAATACTTAGGACCATGTGATATTCCAGTTTTTCTTTTTTAATAAATCTGCAAAAATACTTAATTATGAAAAAAAATTAAACTTAATGATTTTAGCACATGGCTGTGCAATATAACCAAGATGAAAAATTTCAGGGGGTCGAATACTTTCCCCGTACCCACTGTATATTATATATTAGACTAATCTAGATCATATATATATATATATATATCAATTTGGGTGGGATATTCGCATACTCAAGGACACCACACAAAAATATCCTGTTAAATACCCTTGTTAAAATGACTTTGTGTAAAAAATCAAAATAACATTTCTGGTAAGTTATTAAATCCCATGTTTTTCAGCTAAAAAAATAACACATTTATTAATATTAAATAATAATAATGTAAATAGTATATTAAAACATTTTCTTCACACCCTTATCAAATTGAGATTATGGCATTAATTAGTCAGATTGTCTTCTGTTTTGTGTGATGTATTTCTGAGTTGTAAAAGATTATTAAAAAAAAAAGAAAAAAAAATGTTGTGGCATTTGGTTCATTATTGTTGAAATTCTTATTATTTGGGGATGAATTGTTTACAATAAGATCTATAACATGCATTTAGAAAATAGACGTGAATCATAGATGTACATCGATTTCATCATTTCATGCCAGTTTTAAAATTCTTTTTTTCATTTTTGCATTCCACTGCGCAGTTTTTTCCATTGTTTTTCTATGCAAATATGTGTTTGATGGACATAATTTGCCTGTTATGCTCAGTGTTCTAAAAATTTACGTTTTAGGCAGAGGTTGGGCAGAAAAAAGTTGTAAAGGTAACAGCTGCACATTTCCCTTTTTACACCCATCACACTCTCTGCATAATAGCTCTCTCATTTTCCCAAAGACAAATGCCAGCACCATTATATTTCAGAAAACGATGACAAGTCTGCATAGATTAAACAATAAAACGCCTCTCATGGCCTTTTGTGGCCTGCTCCTGAGCTGCCTACTGTACTAATGGAGCTAAATCCACTTCACATACACATAGAACTCCATCTCCCTCTCAGTGCGATTCTGTGCGGCCTGAACTCTCATGCCTCGCCATGCATTTATTCATAGAGTCGAGAATATTGATGTAGTGCTCAATGGGGGGAGAAATTGGCTGGATGCAGCCGTCTTAAGACTGGATGAATTGCATAGGTGTGGAGACAAGTAACCACAGGACTAATTTGTGGTTTTCACATGGATGTTTGAGAATGTATAAATGTGGTTCCTTCACATTTTTATGAGGTAAATCAAAAACCAACTTTACATTTCATACACATGCACTAGTGTACCTAGAGTGTTAAACATATGGATAGAGTTTTTCACAATCAGTTTGTGAAGTTAAGAGTGCTGGTCTTTAACTTTCACATCCTCTTGAGTTAGATGAGGTTAAACGATTGTGTTCAACTGTTGTTGACCCGTGACCCTTCTCAAAGTAGAAAGGCGGGCCGACAACCCATCTCATTCTTCTATGTTTATAACAAGAGTGATGGAGATCGGTCTACTCTACTTCACTTCACTGGCAAACATAACTATTTTAATATTTTCCATTTTACTCGCATTAATTTAATGAAGCTCATTGTGAATTGTGAAGTTCCTTGTAATCGCAGCTGTTTAATGACTCGCCTCCTCCTATGCTGCATTTTTCACTAACAGCCATGTAATAAATGTCGCTGTCACCCAGAGCACGGCCATGATTTCAGCTCATTAGACTATAAAAATAATGTTTAGGTGAGCAATAAAATACTTTGTTTGCAAACAAGCCCAGACAGGAAGATTGCCAGCTCACACTAAGCGTGATATTTATTTATTTATTTATTTCTGAGTATTTTAAATTAAATCATAAAAAGGGTATAATATTTTAGTCAACAAAAAGAATTGGAATGGAATAAAATCTCTGAAAGTACAACCTGATATATATACAAAGAAAAAATACATTTAAGATAAAAATAAATAAAATCAACATTTAAAAAAATCAAAAGTACAGGATATGAAATGTATAGAAATATATAAGCTGAAGTATTAGCAATTTTTTTTGCTGTAGATTTGTGAACTTTTCATGTCCACAATTTTAATTAAACAGCCTTAACACTTCTCACCCCTATACAAATAATCTGCACTGTAAAAAAAAAAAAAACACTAGCACATTACCTAAAAAAATATGCTTTTAAATTATCTGGTTTTATCCAAGTCAAATATAATATTTCATATGACTAAATCAGCCTGACTATATTGAGTTACACAATGTAATTTTTAAGGGTCACATACGATAAAACTAATTTTTCAGGGTAAAAACTGCATGTTTTCACTTTTTACAATGTATTTTTAAATAAATTATGGGTTGACCACAAATATTTAGCTGTGAAAACTGTCTATAAATCACTTTAAGTATGGTTATTTTATACTACCAAGAAACAGAGAGCAGGCTTAGCTTTATATTCAGGACTAAAACGGTTATGTTACATTAGTATGTGTGTTAGGTTAATGTGTTTTCTTCACTTCGTGTTGATTGCCATGTCTTTGCATTTGCGCTCATTGTTACAAGTTGTTAACACTCAAGTGCACAGCTTTCTTTGTGGTCCCAGCCCCCAGTACAAATAGGGTTCCTGTGTGTGCACAAGTGTGTGTTATGATTTAGTATATGTGCCCTATATGAGTGTGTGTACAGCAGGCCTAAAACAATGGCCCTCTCAGATTACATCTCTCTGTCTGTGGAGGCTGTAAAGAGGGGCAGGAGAACTCCCACTGGCTACCCCTCCCGCCTCTTCTGTCCGGGCCGACGCTCTGATTGGCTCAGGCCACGTATATATTTACACCATGGGTTCATCAAAACTCACTACAACTTTCAAACTCAGCACAAGAACTATATATACCGTCTGGAGTTACAAAACATTAACATCTGTGGGATTTTATACTTCTGAAACATCCGAAAACAAAGAGTGCAGCCTTTTCTAGCTCTTTTTACTTCTTTTTATGATTCCTTTCATTTGGGTTACTGGTCAGTCTGTATTTAAAGTAGCTTAAAGTAGCATAGAGACGTCCTGGTGTTGCTTCATTCCAAAGACAACAGTGTGCTTTAACCGTGGTGGTCTTGCTGGAATGAATATATCTGAGTCTAGTTGCTGTCAAGAGGCCAGTTCTCAGCTTAGCCTGGTTGCGGAGCGTGGGACATGGGGTGCCTCTTCCAGCACTCCGGGCCCTGACCGGGGACATGGTTTTGACCGCAGCCGGACCACAGAGCTGGCACCGTTGCCTGGCTCTGGAACACAGACAGGGTCCCGAACCGGAGGGGCCGAAGCAGAGGCCAGGACGAGAAGCCCGGACTCAACCCGTGCTGGAGCTCTGACCCTGGGCTCTGGTGAGGGGAAATCAGGGGGGGAGTCGAGGATCAGGAGGCCGATGAATGCCTTCATGGTGTGGGCTAAAGATGAGCGCAAACGTCTGGCCCTCCAGAACCCAGATCTGCATAACGCCGTGCTCAGTAAGATGCTGGGTAAGACGCTCGCTATACACCACATCACAGGGGTTAAGCTGGGGTCAATCTAGTGCATCGGCAGGGGTGCAATGTCTCAGATGTGGCATATTTGAAAACTGGTGGTTTAAAATCAGATTAAGAGTTTATTAAAATTACCACATATATACTGATGTGTCAGAATTGCCTAATTAATACGTTATAAATAATAAAATATTAAAAATAAATAAAATAAAGTGAAAAAACAAAAATTGTTAATGTGAGGTAATAGAGGAATAATTGTTCTTGAGGATCCATAAACATTATACTGCTAATAAATGACAGCCTGCGTTCAAGCAAAGATGACCACAATTTTCATTATTTTATTTAAATCTTTAGTAAAGGGCCATAAAATGAAGTTCATAATGAATATAATAATTAAATGCTCAATAAAAATGATCAATACATTTTTGTATTATATAATAAATTATATTCATGTTGCACAAAATCATATCTTTCATTGTTTCATTGTCATATGACCTTATTATAAACTCAATTTTATAATTGAAAAAAAAATTAAAGGTGCCAGTTTATTATAATCTTACAAAAATTTACTTTGTATGCTGCTCAGAATTATTGATTAGAAAAGCCTTGGGCGCACATGATATGTAAATCTTGCACAATATTTGTGTTTGGCTGTTTCTCAGGGAGACATTTTGATGTCCTTATTTTTTTAAATATAACAGGGCTGTGGCAGACACACAAGCTGCCGATTGTCTGAAGCCATTGACCCATTAATAATTTAAAAACTACAACCCAACTGCACCAGTTATATGTAATGATTCGCTCATGTCACACACACGTTTGTCAGTACTTGTGTTACATCTGTTTTCACCAAAAGCTGCTGCAAATGTAAAAATTGTGACAGCTCATTTAAAAATCATTTGTGCATGATTATATTTGTATATTTATTCCACCAGAGAGCTAAATTACATTTTTCTAAATAATCAGAGGAATATGGCTCAATAACCTGGCATTGTTTCTGCATTAAATTAGAACAATGTTGTAATGACTGAACAAGGTATGATAAAAATCATATTTATAAACCACTAAAGCCAAAACAGCAAACACAAAAAGTAGCACAATGAATCCTGAAACAATAACACTGATTGGATGATGTTTTTAGGTCAATCCTGGAAGGCTCTAAGCACACTAGACAAGCGTCCGTTTGTGGAGGAAGCCGAACGACTGCGTTTGCAGCACCTCCAGGATCACCCGAACTACAAATATCGTCCTCGCCGCAAGAAACAGCCCAAGAAGATGAAACGAGTGGAACCGGGTTTGCTCCTCCAAGGCCTCGCTGGCGGCCCAGGACTAGGAGAAGCTTACTCGCTACACTGCCATGCCCATCATCTGCTGCCTCCTCTGGGACACTTCCGAGACCTCCACCCCTCCAGAGCTCCAGAGCTGGAGAGTTTCGGCCTGCCGACGCCAGAGATGTCACCGCTAGACATGTTGGAGGAGGGAGGCGGAGATTCAGTGTTTTTCCCCCCTCACATGCAGGAAGATGTGGGTCTGGGATCGTGGATAAACTACCACCAGCATCCAAACCATCAAACTGGCCACCACCCTCACCACAACTCCCATAACCTCCAGCATTCCCACCCACACCTCAACCAGAAGTCTCCACTGGCCAGCCTCCCGCTGCAGGAGAAATGCCTGGTTGTCGAGTCCACGAACCCTAACGGTCTCTACTCCAACATGAGCCTCCCAGAATCTTCCAAGGCTCCTCACACTCCCACACCTGCAGGCTATTACGGTCAGATATACGGGAGCAGTCAGTCCCAGCCTGCCTTCACCTCTCATCTGGGCCAGCTGTCTCCACCGCCCGAGACCTCGGCAGTCGCTCAGGTCGCTCCGCCCTCTCTGGACGCTGTGGACCAGCTGGGACCCTCAGCCGAGTTCTGGGGCGAAGTGGACAGAATTGAGTTCGACCAATACCTGAGTGCGAGCAGGACTCGAATGAGCAGGAACGCTCCATGCGAGGAGAGCAGCGCTTTGATATCAGCCCTGTCCGACGCCAGCAGCGCAGTCTACTACAGCGCGTGCATTACAGGATAAAACTGCTTCCGCAATCTCCATGCAGTCCTGAAGTCTGGTGCACATATAGCTTCTTTTTTTTTTAGTCTCAGATCTTTTTGATTTATTCGATGTACCTTCTTCAGGGAATCATCTTGCCCGGTTTCACGAATCACTGGAGGTTACGGAACTCTTTACAGGATGGTTCTCACCGTATAGACTTCACTAAATTGCATTTCACAGTATGACTAGTCATTTCTGGTCTTGATAACCTGTACTTTCTGAGACTGTGGTCAAATTTAACCGATAATTTTGCTGACTCCATCCAGCTACTGTATGCTTACGGTCTCAAATGAGGGTACTGGGACTTGGAAGTCAAGAAGGTGAAGATTTTTTCCTATAATAGATATATATAATATAATATGTATTTGCTTTTTATATTGTTATTTAGTTGTAGAGACATTTTATAAAAGGTTGTATGAAAATGTGTTTTGCACTGGGTATGTGAAAACCACTCAAGATTTTTAAACTGCACTTAATATCTTTCAAACACTCTTTTTTTTCATGACATCTGACATATTTTGATCCATTGGCGACTAATTTATCTTGCATGTTTCCCTTCTGTGTGGTTGAGTGCTTGAATTGGTCATTTCATGTGGACATGACATTTTGTAATCCTCTTAGCACTTGAGGAACATGTTGAGTTGGTAATAACTCTCCCCCTTTTGGTAATAATTATCTTCAAATAAAAAGAGTTTGCAATAAAAAAATGTCTCAGAGCTATGAAATCAAAGCAATTAAATTGAAAACACACAATTGTTCATAGTATTTCACTAGCACACTTTCCCACACCACAGAGTGCATGTGCTTTTAAAGATGTTTTTTCTTCTTAAAACAGTTTTAATTAAATACAAAAAAAATGTATTACACAACAAAATGTATCAATGCATATATTGCAAAATAAAGTTGTCACTAAATATTGGGTACTTGTCAAAATCATTATACTTGAATTAGGTGTATATTTGCCTGATTTATATAAAATGGTGATGTGGTTGCAATTGCTGTTGCCTTTTGAGAGAAATGGAGAGCGAGAGCAGGGCCACAATGTTTAAGTTGTAATCCAGTCTTGTCTCTCTGATTCCCTCCTCCAAGATTTTTGATCAGCCACAAAATAAGTTTGGCTCTTTAAGCAATTTTTTCCCTTAAAACCACGGACAAAAAGAAAACATTTTGGACTGTGGAGAACAAAACTGAAACTGTCTTCCCTTATGTCTTCATACAAAAAAAGGCAGCTCTGAGATTAAAGAAATGCTCCCTCATGTTGATTCATTCAATACTGCAGAACAAAAAGATTGATATAAGAGTGTGTTTCAAGATGGAAAATAGTCTTTCCAAAGCATTTACATTTCAGGCAGGATGCCTAGTGTGTGTTATTCTTTACATCCAATGATACACATTTCATGTGTTCTTTTCGTTCATATCATGCTGACTATATTCGGATGTCTGTTGAATGACACACCACAGATTCTTTTGCCAAGACGTTAAGTGGGCTCAGTTAGGTCCAGGTCAGCTGCCGTGTGGTAAAGTTTCATCCCACCAATTAATTAGCCATCAAATTAGCAGGAATGTTAAAACAGAGGAAGATCCTGGGGAAAATGGGGATGTTGGGATAGCAGGAATCTGTGTGTAGGAGAATATCTGTGTGTGTGTGTGTGCTGTAGGGGGAAGGATGTTCAAGGGAAGAGGAGCTTTTTTCACTCCTGACCACCTCCCTAAATGGAAAGAACAACACTGACCGATCATGCAGGTCCAGTAATTCTGAAGTCCGATGTGCAAATCAGCAAAACGATGTTTATTTTGAGCTGCACATCATTTTGTGTGACAGATCGAAAGATTGCTTGAAAGCAATGCTTGTGGTTGTCATTGGTATTTCGCCATTTCTTTCACAGTTTACGGTTTATTGCCCATCTGTGGACTTAATGAACTCATGAGGAGGGTTTTCACGACATGTTGCACCCCTGGTGATTATTTATTTTCCCAAATGAAACTGACAGTAAAGCTCTCAAATATTTGGAAGGATGACTAAGCGAAACTCAACTCTGCAGGCTTCAGGAATCTCAAGTTTAAAACAATGTTTCGACTTCAGCTCTCTTAAGTCTTTGTATCTCATTATCACTCAACTGACCAGTGTTTGTTTTCTATGAAAAAGATTTTGGGCCTAAAAATAAAGAGGTTCAAAGCATTCTCAATGCCTTTGAACATTTTTGCTACAACTTTTGCTTACACTGTTTCTATAGAGTACCTGCATAATTCTGATAAAATCAGGGCTCCAGAGAGAGAAAAAAAGAGAAATAATATTTATGTTGTATTTATTATAGTTAAAACACTCAAATAAAGTTTCAGCCTTAAAACTGGAAATTATGTTAAACTATATTATTTGATTATATGTATTGATATATATTTTAGATTTTTTTTTTAAATATTCAAACATTTTTAAATGAGTCTATTATAATGTACTTTATTTTTTCAACCAAAATACTGCTGTAATCACGTATCTTTATTTATTACATGTTGTAATAAGAACAGTTATAAATAATAAGTAAATTGCAGATGTAAATCTCACAAACCTAAAATATAGCTGTTATACAGCACAATAACAGTTAATTTCAAATCAGCTTGAAAATGACTCTGTCAGCAGTAACGACTCTAAATGATTCAATGACTGAGTCAGTCTGATTCAAACCACTAAAAGGAACTTGAGGCTGTTTCATGAAGCTTTTTTGGCTGACTCATAAAAAGAAACATTTCATAAAAGGCCCATTCATACCAAAAATCATAACTATAAGGATAATTACATTAGCCTCTAATGTACCAATACACAATAATGTTATTATAACCATGTGCTGTTGTTCTGTTGTCTGCCACTGTAAATGCTCAAGCTTTTAAAGCAGGATGGACTTCTGATAGGCTGTCAATGTTTTAGAATTCATCAGCTAGAAAAAAAAATCCTTTCAAAAGTGATCCAACTATATCAGTCCTGCATTGTTCGTTATTTTATAGTTGTGGTGTGGACTGAGGACAAGATTTTTAAAACTATATTCCACACATTATATACAATCATGTGAACAGGACTAAAGGGTAATTTTTAATGATTTAGACATCAAGGCTCATGCTGCGTTTGCATATCTCAAGCTATGTTTCCATTCAAAGTTGCGGATTTTACTTAAAAATGGAATATTGCATAAATAGTTTTGCGAATAAATCCATCCATGTGTTAAAGAGAACAAAATTGTCACTTCCTGGGAAACTGGTGTAAATTATCACTAATAAAAATGGATATTGCTGGAACTGGGGAAACCACTGTAGCTCATAATGGCACATGCGATAACAAACGCTGTCATGTTAACTTGCATTTGGAGGAGGATGCCTGATGTTTGGGAACACAATGGTGTGAGACAGTTCTAGGAGGTACTGCATAGAAATACACTCGAAACTATTGTGAACACTACTATAATGCCGGTAAGCATAACACTCACATATTCTTCATATTATGAAAAAATCCAATTCCACACTGTTCACTTTCAAGTAGCATGTTTTTGAGTGTCTGTGTGTGTTTTATGCGTCTGCACGCGTGGGAGTGTTAGTGATTTCATGTGTCAGTAAGTAAGAAGGCGAAAGAGCTTGACCTGTTTAAGTGTTTTATTTTTGCAGTGAAGAGTGCCCTTGTTGTGGTGGTGTGTGTGTGTGTGTGTTTCTTCGCACACTTGCTTCAGTTTTTCCATCAGGCCAATCTACGGACTCTCCCCAAAACCCCGTCCAGCAAACCTACTGCATGATGTCATCTGTATATTTTCTGTTTCTTTCTTCCCTTCTTCTTAACAGGAAGTGTGGCCCCCACTATACCCTTACTCTTCCCCTCTTGGACAGGAAGTAGCTCTACCTCCTCTTCCTGTGTAAGCAGCAGGACGTTGCGCAAATGTGGCCACGAACAAACTTGCGTGTAGCCGTAAATGCATAAAGGAACTGCATATCTATTACGGGACACACTGGCCTTGCTTACACCTGGTAGATGCGTGGTGTAATATGTGTCTCAAATGAGCCTTGTTTCTTATGTCTCAGCAAGGCTGCATTTATTTGTCAAAATACAGTAAAAACAGTAATATTGTGAAATATTATTACATTTCAAATAACTGCTTTCTTCTGTAATATTAAGATGTAATTTCTTCCTGTGATGCAAAGTTGAATTTTCAGCAACATTTCTCCAGTCTTCAGTGTCACATGATACTCTTAGGGAAATAATGATTTGCTGCTCAAGAAAGAATTACTATTATTATCAATATCCAAAACAGTTGTGCTGCTTAATATTTCTGTGGGGGAAACATCGTTTGTTGAGCAAAAAATAGCCTTGCGCATAAGGAGGCCTTACAAACACAACACACCCACAACACCACACACAACACAGACATATATTAATATATATATATAATGCGTCATTATAAAACAAAACAAAACACAAACAAACAAAAAAACAAACCAATATAATATATATATATATAAACGAAAAAAATGACACAAATACACAACACTGTACGACTAAAACTTTACTGAATTAAAATGAAAACATAAAAATAAAATAAAATTCAAAATATTAACAAAAAACAATTTAATCAAAGTCTTACTAAAACATATAAAGTATATAAATTATATTAACATAGATTTTAGCACTGAACATGTGTGGGTGTAACACCCAATACCAAGTGTACAAGGGGTCACTAGTAGGCCAGGCTAAAGTTCAGAAGTGCAAAGAAGAGCCCAATGTTACAGTCAGCCTCAGACATCAGCTTTTTATACAACAAAATCTGAAACATCTTGAGATCATTAGGAGGAGCTATATTTGACATTTTAGCACTGATACATGAAATGTCGCATTGACTTACTGCAACTTGATCCCTGCGAGTAGGTGGCTTTTTAAAATGAATATTATTCCAGAGACAATGCTGAAAAACACAAAGCTGCTGGTTCCTGACTTCCTGTGTCCAATCTTTACTGTTGAACTGGACCATAAGTCTCCTCTGACTTTCCCTTTCCTGAACTTTCGGCATAATTTACGAGCATGGCTGTGCACAGGCCTGGTGGTTTGGTGGCCTTGGATTTGTGTGAACCGTGGGTTGTGGGTTCGAACCCCGGACAGAACAGTAACTGTGACCCAACCAAATGGACACATGCCATCCCACTCTGAGCTTCAAACACAGGTTGCAATAGTTGCTAAGACTTCTATGCATTGGCTGATAGATTTAGGCCTAATGCTGATGCACTTCAATTGGATTTGAAATTTTAAAAAAATTTAAATGTTAAAAATAAAATATATAGCTATTTTATTTATCATGAGCAGTTCTACAATTTATTGCAGTTAAATGATGAGTGTATACTGAAACTTCACAGTAAACCAGTTCAGAAAATAACTGTAATGTAGCAGTGTTGTGCTGTAGAATTACAATAATTATCTGTGTCTGCATTACAGTAATCTTGAGTATATGCACACAGTGATTAGGTTCTCAGCATGTTCTCATCATTTTTATTTTTTTTATTTTTTGCTATTTGTTGATTTATTGTGCTTTTGCTATATTTTGTTGTCACTTTTACTTGCATGTCTTCATGGTATGATATTGTGGTGGAAATTAAGAATTTGTGGCAACAAGGAAAGAAATTCATTAGTTGTGGGAATTCATTTTCATCTGTATAACTCTGTATAACACAATTATATGACACAATTATTAGACAGGAGTTTAAAGAGCTGGAGCAGGAGTTTAACACGCTCAAAACCGTGGAGATGATAGTGGACTTCAGGAGAAAACCCCCTGCACACCCCCCACTCACCATCATGGACAGCAATGTGGCTGCAGTGGAGTCATTCAGGTTCCTGGGAACCACAATCTCTCAGGACCTGAAGTGAGACACTCACATAGACTCCATTACTAAAAAGGCCCAGCAGAGGTTGTACTTCCTTCGCCAGCTGAGGAAGTTCAAACTGCCACAGAAGCTGCTCACACAGTTCTCGGCCATCGAGTCTGTCCTGTGTACATCCATAACTGTCTGATTTGGTGGCTGAACCAAATCAGACATCAAGAGACTACAAAGGACAGTCAGGACTGCTGAGAGGATTACCGGTGCCCCTCTGCCCAGCCTCCAAGATCTTTACATCTCCAGAGTGCGGAAAAGGGCTAAAAAACAAATTGGACCACTCACACCCAGAACACTCTCTCTTCAAACTGTTGCCTTCTGGTCGGCGCTACAAAGCACTGACCACCAGAACAGCCAGGCACAAGAACAGTTTTTCCCGCAGGCTATATTCAGCCTGAACAATTAATCTTTCATAATTATACAACGTCCATCACAACTAACATAGTTATCTGACATATTTATATTAAACTGCACACTTTGTAAATAACATATCTGCACACTAATAAACATATCTGTAAATTTATCTAAACAATTCATTTTTCCTATACTTCTATTTCTGTGCCACATATAGGCCCTAGTGTAGATATGTGAAGTGAACAAAACAACTATTTACATGATTATCACACAAGTTTGCATGTTATGTTTAAATAGTCAGTTGTCATTTGCATTTCAGTGTTATGTTCTGAATATAGTATTTTATTATATGAAATTACTTTTAAATCATGGCAGTTGTTGACAGTGTGCTCTAATTGTTAAAGTAGCAGTGGATTGTGTCATGCCAGGACAAGCTGCACTACTCTGAGTTGTGAGGGGTCATTTTCTCCATGGCTTTCTGCAGTTTCCATGATATTGCCATAATTGACAGTGCAGCGTCTGTGAGACGGGCTGCTGACCCGGAGTGACGCCTTGCTAAAGATCGGGGAGTGAGCCAGCAGACTAAAACAGCCCTCATAAATGCTCCGTTCTTTTTTGGGGGTTGTTTTGGGTGTTTTTGATGTTTTTTTCTGTTTCGAGGTTATTTTTTCCTTTCATACAATTCCCCTTCTCAGGTTTCCATTTTCTCTTTTACAAACATATCATTGTGAGTCTCTGTCTCTGCAGAGTCAAGCAGGACTTGGCATGAGAGGTGAGTGAGTGTGTGTGTGTGTGTGTGTGTGTGGTGTCGTGTGTGCGGGTGTTTGTGGGTGTGGTAGTTTGCTCACCCATACACTCAGCACATACTACTAAAGGGCTAGTCACTGCCCTGGCCCAGAGGTTTCGAGGGCAGTGTCTCCACTTTGTCTTTGACAGGGTAATTTCAATTGTTGACTCTCTCAGACACAGTCAATCACACACCAAACACACACACAAACACACACACACACACACACACACACACAGTACTCAATCCCTTCCCAGGACCCACAGTCTCTTAACACGGGTGCCATGCGGCCGTTGTGTAACATCCACCCAGGCTCTGTATGTTATTTTATTCCTTTCTCATCCTGCCTGTTATTTGCTATCCATATAATTATAAAAAAAACAACTCTATGCCCTTGATGAGTGATGTTTTTTTCAAGTCTCTGTGATGTAAAGACACTACCACTTACTCACTGATTTATCTTCACTGTGTTAAATGGCTGTTTCCGTAGCAATGTGACAGGGCTCTGCAAACTGGGGACAAAACTCTTTTTTTGTTTGCATTAAGTGGTTTTCTCTGGAAGAGAAGAAAGACAGCGAGGCGCAAGTGTGGGGAGTTGGCCAAAAGCAAATGTGGGGGGGGGGGGGTTAAAGAGGGTAGACGAAAGCAAAAAAGAAAGAAACTAAAAAGCAATCAAACAAACAATGAAACAAATACTAAAATAAAGTCAAACAACAAACAAACAAAAGAACAAACAAACAGAACAAAACAAACACTCAAAGACAGAAACTGCAATGTCAAACGAACAATGAAACGAAGACTAAAATAATGAAACAAACATAAAAAGAATACTCAAAAACAAAATACTCAAACAAAAGCAAACAAACAGAAACAAAACAAAACACTCAAAGAAAGAAAGAAAAAACTATGCAATCAAACAATGAAACAAAAACTCAAAGAAAGAGACAAGCAAAGAAATTAAACAAACATAAAAAACAAACAGTCAAGCAAAAAAACCAAAATAACAAAAAAAAAAACAAAGACGATAACAAAGAAAGAAGAAAGAAACTAACAAGCAATCAAAGAAACAAAAGCAAACAAGCAAATAAATTAAACAAACATAAAACATCTAAAAAGAAGAATAATCGAACAAAAATAAACAAACAAAAAACAATCACTCAAAGAGTGAAAGAGAAACAAACATGAAAAATAAAGAAAGAAACAAGTAATCAATGAAATAAACTAACAATCAGTCGAGCAAAGAAAAAACGAAACAAATATGAGAATAGTTATGAGCCCGAACCATGGGCGTCGCTAGACCATTTTTAGGGGGCTATAGCACACCTAAAATGACTACTGCGATTAGCTCCATAAACTGTAAACGAATTTGGGATTGCCTCAGACCCGCTTAAATTCATATGAAAACGGCAGCAGACTTTCTTTTGTTGTGATCGGCTCCTCCCCGTCTTTCAGCGCATTCTTTTTCAAGCCGCAGAGCAAGAAACAGAGGACAAGGTGTGTTTATCAATATACTGTTATAATATATGCATCTGTGCAGTTCTTTGTCATAAAAACAGTTTACACAACATCATGGGGGAGCAATCGGTTCCACATCTATACTGTAAAGTTTTCACTGCGCTCACCCCTCATCACACCACAGCTGTTTCCTCCAGTGAAAATGAAGCACATATGAACGCATACTTTATAAAACAATCATGTTGATATTTTCATTTGAAAATTTAACTTTCAATATGATACATATTCCAGTGCATGTGGCAAAGAGGTTTGCATACTTGTGCTAAGGAAAGAGGGTTGTACTAGAAATGCAAACAGTAAAATGTTGTTTGTACAGTAAACAGGTGTGTGTGTGAGATCATGAAGATTTGTATTTGGCTTATTCAGTTATATGTTATACCTATCTATGCAATACAATGGAATACTGCAATAAGTTTAGTATACCACCCCTATTAGTCAAACAATCTTTTTATATATGTAACACAGCAGTGATCCTGTTCCCAAGATGTTTGAAGGTGAATTTTTCCAGAGACATTTACATACTGAGTTAGATGATGGACTGATGGACTGATATACAATCAATCCTGCTGTTGTACTGAATATCAGAATGTTGATATTCACTAAAACAGCACTCCTGTATGTGTAAAAAATATAAGACATTGAGTTGTATAGACAAATATAAGTGCAATTATTCTAAAAACACACTGTCCACTGCCGTATATTTGCATGAGTGCTGTTGTTGTAGCATTTAAGGCCCATCTTAACTGCACCTGGTGGATTTGCGCATTGTCACCTGTAAAAATGTGTGTGCATTCATTCATCTTTGTTATTCCACTTTCTTCCTGTTTCACACACTTTAATTTCACACTCAAAAACAGATTTAAAGAGAGAGAATGGGAGTGAGATTGCGCAACACTTCAAACTTTCAATATTTTGTCAGCAGATTATCTGGAAATCACTTTATAGACATTAGGCGTCTTTGAAACCATATGGCAGATGTGTGATGTTAAGAAAAGCATTCGCTGCTGCTTATACTGTTAGCCCTCAGCACAACGTTTCTTATTTCTCAGTCTGTTCCATTTTTTCTTGGAGGAAGTTTTTTTCCTTTTCCTGGTCACGTATTACTCAACATCACTGATACCTCAAGGAGGTATTTCCCATTACTTTGTAAACAAAATTTTTCAGCATTAGCATTGTTACAGATCACTGCACTTTTGACTCTATGGCCAAAATAAGGACTGCATCTGAATATGCCTACTTCCCAACTATAGTAGGTGAAAAATCTGTCCAAATTCACAGTATTCATAAAACACTAGTCATCTGACGGATACTTAACTGTCCCATGAGGCCACAGCAGTTGGGAATAACAGTGAAGCAATGCAATGCAATTTTCACATTACACAAATTATACTATATAAAACATACTATTTTAACAGTCGCAAGGTACTTATTCAAAATAAGTACTTACTCTGAGATTTTGGACATGTTCAATAAAAAAGGTCACAACACAGCCCACGCTTCCACTTCCTTCCACTATAGAAAAGTGAAGCCAAAGCATCTCAGTATGGCCGCTGCCATCTTGAGTAAATGACGTCATTTGGAGCCAGAGTCTGTGCAGTAGAGATTTGTTTGGAGTCAGAGTCTGCGCAGTAGTGTCTTGAGGTGGAGCCGTGGTATCAAACTCCTGCCCAAACTTCCGCAGACCCAATCAACCATAACGACACACCCCGTTTTTATAGCATAAAATTACTAGCTAAAATCAAACTTATCACAAAAACTAACAATTGAACATATATCAGCGTGATAATTACCTTAAATGACCAAAACCATCTTTACGGAAAATTGTATTGGAAACATAATTTCATTTTTTATTTTGACTCAAGTCCCATTCGTTTACATGGACAGGGTGGGGTTTATGACCTGTACTGCAGCCAGCCACCAGGGGGCGATCAAAGAGCCTGCAGCTTCACTTTTCAGGACGTGTGAGGCACACCCGGTTTTTACACGTACAATAGGATGTGCTCATGTGCGGCACGCAAATTTCATCACCAGCATAGCATAGTCAGTTTTTTCTAACTGATTGTTCTTTGTACACCAGACTCTCATGTGCAGCTTGAATTTTTTGGCACTAATTAGTTTGTCCATATGGTGACAACACTGCCTCGGCTCATTATTTAACAGTCAGAAAAGAACTGCAAAAAACAGAACAACAAGAAAATACTGCGTGTTTGGGGGCCTGAAAACTCAAACTTTTGAAATAGGTTTCAAAGTGCAAGTTTTTTGAAAACAATAGCATTATCATCTCTGTGTAAACTACAACAATTTTAATTTGTGACGTCACACATTTTTTTACATGCCTAACATGTGTTCAGCCTATATGTGTGCAGGTGCGTAGTGTTTCTTTACAAATTGACATCGCCGACTACTGGCCTGGCATGAATAATACAGTTTTTAGTTTTCACGGATATGCAACTCTAGTTTAAAAGAGTATGAAGACATTCTTATGGAGAGAAATAGCGCAGACACTGGACAAAGGTGATATATTGTAGTTTGCATGTGTTCATGCATGCTGTCAAATAAGTATACTTTGAAAGGCTATTTTTTTTTTTTTATTATGCACGCATCAAGTGTTTGTGTCAAAACTGAAGTAAACTTGGGCTTTATTGGTAGTGGAAAGCAGCCCACATTGCATGTGAGCCGACAGTATCTGTCCCTTCCAAGGTGCCTTTATATATATATTATATATATATATATCTATTAATATAGCTCTATTATTCATTTGGCATTTGATAGGTGTAGATGTCATACACTGTACATACATGGTAAGCTATGCATACTATTTCTATATTGTTGCTGCTGTGAAATGAGATGTTAGTGGGTGTAAGAACATATGGGAATGTTCTATGTGGTGTTATGGGTACATTTGTTGTGCTGGATGTGCTGTGTGTTCACTGACTGATGAAAAGCCTTGACAACACAGCATCTATGAATGATTCAGACGTCAATAAAACCCTGTAGACCCATCTCTATTATTCTCACATACCTCTCAGTGGAGTAAGTTTGAGCTTGTGTGTGTGTGAGGTTGCTGAGGTTCCTTTGTTGGTCCTCAGAGACAGTTACGAGTTTGTATGAAAAACAGGAAACAGTGCTCATGCTGATGCAAAGAAACAGGAGCTTGGGAAGACGGCAAGAGAGACAGAAAGAGAGACAAACAGCTGAGGGAGAAAAGGGAGTGTGTAGAGCTCAAAACTGTATTTGCGTGGATCCATATTAAGAATCATTCAAATGATAATGTACTTGTATGAGTAAACATAACTTCGGTTAGTGCTTCCGTGTTTTTTGTTTTGTTTTGTTTTTTGGTCTTTTTGACTAAAGGGACACGTTCGGACAAAAAAATGTACGTTGTGATTTACTCATCCTCGTGTTATTCCAAACCTGTATGACTTTCTTTCTTCTGTGGAACATAAAAGATTTTTCAAAAAAAAAGATTGGGATTTTAAATAAACATTGGAAGTGCATTGACTTTCAAAATAAAAGGTTAAAATCTTAAAAATCTAGTGGTTTAAACACTTTTTGTTTTAGGACTGACCATTGACAGTCATGATGATTGGCCTGATAGGGATTCACCTCTACAAAACCATTTTTTTTTTCCATTTTATTTTTCTTAGGAGCCCAAGAAATGAAAGTCTGGGAGTCAGAGACCGTAAATCATAGAGATCTCAAACTTGATGGGATGCTTCCAACTCAGGTGAACACACAAATCTGTCAGACACTAGGTGGTGCTTTAATATGTACATTTGTGTTTTAGTTCATACTTTTAGAACCATAAGGGCTAGAATCAAAATTAATTTCCCTCTGGATCAATCCACAAGAATATATTTAGTTATATTTTCCCCTGGAAAAGGTTTGCACCATTTAGAATTTTCTGAAAACCCTTTTTCAACCTCAGTTCTTCTATTCCAAATGCTAAATAAGCTATGAATATGAGACCATTTCCAGGTCTCATATTGCTGGCTGGCAGACTCTGATTTCAGTGGTTGTGAGCGTGCATGGCTTGTTTGGAGACACCGTTGGTCATGGGTAATGTGGACAGCGAGGTCAGGAAGGTTTGGTCTCTGTGGTGTTGAATGTGATTCTGATGGCCTACTATGAAGTGAGGACAGCCACATCAGCAACCCAGTGGACCGTCCTCCAGTGGTACACCAGAACCACTTTATATCTGTATATATGACTCTACCTTTCTCTCTTCCTCCCTCTGAAGGAAGCTCTGTAGTGTGGCGTGTTGCAAGCGGGAGCCCATAAGAGCAGCCACGCTGACCTGCTGACCACAGATCAGGCTGTGCCAGCACTCTGTGCTATCTCATTCACACTGATTATACCTCACACTGCCATTAGAACAGCTGACTACTGACCTCTTGGATAGATACTTGTTTGTGTGTATTCTGTCCATTGATTCCAGATACACATTGCAGCTAAAATGGCTTGTCAGTCCACTTATGTGATTAAAGGAATAGCTCACCCAAAAATGAACAAATTCTGAAAATGTATGTATTCACCCTCAGGCAATCCAAGATGTAAATGAGTTTGTTTCTTCATCAGAACATATTGCCTCAGACCCACCAGCACCCCAACCGTCCTCTATTCATAATATTGCTTTCCCAGTCAAAAAGTTGTGTTGTAATATAGAAATATGCACAGATCATGCACTGTTACAAACAAAAATGGTCCAAAAGACAAAACAAATATGTCTGTGGATTTAGATGTGACAGGACAACAGGTGATGGACTTTTTCATTTGAGTAAATGTTATTACTTGTATGGCCATTTGCCCGAAAGCGCCGGTGTTTTTTAAAGTTAACAAGAACATTAGTGAGGATTGTTTCTAAAAACACGCCGCTTTTGCTTTCACATGAGTCAGTGATGGACTGTAGTGTGTGGTGCATGTCTCGTGTTTTGTTTTCCTCCCCCACGTGCTTTCCATGACCAAGTTTTCCCTCATGTTTAATTATATTTATTGATGTTTATTAAAGTCTCTGTCTGAAGTCAACTCCTCGTCTCCTCGTTCCTCGCTCCGTGCTCCTCACAGTAGCGGAGCGTGACAGAATACTGGACCAAAGCAAACAGTAAGCGGCGCCCCTTCTCTTCGTTTTTGTTTTCGTGTTGAAAGTTTTTTGTTTTCCTTTTTTTCCCCACGATTGTGGAGATCACGGCATGCTTCATTGCCCTAGCCCGTAGTGATGTCCCCTTCGTCGAGTATGCCTGGGAGTTCTGCGGGCTCGCCGTGGCGATGGCTTTAGATGACGCCACCATCAACTCTCTGTTCTGGCACGGGGCCAATTACCATCGCCACGTGGACCTCCCAGACACCACGGGACTAAGCTGGAGGGAAGGGATCCTCCAGTGTCTGGAGAGCATCCGGCCCCGAGCCAGAACCAACCCGCCGGCTGTGGCATTCCTCTCCAGCCCGCCGGTTGTGCCGGTCAAGCCTGCTGGCCATGCCATTTACCTCTAACCAGAGGAGGAGGATGAGGAGAAAAAGACTGTTCTCCGCCCTCATCCTAGCCCCTGAGTCCGCTCCAGTGTCTGCTCCAGCCCCCGAGTTTAGCCAAGAGAGGGCTCTAGTCCCCGAGTGTTTAGCCAGACGCGCTCCAATCCCGGTAGCCCAGGTGGGCTCCTGTCCCCGAGTTTAGCCCATGGAGGGCTTCTGTTCCCGAGTCTAGCCCAGAGAGGGCTCCAGTCCCCGAGTCTAGCCCAGAGAGGGCTCCAGTCCCCGAGTCTATCACAGAAAGGGCTCCAGTTCCCACGTCCAGCCCAAGGAGGGCTCCAGTTCCCAAGTCAAACCCAGGGAGGGCCACAGTACCTGAGTCAGGCCCACGGAGGGCCTTAGGGGTTGATATTTTCCCCAAGTATTTTTTTGGGGGGTTATAGGGCTCCAACCGTAGAGGCCGGGGGGGCCAAGGCCAAGGCCACGGAGGCCGTCCAGCCATGGCCTCCTGAACTGTCTGATCCGCCATGGCCACCTGAGTTCCCTGCTCCTCCATGGCACCCTGAACTGCCTGATCCGCCATGGGCCCTGGAACGGGTACCGCTCCCTCCCCGTTGGATGTTGTGGGGCGCGTGGATGCGCCTTCCGGGAGGGGGGAGTAATGTCAGTCCTGTGTTCCGTGTTTTCCTCCCCCACGTGCTTTCCATGATCCATTTTTCCCTCATGTTTAATTATATTTATTGATCCCAGGTGTTTTTCGTCAAGTCCTGTGTATTTAAAGTGTTTCCAATCCTAACTTCGTCATTCGGTATTGAATGTCGTCTTTCCCTGCTACGTGTGATTTCCTGGTTCCTCGAATATTATTAAAGTCTGTGGGTTTGAAGTCAACTCCTCGTCTCCTCGTTCCTCGCTCCGTGCTCCTCACAGTAGCGGAGCATGACATGTGGATTATTGTGATTATTATTGTGATGTTTTTATCAGCTGTTTGGACTCTCATTCTGACGGCACCCATTCCCTGCAGAGGATCCATTGTGAGCAAGTGATGTAATGCTAAATTTCTCCAAATCTGTTCTGATGAAGAAACACATTCATCTATATCTTGGATGGCCTGAGGTCATTTTGATTTAATATTATTATTATTTTTAAGCAAATTAATAGACTTATTTAATTGATCAAAAGTGACAAATATATTTACAATGTGCATGTGACATCAAAGGGGGATGAGTAATGCTTCTAAAAAATGCACTTTCTTTCACAGGATAATTACATTTTAAAATGGCATCACATAGAACACAGTTCTTTAAGTGTAAAAATCTTCACAATATTACGGTTTTTACAGTATTCTTCCTTAAACTAAATGCAGCCTTTGTGAGCATAAGGGATTTTTTTCAAAAATAATAAAAAAAATTGTTCTGACCCCACTTTTAAAAACGGTTGTTAGTCTCAAAACTTTTCATTGTGATGCTGTTATTGCAATGTGTACTTTTTCTTGGCAGCATGTACAATTTTTATGATAAAATACTTTTTTATGTTAAAACACTCCATCAGTGGTGAAAGTTTGGGGAACATGGTAAAATGTTTGGAGTATTATTTTTGGATTATTTTCCATTTTGGTCCTGCTATTGCTACATAATTTTTCACACTTTACTTTTAAAAACTACAACATAATGACAATCACCAGTATGTTTATATAAATAATGTTGCATTGTAGCACCAGCTTTCTGCCACAATACAACCAATGAACTTGACAACTTTATCTGAGGTTATCTGAGGGTCAGAAGGTTTCCTGCAAGTGAGAGCATTATAAGTGAGGGGATATTAGAGGGAAGGTGTTCACTTTATGATTTTAGCTTGAAACTTGTTGTTTCCTGCATTAAACGGAAATTTTTTGTACAGCAGGTGTTTTAGTCTTTTTATCTCTTTTACA
>JADLZN010007668.1:0-67406 GCA_018155175.1 Sinocyclocheilus anophthalmus | reverse complement strand
CCCACTAAACCACAAAGACACATCAACTTTTTTTCTTTTCTCCTTCTCTCACCATTACAGTTTCCATCTGTGGATCTGCATATAGCTGTAATGTCAGACATCTTTTATAGGAAAATTATTTGAAATTTGCAAGCCGTCTACTGTAGGGCTGCAATGCTGTTTTGATAAGGCGATTCAGATGTTGGCACATATATTACACTTTACCAAATGCCTGTCATTGATGTTTCTGAGCTCTACATGCAACGTGTGAGATATATATATATATATAGAAGATCTTATATATATCACGGGCATCCTTCTGTCTTCAGGAGACGATGGTGTGGCTTCCAGTTTGATGAAATTCTATCTATCTGCACCCTCTTGAGTGGCTGTAAAGCATGTATATATATACAGTGGGGGAAAAAAGTATTTAGTCAGCCACCAATTGTGCAAGTTCTACCACTTAAAAAGATGAGAGAGGCCTGTCATTTTCATATAGGTATACTCAACTATGAGAGACAAAATGAGAAAAAAAATCAGAAAATCACATTGTAGGATTTTTAAAGAATTTATTTGCAAATTATGGTGGAAAATAAGTATTTGGTCAATAACAAAATTTCATCTCAATACTTTGTTATATACCCTTTGTTGGCAATGACAGAGGTCAAACGTTTTCTGTAAGTCTTCACAAGGTTTTCACACACTGTTGCTGGTATTTTGGCCCATTCCTCCATGCAGATCTCCTCTAGAGCAGTAATGTTTTGGGGCTGTCGATGGGCAACACGGTTTTCAACCCCTCCAAAGATTTTCTATGGGGTTGAAATCTGGAGACTGGCTAGGCCACTCCAGGACCTTGAAATGCTTTTTACGAAGCCACTCCTTCGTTGCCCGGGCGGTGGGTTTGGGATCATTGTCATGCTGAAAGACCCAGCCATGTTTCATCTTCAATGCCCTTGCTGATGGAAGGAGGTTTTCACTCAAAATCTCACGATACATGGCCCCATTCATTCTTTCATTTACACGGATCAGTAGTCCTGGTCCCTTTGCAGAAAAACAGCCCCCAAAGCATGATGTTTCCACCCCCATGCGTCACAGTAGGTATGGTGTTCTTTAGATGAAACTCAGCATTCTTTCTCCTCCAAACAAAGTTGAGTTTTTACCAAAAAGTTCTAAATTGGTTTCATCTGACCATATGACATTATCCCAATCCTCTTCTGGATCATCCAAAATGCTCTCTAGCAAACTTCAGACGGGCCTGGACATGTACTGGCTTAAGCAGGGGGACACGTCTGGCACTGCAGGATTTGAGTCCCTGGCGGCGCAGTGTGTTACTGATGGTAGCCTTTGTTACTTTGGTCCCAGCTCTCTGCAGGTCATTCACTAGGTCCCCCAGTGTGGTTCTGGAATTTTTGCTCACAGTTCTTGAGATCATTTTAACCCCACGGGGTGAGATCTTGCATGGATCCCCAGATCGAGGGAGATTATCAGTGGTCTTGTAAGTCTTCCATTTTCTAATAATTGCTCCCACAGTTGAGTTCTTCACACCAAGCTGCTTACCTATTACAGATTCAGTCTTCCCAGCCTGGTGCAGGTCTACAATTTTGTTTCTGGTGTCCTTTGACAGCTCTTTGGTCTTGGCCATGGTGGAGTTTGGAGTGTGACTGTTTGAGGTTGTGGACAGGTGTCTTTTATACTGATAACGAATTCTAACAGATGCCATTAATACAGGTAACGAGTGCAGGACAGAGGAGCCTCTTAAAGAAGAAGTGACAGGTCTGTGAGAGCCAGAACTCTTGCTGGTTGGTAGGGGATCAAATACTTATTTTACGAGGAATTACAATTATTGCTTTAAAATCCTACAATTGTGATTTTCTTGGATCTTTTTTTTCATTTTGGCTCTCATAGGTGAGGTATACCTATGATGAAAATTACAACCCTCTCTCATCTTTTTAAGTGGGAGAAATTGCACAATTGGTGGCTGACTAATACTTTTTTGCCCCCCTGTATGGGGTGTGTGTGTGTGTGCTGCGCTTTTTGTGGCAAATGAGGACAGAAATTTGTATAATGACAAAGGTATGACTTAGGTATTACAAGGAGAAGGTGACTTTCAGGACATTACCCCATGTCCCCACTTTTCAAAATGCTTATAAATCACACAGAATGGAGTGTATTGAAAATCTGAAATAGCACAAAGTTTCCTGTGAGGGGTAGGTTTAGGGGTAGGGTTGGTGTAGGGCAATAGAATAAACGGTCTGTACAGTATAAAAACATTACGCCTATGGGATGTCCCACTTTTCACAAATGGAAAAACTGTGTGTGTGTGTGTGGTGGGTGTGTGATGTGCTGTGCGTGGAAAAAATCCTTAGAAGGCAGTCCCCTACCTTGCAGCACAGACTGGTGTACACCTTTAAATGCTGTCTACATAGGCGACTCGCTAGGTATTGGAACAGAGCTACTGAGAAGGCAGCTCTGGTTGGTATGGAAACAGATGGCAATCCTCTTCCTCTGTGCTTCACAGTTGCAGAAGGTCAAAGGTCAGCCTGTCAGCCTCAGAACCAAAGGTGAGGGTCTTCTACTTGTTCATCACTAAACCTGCCGAACAGATTGCGCTGCGCTGATCTATGCAACCTTTACCATGAGATGCATCTTATTTTTGCTGTGAGAGGCTCTGAAAATAAATTAAGGCTCTGAGAAATTACTGGCACAGCTCTCACCTCCTGCTCCGACAAAACTGGAAATGAGCATTCAGCACACGTCAAGGGAGGACGTGCATTCTAATTTTAGACATGAATGAAGAAAAAATGAATTCGATGGATGACTGTCACTTGTAATGCAGAAGAGGGAGTGAATCGTCATCGTGTTGAGTCTGGATAAGCAATTTTGATGAACAGATCTACAAAACAATGAGACTGAAATAATACTGAATATAAATATCATGACCGATTTGATTGGATGGATATAATGAAATACAGAATAAGGAGGGTCCGAGGGCTAAATCACATATAGGTGCAACTAGAACAACCATTTACCACAGCATAAAACGTGGTGTAAACTTAATCGTAAGGGCGCTCTAAATCGAATCCTCTTGCTGAAGCTTCACTTAACTCCAAACTCTTAAAAATAAAGGTGCTTAAAAGATTCTTTACAGCGATGTCATAGAAAAACAGTTTTTTGGTTCCACAAAGAACCATTCAGTTAAAGATTCTTTAAAGAACCGTTTCTTTCTTATCTTTTTATAATCTGAAGAACATTCTTCCGCCACAAAGAACCTTTTGTGAAACAGAAAGGTTCTTCAGATGTTAAAGGTTCTTTATGGAACCATTTAGACAAAAAGGTTCTTCTATGCCATCATGAAGCACCTTTATTTTTAAGAGTGAAGTGTGAGCAATACATTACCAAACGGTGAGAGCGCTGTCGTGTACGGAAAGATCAGACATGTTCTCGATTCATTCGGAGTGAATACATTGAGAAGAGTGACTCTCAGCATCAGAGAAGCGTCTAAAGCGGGTTACCGCGGTACGCTGGCTGGGAGTAAGAGCCAGCCTCCACACAATGCACTCTGGGACTGCATATCCCTCGCTGCACGGCACAGTTAAACCGCTCTTTGAACATGTTTGAAAGAGTATCAGAACAGAGATTTGGCACAATACCATTTCTTTCCTCTTACACTCACTACACCGCCTATGTTTGAATAGGATAATGTCAGATAATAATGAGGGAGAGCTTTTAAAAAAATGAGGCTTTTATGCAAACAATATGAGAACGAGAGAAGAACGGTGCAGGCCCTTCTTTAGAAACTAAATTAAGTTTTAAATGAAAGTTCAGAGCTGGTTCATCTTATCCTGTCAATCAAATCTCTACGGTATGTGAGTGACTACTAACCTCCAGCCCTCCACCTTACCACTGTCACTCTTATAAATGCAAATAAAGCAAATTAGATAACTAACCACAGAAAAATTTAGCAGTACTTACCTGTGCAAAATTTGCCATCATGTGGCAGTGTTGTGGGTGGTTGCCAGGGTAATTTAGATTTGAAAATATTTAAATATGCAACAAATCAAATTCAGCACTACTGTTCAAATGTTTAGGGGTCAGTAAGTTTTTTTGAAAGAAATTACATTTATTTAGCAAGGGCATTGTTGGTTATGAAAATTACCATAGTGAAAAAAAAAAGTAAAAACATAAAGAACTAATAAATGGAAATCATGTAAAAGTATTATGCATCACAAAATCAGCTGTATCATCACGAAAAAATGTACACTACATTAAATATAAACAGTTATTTGAATTATTTTTATCTGTGTTTTATCTGTAGAATGAAAAAATAATCTGTATTTGGATGAAGATATCCATAGTATTCTTTCACTCATTTCTTACATTCATAAAAAATTTACATTTATATATATATATCTATAAACGATTATAAAATAATTATCTATTATTATTATTATTATTATTTGTGACCCTGGACCACAAAACCAGTAATAAATCACAGGGTATACTCTGTAGCAATAGCCAACACTGAAATGTGTCAAACATTCACAGTTCATATATATAGGGTTGGTACTAAAGCAATTAAGTTAGGTATAGAAGTTTGTTGTCTGATACCATTGAATAGTGTAGTCATACAAGGAACATTTATGCTACTACACTCGACACACCCTAGAAGAACACTTGAATTCCAAAAAGAACCGTTTAGTGAACAGTTCTTAATAGAACCACTTTTTTCTTAGTGTTAGGAACATTTATCTAAAGAAACTTGTCCACTTTAAAGAACCTTATGTCCAATGGAAAGTGTCCAATGATGTTAAAGGTTCTTCATGGAACCATATATGCCAATGAAGAACCTTTATTTTTAAAGGTTAAAATACTTAAAATACTTTCTCCAAACAATAAAGGGTCAGTCACACAAAAAACTCTACTTACACAGCACATTAATTTTCTGTGGACCAGAACTCTTTTTTCCCAGTGTGTTAATGGCTGTACAGGAAATGGCGCGAGTATGTCGAGATACTCTCTCCAGTTTGTGAGTATGTTTGTTTCCTAACAACATCCCATTTGAGCTGAACCACTGGTAGCTGTTTGCAGGAGGGTTGCTGTCACTGGAGCAGGTCAGTTCAACAGAGTCATTCTCCTTCACTGAGGGTTTAGAGACCACTTTTACATCATATGGAGGATCTGATTGAGATAAAATGTTGATAAAACACTATTTATTACCTCAACAATGGTCTCACCGGGCTAACCCTGTGCCAAGGATTCATTTCATTTCATAAGACTGTGGTTTTCAACCAGGGGGTCTCTGCAGACGTTGCATATTTTGGCCACAGGATCATTCGAAAGTATTGAAATATATCATTATTAATATGAATATATTACGATAATGGGGGATTTTGAGTCAAAAAGGTTGCAAACCACAGTCCTAAAACTATTAACAGCTAACAAGAAAAGATGTGAATTAGCATCTGATCATTTATTTGTCTTAAACTCACATAGTCGACTTACATTTAACTTTGAGTGTTTTGTAGTCTGTCACTGTCTTCACTTCAAACTCTGCAGAGCAGCTGAGATGTTTATTATGGTCTTCTCTAGAAGGGGTGAAGGTCAGGGTGTAAGATGTAAGCTTCAATTGACTGGGATTTTGCGGCTGTGATAGACTCGAGTGTGTGCCGTCATGGTTCCAGGTGACACGAGGCAGGTCTGATGGACAGGAATGAGACACGGCACAGGTAGCAGTCACCGGTTTTCCTGATGTCATTTCCTCTTCCACAGAGACGGTAGGAATCTCTGGTGTTTCTGGTGAAGACACACAAATTGTTGATGCAACAGTTTTTCCACCGCTTCTCATACCTGACACATTAATTGAAATATTAATTTGGATATTACACAACAAATCATAGTGATTAACCCTCATGTTGTGATTCAGTAATTTTGATCCGGAGAGGATTTTCTTCTTCCAGAAAATTCTAGCTAATGTTATGACGGGCTTCCAAAAAAAACAAAAGATTTATAAATTACTCATTATGCTATATTATTACCAAATTTTGGATTTAATCTTATCAAATTGTGTTCTTAAAGTAAGCACAGGTTTTGAATTTCTTTCTTATAAGAAGACCTCATTGTTTCTTCCTAGTTCATACAGTAGAGCAGGGCGCTACCACACCAGGTTGTGGGTTTGATTTCTAGGGAATGCATAAACTGAAAAAAAAAAAAGAAAATAATAGTACTGAATGCAATGTAAGTCTCTTTGGATAACAGCATCTGCCAAAGGCATAAATGTAAATGGGTGTATTGTTTTCGAGTGAATATTGCCAAAATTATTCACAAATAAGGCTGAATTTTTCACTCAAAAACTGCAGATGCACAAGCTAAGTTATAGAAAACATGCTGACAAACGATTTAATCCAACATGCATGAAACCTTTTCATTACACAAAATGTTCTTTGTAGTGGAAAATGTTTTTTTAGATGATTAAAATGTCCTTCACGCTATGAAAAAAAGTGGCTATTTTAGAAGCTTCATATTCATGGGGAACTAAAAAAAATGGTTCTTCTGTGTCATCACTGCGAAAAAATAAAACCCTTTTGAAACCTTTATTTTTAAGAGTGAAGGTAACATTAAAACCTTTTAATTGAACAAATTTCTCTTACCTTTCACTGTTACAGAAGTTTGATTCTGCCCATAGCTGAAATTGTCCAGATCTTTAATCTCAATCCGGAATAGGAATGGTCCAGTGTCACTGCTGCTCAGAGAGCTGATTTTCAAAGAACAGTCGTTTTGGAGCAAATCACCAGTGAGACTAGTGCGACCTTTGAATGTGTCACTGATTTTTGAGGTGTCTGTATGGTATACAATAAATTCATAATATCCTTTATACCAAATCCCTGTAAATTCTGTGTATGTTTTTCCCTTTGCAGGGTAGCTGAAAGTACAGGGAATCACCACACATGATCCAGACAAGCCCACCACTGATTTCGGCATTTCAGCACTCCATTCCACAGCAGTAGGTGACACTGAAAGCAGAATGACTCAAAATTATTTAGTAACCAATTCAATTATTTTATATGTTACAAATGTCAATTTTAATGTTATACCAGTGACATTACATCATAATTAAACATTTTTAATGGATTTCCTTTTGTTTTAGTATGAGCCTAAATTCTTTTCCAAGACACTCATCTTGGTTCACCTAATAGTTTCCTCCCCATAGATGTCAGAAAGTAGACTGTAATTCATTTGTGTGAGGAATGACTCATTATACTTTATTGTTAATACTGCAATGGCCTAAGAGCAGAAAAAAATTGAGAATTAAAGATTTTTTTTGTTTGTGTGTAAAATTCTCTACATGAAAAGACTAAACACTGATTATTTACTACTTAAAACTGTCATACATAACCATTTTATGTAGTTATATTTTACTAACCTCTGAGCCAGAGAAAGAGTGACAGTAAACAGCTCCAGAAAACCATCTCTGCATCAAAGTTCAGCGCCTGGGAATAAATGTTGTCATTATTTACGGCTCTTCAGTTCCCAGTAACCACTTAGTATTGTTTTAGAATGACAACATAGTTTCATTTCTCACTGTTTATGGAGCATGTGCAGTGCCGCATTTGCAATAAACTAGTTATTTAATTAGGGATTTAAATAATACATATTTAATAAGGGATTTAAAAAAAAATTAAATAAGTAACTTACTTAATGTTGTGTCCTCAAACGGTGCCTGAGGTCATCAGAAGAAGACTGATGTGCTAAATATCCGAGAGCTTCCTTCCCCCTATATCTGGCTGAGCGTGATGCTTGTCATAATTTGGTCACTTCCAGGGTGGCGCTAGGGGTGGGCTAAGCGAAAGGCCCGAATGTATTTTTTATTACCGTGTAAACCAGCACTTAAACAGCAAAATGCTGCTGCTTCAGGTATTTGTAACTTACTGTAGGCTATAACTTCATAGTACTGATCTCAACACCTGTCAAAATTAGATTGTTACGGTATAGCAACAAATATTGACTTTTTAATCATGTTATTATATGCACAGACTTTCTAGGACACACGCACGTATTTAGAGCGATTATATGAACAGATTGTTTAGCATTTAGAATGGTCTGTGGCAGACTTTCTGCCAAAGCGATCGTTCTGTGCAACGCCGATGCATCTCGAACAAGCCTAATATTTGAACGCACCAAAACAAACATGCACATACCCCAACAGGACCTCGCCCCTATTTTGATAACTCCGCCCCAAACGTACGTACACAACCTTGGCAGCGACGATGGTGGATCTGCCATGCCTGCCGGCCGCAGCATATTCAAGCAAAAGCCAACATGGAAAAGTGTTGCAAAATTTACGTAACTCACCTATCGAGAAGAAACAAAGCAACATCGGCGTCCGATTCCCTTCCGCTCCTTTATTTCTCTCCACCGCTGAAAAGCTGATCCTATATTTATGCAGTCTTATCTCTTGCCTGATTGTAGCTTTTTTAATGTTTTGTTCCTCCGAAATGTTCCTCTTTTTTATCTGCCATCTCTCGCTATCTAGTCCATCTGATAATATCCATCCTGTGCACTCACTGAGCACTCTCTTCTCCCTATCATTACTAGACACCCCCCTTACTGCTGATTGGCTGCGAGTTTGTTTTGGGACTCGGTCTGACACAGTGGTCAAAAGTGTTTTTTCGAAAATCGCTTAGTGCACCTTTAATAAAACTTCCTTCCTGAATGAATCAGCCGTTTTGAAGAAATCGATTGAATAAATGACTCAACGATTCATTCGTTCCAGTCATTAAGACAGTGGCTTGCTGCCACCTACTGGCAATTTTAGTCTCATTTTTAAAAGTATTCTATTTTTCTATCATTTCATATTTCTGTGTTCTAAATTTTATATTTAAATCATAATCTCATAACATTATTTAAGCAATTTGTAAGTGAATGCATGCAGGAGCTCCTGTGTATGTATGTGTAGGCTAGAGCCCTGCGTGTTTAAATATACTTGTCTCTTTGCCAATGTAACTTTTAAACATATTTTATTTGAAGTAACTGAAGTGTATCCAGTCTATTCTGACACATACATGGATGTCTCTGGGCTAAGCCCTGGGTATCCACTCACCCTAGAACCACCCCTGGTCACTTTCTATTTCAAAGGATTCTGAGAGACTGGCTGTACACATTCAGCATAAAAGTGTCCTGAAATGTACATGTTAATAAAATATGTTAATTCTATATAATTTTTTTTGAGTGAATGTGTTCGCTAAATGTAGTAAAAAGTAATCATACGTGTATGAATGGATTACATTTAAAGTAATTGCTATCATAATCATGAGGCATTGTGGGTGAGTGCCAAGATTTTGCTATATGGTTGCTTAGGTGGACCTAATGGTTTTTACTACATTGCTATGGGGTTGCTAAGGTGTTTTGGGTTGTTGCTAGGTGTTTTATAGTTATGGTGTTTTATAGTAACACCATTAAACAAACACATCAAGTGTAGCCTGTTCTGAGGCTAAAACTGTGATTATGTATTTGAGAGAACACAGTCAAATCCAATGTGTGTGTGTGTGTGTTTTTTTTTTTTGGCAATATGCATCACTAATGGTGTGACTGTGACCAGTATAGGCTTAAACTTAACCTCTATGTCTTCATTTTAACAGGATGTGGACTAAAAAATTATATATTGTATATATCTTCTCTGTATGCCATCATGTGTGGTTGGTTAAACACCTGGGCTGTTAAAACAAACTTTGTGAGGTTCAGCTGTAACTGAAGAGCTACTTTGACCTTCGTCTGTCAACAACTCTACTATCTCTACTGTTTGAGGTACTGTAAAAAATTAAATTATGAAATGGAGCCTGCAGTATTTAATGTTCCTTTGTTCTTAAGATTTGCACCCCCCCCTGTAATCAGCTGGCCCCTACGTCCATGTTCTGTCGCCGCTCCGCTCCTCACCTAATTAACCCGACCGGGGGGGTGGGCGGGCGGGGGGGGCGCGGGGGCGTCTCTTCTTTTTTTTCTCTTGATGTTTGTGTGTATTAGAGCCATTATCAACCCCAGTCATCTCAAACTCACTTATTTCATTTAATTAAAAAAAAGATACATGCAAAACATTGCCAAAATTACTTTGGCATCAGGAAAGAGAAGCTAGATCTGAGAAAAGTTCTTGCATCATTTGATGCATCGTTTGCTATCTAATGCAATTCTTACCACATCTTTGAGAATTTAAGCTACATTTTAAATCACAGTAGTATTGGATGTTTTTTTTTTTTTAAGATGGTTATTCTTCAGATACAAAAATGCATATTTTTAATGCTGGTTTGGAAGATGGTTTTAATGCATGGTTTGCAGAAATTCAATTAATCCGAATTAATTGCTTCTACTGACAACGACAAAGGGAAAGTTCTGTTTTAAAGACAAACAGAAACTGCTCAGAAATTATTTAAATGCTTAAATGGAACATATTTCCAAAAATATTTACAAATCGCACACCCATCTAAATCTTTTAAGAGTTTTCACGAGGTCCTTACATTTCCATTAGGGGCCAGTATATTCACTGTAAACTAAATTAGGTCTGTCAGCTTTGTGGATTGTTCTCGTCTACAAAGACAAGGTTGCACATTTCCCAGCTCTGCCTTGAAAATTGTTCCTGGTTAGACTTGTGCTGATGATAGATGGCAGTAACGGATGTGATAGCTTCTTGGAAGATTTAGTTTTGCCAAACTGTAGTCTTTCGTAGACAGTACTTTTGAATGTTTGTCTTTCCGCAGGGCATCCGCAAATCAAACCTCATCCTCTGGGTCATGCTTAGTGAGTTTTTTATTTCTCCTCCTAATATTTTGTCTTGAGTCCTGGGTCATCAGAGGCCTTGATTTTCCATTGCCCATGACATATTGTGAAATGTGATGTTCTGAGAAAAAAAAGGAACACAATAAAATGATTAAAAAGTTAATTTAAGTTCATTGAACAGTGATTATAAAACATGAACATGCATACATGCAAAAGTGAAAAAGTAAAAGTGACTTTACCTGAGTTGATTATGAATTGATGTCTCATTTGGTTTGCAGTCGGTTTTGGATTTAAATAGTTTTGAGTAGGCTAACTCTGTTTATTCTTTACTTTCTGTTTCAGCTCTCAGTGAGGGATTTGAACAGCTTTGTGTTAGATTTGATGTTTCTGCTCTTTGACAGAATTGTGGAAATTAAATAAAGAATAGGATTACGGAGCACAATGGATCTTCTGATCCTTTACATCAATTGGTCAGTGAAGAAGCATTATCCTCATAACCATTGATAGTAACTTTGAACTGGCATTGATTTAATAAGCTCTGTCTAAACATTGACTGGCTGATGTGATTGCATTTGAGTTTTCAGAGATTGTCTTATTCAACAATTTCATGGTGTCTACTAACCTCAACTGGAACTGATGAACCCCCACCCCCCTCCTCCCCCCAATAGATATGAGTAATGATATATGCATTTTAAGGTAAGTTTTCACTTTTGCTAAACAACATTAACATTTTTACACAAACAACCTTACAGCCACTCTCCAGATGTGTTTAGGTCATATTTTCTGACACGGTTTGATTCAATTAAAGACGTTAATTGATGGATTGGAGTCCGTTACTTGTGGATTATTTTGGGTGGTTTTATGACTTGTTTGAACTCTCTTTCTGATGGGACCCATTCACTGCAGACAATTTCCAATCGGTTCGATGAGAAAAGACGAAAGAAAGTATCTACATCTTGGATGGCTTAAGGGTGAGTACATTTTCAGCACATTTACATTACAAATGTAAGTTTTAATGTTATAAAGGGGACATTTTCTAACTGATTTCCTTTTGTTTTAGTATGGGTCTAAATTATTTTCCAAGACACTCATCTTGGTTCACCTAATAGGTTTTCACATGACAGGAAGTACACTGTAATTCCTTTGTGTTAGGACTGACTCATTTTACTTTATTTTTAATACTTTATGGCCTAAGATCTGAGAAAATTAACTGAAAATTAAATGCTTTTATTGTATAAAATTCACTAAAATGTACAACTTAATTTACAACTTAAAACAGCGGTCATGCAAAAATAACAAATTTCTCGTTTCATTTTACTAACCTCTGAGCCAGAGAAAAACAGACATTAAACAGCTCCAGAAAACCATCTCTGCATCAAAGTTCAGCACCTGGGAATATATGTTGTCATCATTTATGGCACTTCAGTTGCTACTACAATTACTAATAAGCAGTGAGTATTGTTTCAGAATCCCATTGTTTTCATTTTTGAACATTGTTTAATTTAATTTCTCACTGTTTATAGAGCACAGTGCAACAAGTGCAATCCATTAGTTACTTATTAAGGGATTTAAATAGCCACTATGTAGATAAAATGTTAAATATTGTCACTTAATGCTGTATCCTCAAACAATGCCTGAGTTCATCAGAAGAAGACTGATGCTCTGAATGTTTGAGAGCTTCCTTCCCCTTGTATCTTGCTGAACGTGATGTGATCATTTGTGCACTTCCTATTTCAAAGGCTTCTGAAAGACTGGCTGTACACATTCAACATAAAAGTGTCCTGAAGGGTTAAATTAATTATATATTAATACAATTAATTAATCAAATATATACAAGAAGTGTAGTATCATATTAAACGTAGCTTTGCATATATTGTATAATAAATATAAAACATATATAACTTAAAATTGAAATAGCACTGTTCAGTGATCCAGTGGTTCTTGCTTTTTGCACAAAAATGTAAACTATGTCTACTTAGGCCTTACAACGTTAGCACTGCAAATCAGTGGATTCATTTGAGAAAACTGAACCTCTATGCAAGTACACCTACAAGGCTGCACAAAATCATAATGCTTAATGTAATCAACTTAAGTTTTTTGAGTGAGTATATGTGTATGTATATACGTATGTAGTATAATATATATTCTGCTCAATCAAATGAAAATTAGATATACTGTACATGGATGGATTACATTTACAAACAAATGGCCAGTATTTTTATCAAATTAAACTTTATGAACTTTTCCGATCTGATCGGAAATGTCACCGAGTAGGTGTAACGAGTAGGTAATGTGTCAAGAAGCCCAGATCGATACAGAACTGCATGATTTAGCAGCTGTAACTGTCCGGGCTGGATGGTGCAAAAATACTTGAAGGTTCTGTCCTCAATTTAATCTTAATTAAACTTTATGAAGGAAATGTCAGTGGGGGCTTATATGTATGTAAATCACCACCCTGATACTATGGAATTCCCAGGGTTTTTGCATGAATTTGAATGAAAGTATATTTTCAACTCATATGTAAAATATATTTTCCACAGCTGCAACTATATCCTGTTCAGACTTCACACAGGAAGCCAGTGATGGGCTTCAGCTTTTCATTGTGCTATCTTATTAAAAAATACTGCCTAAAACACTAGAACAGAACTAACATTCATACTGATCAATACATTTATTTTTAAATTTCTACAGTATATTTCATTTAACTTTACTTAGAAACATTCCTGCTGTTGTTCACTGTGTGTGTGTGTATTTTGTTCCCAGTATGCACCACTTTGTGGACTGTATGTGGCATGAACTTGACCTCTGTCTCCATTTGAACAGGATGTTAAGTGATGACAACTTTAACAAATGGCATGCACAGTGAACTGCGTAATCTGTACGTTGCTTGTTCTCAGTGCTGAACATCATGTATGTCATGTCGTCATATCTGCGTCAAGACGCAAACGCGCTACCATCAAGTTTTTCTTATGACAATTAAGTTTATGCAAGCATCGTGAAAGTGAGTTAATGGTACGTTAAACTGTAAATCCATCAGTCTTTCAATTTCCTTCAGTGCCCACTGGCAGAGCATGCAGGCACTTTAGCTTGAAACCAGTCTTTATCAATCCATATGGCATGCTATTTTGGGTTAAATAATATCTTAAATATTTCCAGATATACAAAGTTAAGTTTTAATGGAGAAATATGTCTGAATCTATCTGTATTATCTTTTCACATTATAAATAATAAATTATTAGTAAGATAAATTCTTAACACATGCTATTTTATTCTAATTCTAATGTAGTACACTGTTCATAACTCATGTTACTCATTAAAATAATACAAATGTATTTAATAATCAGATTAAATAAATACTTAAATTGTTTCAGGCCTCCATGTGAATATTGCACAATGTTTCATTTAACTGACCCTAGAATGAAGTATGTAAAAAAAATAATAATAAGTTTACGATTTGACACCCATATTATAGACAGTTGTCAGCATACTCAAAATTAGGGGTAATCACAATTATTTGACCATATTTACATTACATTAAATTACTGAAATGTGTTTTTTTTTAAATCCTTTTTCAATAGAATTGGTCCAGACTTCTGCAGTGTCAAGTGAAGGTAGCTCCTCTCATAAGATTGCAAACTGGGAGTCTGATGACACTGAGTGAGAGTGATGGAAGCCCTTCAAGAAAGGAGCAGAATGCTGAAGATGACACCAGAAATGTGAGTCTGTGTCATTTATATGTTATTCTATGTGCAGTACAAATTTAAAACGAATGAATATGAAAAATTAAGTAGTTAACGCAAGCGCCGGAAGTGATCTCTCGAGCGTATACGTCACTCATTGTTTACACAATGCACAAACATTGTAGGTACGACGGCTAACCAAAATGGTACTTACTTGCACTTATCCGGATTGTCCAACCGACTTAAAACTAAAAGATTACGTTCTCTCACACGAACTCATTCGGGAGTGGTGACTTTCAACGTATTCCCAACTTCTGAAAAGCTGAAGTTATGGTTGGGGTTCTCGGCTGGATATCAACACACCCATTAATGTAAACTACGCCAGAGCGCATACACACCTCACGCACCGGATGCCGTGCGCGTGCCCAAAGACAGTTGGACATAGTGGTGTATTAGAGGTAAAACATGATATAAATACTGTTCGGTTTCTGGCACAAACCGATCGTTTCGTGTCTTAGGACATCAATGTGTCGTCACGAGCCGCAGGGTTTATTTTGGATTTGTCTGTGCATGTTTTTTTTACTCTCATAGATTTTGTTACCATTGACATATGACTGATAGACTGCAACGGCTGGACTTAAAAATCATCATATGTGTTCTACTTAAGAAACAAAGTCACCTACATCTTGGATGCCATGGGGGTAAGCAGATAAACATAACATTTAAATTTTTGGGTGAACTATACCTTTAAGTAGAAATTTTTCAGTACTCTTTCCACCACTGCAAGCAAGTTACTTTTATTTTAAAGAAAACTATATGCAAGAAAAAAGATAAATCACATTGGCATCAGATACATGGTTTGATACCCAGTGCAATTCATAACTTTTTATGAGTGGTTACTGCATCTTTTTAAGATCATATTTCTTCAGAGTAGTGTCCCTGGTCTGTTTGTTTCTCTCTCACGCACACAACACACACACACACACCACACTACACACACACACACACACACAAAAACACACACATACACCTTTGACACTCCCTCTATTGTGCAAGTACTCAGTGCATGACTATGGACTATTACATGCGCTACTTACCTCCAGTGATGGTTTTCATGTGTGCCTCCCTTATGTTTCCTTGTTCGTCTGCTTCCCTGGATTCCCCTTTACGAGTTCAAGATTAAGTTTGAGGATGATTCTCACAAACTATATTTTCTGCAAGCTAAATTAAAGTTCACAATTTATGTATACCGTGTCACAGCAAAAACTGTGAGGGGGAACGTCTCGGTTACGTATGTAACACTCGTTACATGAAGGAGGGAATGGAGACGTCACGTCAGAGGACCGACGAAATTGGGATCTCGCTTAGAGGGACCAATCTAATTTGAGTGTAAACTAAACGAGCCAATGCATTTTGGCATGCGATTATTGCATCCAGCTTTTGCTGATCACAGCGTGAGTATAAGTAGTCAGCAGGTGCAGCGCATATTCAGGTTGTCGCTGAGGAGCCGAGCCGGTGACCCGGGACAAAATAACTGAAACCCGCTCAGCGGGGTACAGAGCTGTGGCGGAGGACATGAAGTTCCGTGCCCCTCGTCAGATGGAACGAGGGTTACATCAGTCCACCAGAGACGTTCCTTTCAGTCGGTCCTCTCGACAACAAAAACGTCACGTCGGAGGACCGACGAACTTGGGATCCTACCAAAGGGCCACAGCCACTGCCCCTTCCAGTGTCCTGTGGAAACCAACTACGCCCCTACTTTTTGGCGTAGGCCAGGGCTTCTTCACAAGAGGACCAGCTACTGCTGCTATGGCCCTACCCAATGAGTAAGACTGGATAACAATAGGAAAACGTACCCGTTCTACTTGGAAAAGGGACGTTACGGAAGCTCCAACCTTACCGAAGGAGGTTTCGGAAGCAATACACATATGGACCTCCCTTAGGTGCATAGGAAGAATGGAGGTGATTGAACCCTCTTGAAATGGCAGAAGTCTGCCGGGGGGAACACGGGCTCTGAGGCTATACCGTGTACTTTACACATATGAGATCCACTTAGTTCTTATGGAACCCAGCCTTCTAACGGTTCTCGAGGATTCAGCGAGTGAAAGCCTGGCGCCGGACGCTCCGCCACATCTGGCTGCCGAGGGGACAGAGGAACTCAACAGGGTCTACTGTATGGACTATCTGGAGTGGTTTTGCAAGCCGACCCAAAGCCAGGGCCTCTCAGTGCTTCTACCCATTTTGAGGTGAGAACACAGGAGGATACCGGTACAACACGAAGGCTATAGAACCTAACATGTTGGGGGTCACACAGCCCGCAGCTCTACAAATGTCTGTCAGCGAGGCACCACGAGCCAGCACCCAGGAGGATGCAACACCTCTAGTTGAGTGAGGTTGCAACCTGAGCGGGCAGGGCACACCTTGTGCCTGATAAGCCAGGGTGATGGCTTCCACTATCCAGTGGGCCATCCTCTGTTTGAGACGGCATTCCCCTTCTGCCGGCCATCCGTGACAGACAAAGAGCTGGTCTGAAGTCCTAAAGCTTTGCGTCCGGTCTACGTAGCACCTTAAGGCTCGGACGGGACAGCGCAAAACTAGGGCTGGGTCTGCCTCCTCCGAGGGCAGCGCTTGGAGGTTCACCACCTGATCCCTGAAGGGAGTAGCGGGAACCTTGGGCACGTAGCCGGGCCGGGGGGGAACCTCGGGGCCTCAGGGTTACCTGGGAATCAGCCGGTCCGAACTCTAGGCATGAATTGTTGACAGAAAATGCGTGCAGGTCCCCTACCCTGTTGATAGAGGCCAATGCCAGCAGGAGAAAAGTCTTCATCGAAAGAAATTTCAGCTCAACCGTCTGCAAAGGCTCAAATGGGGCCTGCTGTAGTGCCGTGAGCACCAGAGTCAGGTCCCCCGAGGGAATAGAGGGGGGCGGTGGAGGATTTAACCTTCTCGCCCCCTTAAGGAACCTGACGACCAGGTCATGCTTCCCCCACGACCTCCTTCTACGGGGTCGTGGTTAGCAGCGATTGCAACAACAAACTTTAAGGGTGGAGGGAGACAGCACTTCGCTCCGACCCTTGCTGCAAAAAGGAAAGCACGAACCCGATCGGGCATCTCCGGGGGTCTTCTCGGCGAGACGAACACCACTCAACGAACAGGTTCCACTACAAAGCATAGGCGCACTCAGAAGAAGTGCTGGTGTCAACAGAACTCTTGGGGTAGGCCACTCAGAACCTCTGCGTCCCGTCCAGGGACCGGACATGAAGTTTTCAGAGGTCTGGACGCGGGTGCCAAGGGGTGCCCCGTCTCTGAGTCAGTAAATCCTTCCTCAGAGGAATCGGCCAAGGAGGGGCTGTCGCGAGGAGCATTAGTTCTGGGAACCAAGTCAGGAAGCGGACACCAAAAGGGGCCACACCGTAGGAACCTGCTCCTCGTCCGCCTGGGACAGCAAAGCAACTGCGCCAGAAGCTCACGGGGGAATGCAGACTTGACGAAGGCACCGCGGCCAGCGTGTGCCAGTGCGTCCGTGCCGGAGTGTTCCCTCGTCAGGGCGAAAGACAAACTGGCAGTAGAGAGGTTTTGATGAGAGGCAACAGGTTACCTGAGAGATCTGAACCGACCCCAAACAGCTGGACGTCTGGGAAGGAGTCCCATTTCTCTGGTAGCGCCGCTCGGACACGCTCGTCGGCTGAACGGAGTTTGAGCAGCCCAGGATGTGAACAGCACGAAGCAACCTCGTGCTTCTGACTCCAGAGGAGGAAGGTGAAAGCACGGTGGGGCGAGTTGCCGATAAGAGAAACAACGGGCAGGAGACTGCCAGACCAACTTGTCGGTGATTATACGCCAAAGCTTAGCTGAAAACGTGTATGTCCGTAGCCTGGACTGCTAAGTACATGACTTGCACGCGTAAAGCGGACTTTGGAACAGGGACACACCGGGCAAGGTGCACTGACAAGAAAACTCGAGGAAGCTAGGACGTGAAGGCAACGTCCAAACCCTGGACACTGCCAAAGCCCGTTGTACGTATGCCCCCACCGGTGTTGAGGCATCCGGCAAACAACAGAAAATGAACTCTGGGGACCTGCTCTAGGGGCACTCCTGCCCGTAGAAATGCAAGGTCTGACCACGGGGTTGAAGGTTTGGCGGCAGGCCGGTGTATCTTGGACCCGGAAGGTGCCGCGTTGCAACGCCCACCTCGGGACTCGGCCATGGAGCAAGTGCTGAAGCGGTCTCATATGAAGCAACCCCAGCGGCGTGACTGCCGCCGTAGCTGCCATATGCCCCAGGAGCCTCTGGAACAATTTCAGTGGGACCGCCATCCTACTCTTACCGAGTCCCCTCCATACCAGGAAAAGAGATCCTCTGCATCAGGGAGAATTTGCTCTTTTCCCAGTTGACCCAAAAGCCCAACAGGCTGAGGTGTGAAAGCAACAAATCTCTGTGCTCGCACAACTGATCCTGAGACAGTGCTTCGGCGAAGGTCATGTTGGGATGCGAAATGCTAGGTTCTCTCAAGGCAAACAAAGGGGTACCTATCCGCAAAACTTAGAGAAGACACGCGGGCAACAGGAAGGGGACAAGCCCGGAGGGGCCAGGACCTCGTAAGATATGCAATCGTCCTTCGGACAGCGAACACACAGCAAGCGTCGCTGTGGTGCACGAAGGGCGAACAATGAGACGCACGCTCATTCAGGTCGGAACCAGCTGCAAACCAATCTCGGGAAACGGTATGACACCAGAAAGATGCGGTCCATGTATCAACATCTATGATACGGGAACCAGGTGAGGGGCCCAGGGTGCAAGACCCGCCGGTCCAGATCGGTCATAACCCAGCGCCTTTCTTGGGTACAAAGAAGTAGGAGCTGTAAAACCCCGTCTTCTTATCTGCTGGAGGAACCGGCTCTATTGCATCCTTCGCCAGAAGGACTGCGACCTCCGCCCACAAGACAGGAACAGCTCTATTCACATGAGTTGAACTAAGTGGGACGCCTGACATTGGAGGGGGCCAGGAAAACGAACTGAATCGCATAGCGAGCATGGACGGTTCGACGGAGCCATCTGAGACGGCTGGGTGAAGCTCTAGCCCAGAGCTCCCCGAACGCCGCAAGCAAGTGGCATCAAGGAAACACAGGAGATACCCGCAGCAGGACGCGGTGACAGAAGGAGGGACCCGGCCCGGGCTTCTCGTAGCCGGTCCGAGGCGGGGTCTTGTGTGTGTAACACTGACCTGCGTTCGTGCAGAGGGTGCGTGGGTAGTCCGTTGGGTCGTCCTCCCGATCCGCCCACTGCTGTTCACTGGCGAGAGAGGAGGGTGAGTGTGATACGTACTAGATCGTCAACAACCCCCGTCCCCTCTGGGGACCCAAAAAAATAGAGGAATTGCTCTTTGTCAAGAATTAGGGTACCACCGACCGAGAGGTCAGTGGCGGAAAAAAGATTCTCCGCCCGGCCCTCCTCCTGGGGGAGGGAGTGGTGTGCTTACCATCTCCTGAAGAGCATGTCCCTCCACCTCTGGGTCGCCCGTCCCTGGGTCTCTTGCTCTCTCGCTTGCCACCAGGATTGGCGGGGGCCTGGACGGGCGGGGCAACTGCCCTGCAACCGGCTCCACGGCACAGCTTTGCTGGAAGCCACAGGAGCGCTGCTCTTGTTTTGACGGTGGCAGGGGGCCGCCCTCGGCGAAGGCAGCAGCTGCACGACGGCAGGATGTACCTGATGGCCTCAGACTGCTTTGGTCAGCGGAGAACCGCTGAGACACGTTACTCCACCGTGTCGCCGACAGGCAATGCTCTGGACAACGGGAGCGTTTCAAGGAACGTTGTCTTGTCCGTCTCGCCAAATGTCCAGGCCAGATCACAGCCAGAATGGCGCCCTGGGCGTACCCCATAGTGGACATGGGCACGAACCCACAGGACGCGCCGTACCCTTCGACTCGCATCGATGGGCGCGAGAGGTCAACCACAGGGTGCGGAAAGATTCTCTCCAGAACTTCCAGTCGAAGACCACCACTCAGTGAATCAGGACCCTACGTGGCCTTGGCATGGTCACTGCAAATCAGCCGTCGTGTAAGGCGGAAGGACGCTCTCACGGTCGTATATCGCAGCATGGCAGACGAGTAAACCTACAGAACAACGAGGAGAGAGAGGCACGGTTCTCCCTGCCCAGGTTGGAGGCGGATTAAGAGACACAACTGCATCGCAAAAACAAAACATAAAAAAATAAAAAAAATAAAAAAATTTTTTAAATTTAATTTTATATTTTTAATAAATTATTTCAAAACTACAATAATATAGTTTGAGGATTTAAATAATTAATTATCGGGGTTTGTTACCAATTAACGCTCACACCGTGGAGGAACAAAAGGGACCCTTTTTATAACCCCCATAGCTGCCCCCCAATCGAGGTGTGGTGAAGGAAGGAGAGATCCAAGCAACATCAAGATTTCTGGCAGTGAAAGGTGCTGTCCATGACCCAGCGATCTCATCATGTACCTCCGGGAAGAAAGGCACCGAGGCAGGGCACTGAGAACCAGCACGAGCCACCCCGAGAAACCAATCGTCCAACCTTGAGGGCTCGGGACACGGTGAAAGTCTTCACTCGAGCCCTACCCCTACGGCTGCCCGGGAAAGCATAGCCATTATTTCTTGATCCGATCCAGGCATTGCTACGGTCACGGAGGAGAGCAGCAAAGCGAAGCCGAATCTTCCTCTCCAGAAAGCTCTGGCTCACACTCCGATGCTGCAATCGACATCCGATCATCAGGGGGAGCCTCGGAAGAAACAGGCGGTACAGCCCGGGAGGGTCCAGCCTGCTCTTTCTGAGAGCTCCGCTGGTTTCGAAGTGCCGGTGGGCTTGGGAATCCCCGGAGGGGAATTCCTCACCGTGACCGTAAGACCAGTCCGCCCACCGCCAAAAAAAGGACGCCCCCGGCTGCCACCAAAGGGAACCCCAGATCTAGGCAGTGGCAAGGGCACTACGCCCCTTTGCAGGTAACGGAGCTCGGTTCGCAACTCCGAGATGGTCATACCCCCGCAAGGGGAGCATGAGCCATCCACGAAAGCCACATCAGCGTGCTTCATGCCCAGGCACGAGAGGCAGCGATCGGGACCATCACCCAGCGCCAGGTAACGAACGCATCCAGAACGCCCGGGTGATACGATGTCTATAGCAAGACCCACATCGTCTTTACAAAGACGTAACGTCAAGTTTGCCACGCAACGTCGTCTTTAAAAAGACGCACCCGAAATTGCTCTATTAGGGAAAAGCTCTTTTAGCGTGCTGAGGCGCACAGGGGAGATGATCATCTGCAACACAAACAGGGGGGTAGTGTAGCCTAATGTGTGCAACCCACTCGACACAGGAAAACACCACCGCTGAAGCGCTGTACCGCCAACAACCAAGAGCTCCAAAGAGTGCACTGAACTCGTTCAGTCTTCTCTCAGTACAGTAGTCAGGAGCAGAACGACGTGATCGCTCGGCTCCGAAGCGAAAAAAAACAGAATATGTGCTGCATCTGCTGCCTACTTATACCCACGCTGTGATCAGCAGCAGCTGGATTAAATAATCGCATGCCCAATTTGCATTGGCCGCGTTAGTTACATACGAAAGTAGATTGGTCCACGCTAACGAGATCCCATTTCGTCGGTCCTCGATGACGCACCTCGAGACCCGTGACCGACTGAAAGGGAACATTTTTTACATTTGCTTAAAGCATTTTTTATACATCTATAAATCATCACCAGTGACATTAACATAATAAACATTTAAATTAACTGTGATATTCTTGAAGTGTTTTATATCTATGGATTTCATTGTAAGCAAGTCAAGTGTTAATTTGAGAGGCTAAATTGACCAAATATGTTGTCAACCCGCTGGTGGCCATGGCCTTCGTGTGTGTTATTGTTAAAAGACAAAACGGATTAAACAAAACTGCTATGACATTTTTGTAAATTAACTTTTTGCAATCCCATATTTGCATGGCTGCAAAATAGTATAGGTGGTACAATCAAAAAATAAAGTGCGTTAAAAGGTTTCTTCACAGTGATGACCATATAGACTGAAACCATTCAGTCAAAGGTTATGTTACCGAACCATCTTTTTCTTATCTGTTTATAATCTGAAGAACTTCTTCGCCACACAACACCTTATGTGACACAGAAAAATCTTCAGATGGAAAGGTCTTTAGGGACCATTCTATGGCATCATGATGAGCACCTTTATTTTTAAGATTGTCTAGACTAATGAGAAGAGAGAGAGAGATGAGAGAGAGATTGGAGGAGAGAGAGGGAGATGACGGAGAGAGAGAGAGAGAGATAAAGAAAACAAGAAAACACAACTTCAATATTTATTAGGTGAAAAACAAGATTGTATCTTACTAGCAGCAAGATACATTGATGCCTGTCACAAAAAGAGGAAGTAGTCAACAAATCAGTAATGCGCCCACACACACACACACACACACTCACACACTATCTCTCTCTCACACACACCCACACACACACATACACCATACGACCACATGAATGATAAAATTGTGTAGAATCTATGATTCGAAAATGTTAATTTGTTTTACTTTTTAAATATATATACATGCATGTTTTTGTTGCATATATATCTGAATGAACTGAGAGATAAAGCACGCAAGGCCTTCTACGCCATAAAACGTCAATGTCCTATAGAAATCCCTATTAGAATTTGGCTGAAAATATTAGAATCAGTAATTGAGCCCATTGCCCTCTATGGCGGTGAGGTGTGGGGTCCACTGACAAATCCAAATCAAGATTTCACCAAATGGGAAAAACATCCCATTGAGACCCTGCATGCAGAACTCTGTAAAAATATATTACACGTGCACCGGCACACAGCAAATAACGCATGCAGGGCAGAATTAGGCAAATATCCTCTAATCATAAAGATACAAAAAAAGGCAATTAAATTCTGGAAACATATGAAGCTCAGTGACCCCCAATCATATCATTATAAAGCCCTGCAATACTAAGAGATGAGCAATGAAAGCAAGCCCCTCCATCAGCTGATCCAGAGCTTCAGTCCTGATACTTCACTAACATCTACTGCTGCTCTGAATCACAACATCAGAATCAATCAGATTACTGCACAAATCAAACAGAATTGCATCACTCATTGGCAAACACAACAACAGAGTAAAGTGCAATGCTATTTGGCCCTAAAGGGGGGGGGGGGATCGAGAGGTGACCGTCTGGCGAGCCGAAGTAGTCTTACACAGCTGTCAGATAAGAAACTGAGAAGCACGGTGACCAGATACAGACTCAGCGGACACAAGCTGATGATAGAGACGGGTAGACACAGAAAAACATGGCTGCCACCGTAGCAGAGACTGTGTTCACACTGTGATATGAATCAGATGGAAACAGAACTGCACAAATACACAGATATACGGACAGTGTTCCACGATAAAATACAGCAGATCCATCAGACATTTAAAACTCTTTCAAGCCAGGAGAAACTGTCGTATCTGTTAGGAGAACACAAGAACTGCTGTGTGTTTGCTGCTCAAAATGTGTCTGCCTGTCACCACAGAAGAGAAAACACCCTGCCCTGATCTGATGTTTCCAGCACATGTAGATTATATTATGCCAAATTACTGTATTATATTACTTACATGTATATTTTACTATATTTTGTATATTTTTATTTCTAGTTTATATACTTACATACATTAGTAATTAATTTTACACTACATTCTTAATACTTTTTATATATTATTATTACTACTATTATTTTTCTTTCTGTAAATACATGTGCACTATTTGTAAGCAGTCCAGCTGCAATTGCTTTGGAAATACAAATGTATGATTTTTGTCATGCCAATAAAGCACTCTTAAATTGAATTGAAATTGAGAGAGAAAGAGAGAGAGAGATTTTGATTTCAAAAAACATTTATTACCGGAACTGTGTTTACAAACTATCATGACCGTTTGATCATTTAAAATATACATCATATCATGTTTATAGAAAAAGTGAAAAGTAAATTTCCTTTTCAGTAACATAACACAATGCCCCTCTATGACACCATATATTTTCAAAGACTTCTAGACAATTTGTAGCTTTATAAAAAATCAATTAGAAGTCTTGATTTAATCATAGCCGTAAACATCATTACAACATAATAATCACCTTTTTGTTAAATTCTTTTCTTTCTGCTAACATATATTGCCATTTTTGCCTTGCCTATAATAAAATTGATCAATTGACATTCATATTGTCTTCCTCGGGTATATTTAAAACCAAAAATAAAACCTGGTACAGTAAACTTCTCATCAAAACAAATAAAAATATCTTTCAACAAGTCAAATAACGGCTTATGTCTTGAGCAATGCATAAATACATGAAAAATAGTCTCTCTTTGAGAACAAAAAGGACATTCTTGTGTAACATTTGGATTTAAAATAGAAATAAAAGAATTAACAGCAACTATGCCATGTATAATTCTGCACTGTAAGTCTCCAATTCTTTTTGTTAATGGTGGCTTATATAGTGCTCTCCACTCTGGTTTTACATCTTCATGAAATTCACGGATAGTGCGCCAGGGTGAATCAACTCTTTCATGTAGGCCTTTTTTATTGAAAACTTTTACACAAGCATTGTAAAAATTTTTCCCCCTAACTTCATATAAATCCATATCTGGTACATTTTCCAAAAAAAACTCCAGAGTAATCCCCTAAATCTGGGGACAAAAAACACTTAGGAAAAGTATCTTTACCCTCAGGCAAAAGTTCTTTGACAAAAAAAGAATCAAGCATATTCAATTCTTTAACTGTAACCACAGCTTGCAATTTACGAAGACATTTTTCAACAATTCTAATTGATTTAATACCTAATAAACTAGACACATTTTTAAAATTTGGACCAGTCACATTAATTAATCACCCCAATGTTGCGATCTTGGATTGAATAAAAACCTCATTTGATTGTCCACACATATCTACAAAGTCCAGACGAGCACCATAAATCATGGGTTCTTCCATGGGTTCTTCCAATAACCAAAAAAGATCATTTGTATTCTCAGTTCTTTTCACTTTAAAAAGGTCCCATACTTTAAACAAATTTTTATAAAAAACAGGAAGCCTTGATGTATTAATTCTTTTTGGATTCATCAAAAATAAATGTTTATCCAAACAGAGTTCGTCAACAGATTTAAGAATAGTACAGGCCACTGATTTCCAAGCAAAGTTTTCTGAACTAGTGAGAAATCGTTGTATGAATTGTAGCTGAAAAGCTGCAGTCCTGCTTTGTACATGTATAAGTCCTTGGCCTCCTTCTTCTTTTTTTAAATACAAGATGTTGTGTGGTATCCAGTGTAACTTGTCCCAAAAAAAGTCTAATAAAACAGACTGGATTTTTCCAAGTAAGTAAGCCGGTGGATCAATGCAAGCCATTCGGTGCCACAAAGAAGAAGCCACCAAATTGTTAGTAACCAAATCATGTCCTCTGTATGATAAATTTGGTACAAGTCATTTCCATTTTTCGAGTCGGCTCTTAATCTTTTCAACTGTTCCAATCCAATTCTTTTGAGCTATTGTCTCGTTACCAAAATATACTCGTTCGTTACCAAAATATACTCTCAGATATTTCAAACCATTATGCTGTCCTTGAGGCTAACCCATCTGGAAGATTGGTACTCTACTTTTCAACTCTATTGTCAAACTGCCTCAGATTCCTATTCCACAGTAATCTTATGCAGACGGAAGATTAGACCAAGAGTCTTTGTAAGGACTTCTTTAGTACATACAATACACAGCCACTTTTCTTATTAATCATCTATATCCATCCATACGAATATGCTAGAACCGACATAAAGTTGTATTACAATTATGTAAAGGCACACCTTCTAAAACTCTCTTTAAAACACTTAAAAGTGGTTCTATCGCAAGAGTATACAATAACCCTGACAAATAACAACCTTGTCTTACTCCACGACACACTTTAAAAGGAGCACATAAGCCACCATTAATTTTCAGAATACTCTCAATATCACAATATAAGACTTTAATATAAGCTAAAAATGTAGAATTAAAACCGAAAGCCTGAAGAGTTTTCCACAAATAATTGTATTCTACACGATCAAATGCTTTCTCTTGATCTAAAGAATTCAAACCTATATCAAGACCAAACATGTTAGATACATCAAACAAATCTCTAATTAAATGAATGTTATCAAAAATTGACCTACCCGGCACACAATACGACTGGTCAAGATGAATGACTTTGCCTAAAAACTCACCCAAGCGAGTAGCCAGCACTTTAGATAATGATTTATAGTCACAATACAATAAAGACACGGGTCTCCAATTTTTTATATCACTCAAATTACCTTTCTTAGGCAAAAGGGTCAAAACTGCTCTTCTACAACTCTTTGGTAAAAGTCCTTTGGTTAAGCTGTCATTAAGAACAACTAACAAATCTTCTCCTATAACAGACCAAAATGTTTTATAAAACTCAACCGGAATTCCGTCTAATCCAGGGACTTTACCATTCTCCATGCCTTGAAAAGCTTTAAACAATTCTCCCAATCCAATAGGTTTTGAAAGCTTCACATTTGCCTTTTTTGAAAGTTTTGGTAATTTTTCAAAAAAAAACGTGTTCTATACCTTTATCCTCTTTATATTCAGACTTATAAAGTTTTTCATAAAAACTAACTGCCCTTTCTTTTATTTCTTTAGAATCAGACAACAAAGATCCAGACTCAGAAAATAATGAATGGATAAACCGTTTTTGGCCATTCCTTTTTTCCAAACTGAAAAAAAATTTAGATGGTACATCCATCTGTTCTACAGTCTTAAAACGCGATCTGACCAGTGCGCCTTGTGCCTTCATCTCTTGTAAGTCAGACAAAGCAGTTTTCTTTAAAAAAAGAGAATCAATAAAAGCTTGATTTCCACTTAATTGTGCTATATCTTGAAGTTTCAAAATTTCAGTTTCTAAAACTCGTATAGACTTAACTGTCTCTCTTGTGATATTTTGAGTATACTGTTGACAAAAAAGTTTGATTTGAGCCTTGCCAAAATCCCACCAACTCTGCAGAGAAGAAAAATAAACTTTTTCATTTCTAAAACTTTCCCAAAAAAATGCAAACGTCTATTTTAAAAAAGCATCATTTAACAGAGCAGTGTTAAAATGCCAATACACACTCCTTGGTGACACATAATTGAAAAAAAACACTGCATATAATCAAACTGTGGTCAGAAAAACCAACTGGGTTTATTACACAACTCTTAAAAACATTATGATGGTGTCTGAAACTGTAAAATCTGTCTAGTCTTGCTAAAGACAATAGATTTTCATGGGCATGCGCCCATGTATATTGTCTTGAATTCCCATTTAAATTCCTCCAAACATCGCTTAGGTAATTTCTTTCAATTAATTCGCAAAGCCGTTTGCGAGAAGGCATATGTGGTTCTATATGATTGCGATTGTTACGGGGCTGACGAGACGTGAGACGTGCGGATCCATTCGCAAAGCTTTTATTAGGAGAAGACAGAGAAGACAGAGAGACATAGGCATGAAGACAGGCAGGGTCAAACAGTGGCAAACAGGTATATGGTGGGCAAGACATAAGAATAATCCTAGGGCTAGCGTGGGTCGATGAACTGCAGACAGAATCAGAAGGGGCAAGACTAGGGGAGAAAATCCAGAAAACCAGGCGAAGATCAGAAACCGAGAAAGCGGCTAAGGCTAAGGCTAAGGCTAAGGCTAAGGCTAAGGCTAAGGCTAAGGCTAAGGCTAAGGCTGGGAAACGACTGAGGGCTCTGTAGTGTCACGCATCCTAGGGGAGTGAGCGTGAAGGTGATAAACGCTTGAAACTGTGGTGATTTGTGGTGATGTTCGAAAAAGACTCGGCAGAGGAAGGGCAGGGATCAGAAGGGGTGTTTAAATAGTGAGTGAGTGATATGAAGCAGCTGGGTGCAATCAGTTGTTAAACCGCTGTGTGTCAGGTCCGTGCTGAGTTGCAATCATTGTGCAATGCTATGATGGGAAAGTCGTAGTAGGGGAGATGTTGCAACAAGTTTTTGATGTAGTGCGAGAGTCAATGAAATTGGAAGTTCATGGACCGGATTCGTGACAGCGATCAATATTTTGTTAAATATTGCACAATATTACAATTAAAATCCCCACCAAGAAATAGATATTCATCGCTATTGCAATTGCCTAGCGTTGAGCATAAAATATCCCAAAAAACTATTCTTTCTATTGGTAAAGTGGGGGCATACACACAAATAAAAACCAAAACATACTTTTCAAAAAAGGCTTGAATTTTCAAAAGTCTCCCCTTCACAATTTCTTCTATTTTAAAAGAGCTTGGAGTAAACTTTTTCGCAAACAAGATGGCGACTCCTCCACTACATGAAGTTTTATGACTTAGAAATATATGACCATTCCATTCTTTTACCCAATCTGTAACATTTTTATCATCACTATGTGTTTCTTGTAATAAAAGAACATCAAGTTGTTTCTGTTTCATTGTTTCATACACTTGCATCCTCTTTACATCATCCCTGGCTCCGTTTACATTTAAAGATGCAATACGGATATCTGCCATGAATAAAGAAAAAAAGGAAACAAAAATTAAGCCATACCGAGACACACAGCCAAAATGAATAAAATAATTATGCCACTTTGTCATCATCATTATTCAGCTGATTTTGTATTTTTGAAACAAATTTTTTCAGTCGATATACTTCTTTATCCAGAAAGCAACCTTCACTCATTAGACTCTTAGTGCTTTCCACAAACCGTTTCAGGTCTGGGAAAAAATCAGTAATCCGTACTCCTCTCTGATTTTTTGTCACCTTTAAAAACTTCCTAATTTCATCAGCACTGTAATCATGACATTGCCATTCACTTTGTGAACAACTTGAAGCACTGGAGTCAGAAAAGTCACTTTCACTTTCAATATTATCTGTATCATTCTTTTGTTCTTTTCTTGCTTGTTTTAATCCTTCTTCTCTGTCTTTCTTTTTCCTTTTAAGAGGAGTTTTGAAGACAACTTGATCCATGTCTACTTCACACAAATTTACATTCTCTGATGAAGATTCTATATCGGACAAGCAGTCTCCATCAATTCTGTAGCAACAATTTCTTTAGGCAATCTCACATCCGACCTTATTTGATCTTCATCGGCTGATTCATTATCTTCCATGATTCCAATCATGGTTTGAACAGTTTCAAGTGTTTGCTCACAAGACACCTTGTTTGTTATGCACTTTACACTCTGTGCTTGCTTCATAAGCACTGACACAGATGTACCAGTAGCGCTTTCTTTATCTTGCACCACTTTCTCATTTATCGTGTCTTGCTTCGTGCGTGTACTTCCATTTTCGGGACAGGCACGAGCCAAGTGTCCGGTCTTGCTGCATCCAAAACACTTCATAGTGTCAGTAGATACATAGACAGTGTAGTCAAAATCATTAAATCTGAGTTTCAGATTTAAATTCAGTTCTGTTCTGTTCTCACTCAAAATCATATATGTGAATCTCCTAAAAGACACCACATGTTTAATCAACTCAGATTTGCTTCCGATCGCAATTTTTTTCACTGGAGCAACCAACTTTCCAAAACGTGACAATTCTTTAACCAAAGCCTCATCTTTAATAAAAGGTGGGATATTTGACAGAGTAACTTTTTTCGCAGGGGTCGAAAGAGGAAGCACGGATGTAAAAAGGCCACAAATTACAATTCCTCTTTCCACCACATCATTGGCATTTTCTACAGTGTTCATCCAGATTTGTTTAGGTCTATTTTCTGAAAGCGTTTGAACTACAGAGGGTGCTGTTTGGAAACTTTTAAAACGACTCCTAAAACACATTTTCCTGATAAATGTATATTAGATCTTCATCTTTCACATATCAAAACACCCAGTCCCTGGAAAAGAAATCATTATCATTGACAACATTTGCGTTTACGGCTGTGATTCCACCAGTTTGCTAGAGCTTACGCGCAAGTAAGCACTAACTTTGCATTGTGAACAACGACAAGCACACATATACGCCTATGGTCATTGCTTTCTATGTTTGCTTTGCAAGGTCTTGCCAGTAAATATATTTGTATGTTTTCTGTGTTCAACTTGACCAATGTTCTCAATAGTTTCCCAACTAGATAAAAAAAGTTTGTAGACAAAATTGGCTTGAAAAAGCCTAGCCAGAAAGTTTGAAGTAGCCTAGTTTTAAAAGCTTGGAAGTTTGAAGGTTTTCCGTTTGAAATAGTTAAGTTTTAATTTAGTAGATTTAAAAGCTTAAAACCAGGTAAAACCAGCTGATTAAGCAAAAAAAAGCAAAAAACAGCTAAAACCACTTAAAGCCCAGCTGATTTATTAAAAACAGCTAAATTAAAGACAGCTAAAGCCAGCTGATTTAGCAAAAAACAGCAAAAAACCAGTCAAAACAAGCCGATTTATAAAAAAAAATGTGAAAAACCAGCTAAAGCCAGCTGATTTTGAAAAAAATGCAGCTAAAACCAGGTACAACCAGCTGATTTTAGATAGATAGATAGATAGATAGATAGATAGATAGATAGATAGATAGATAGATAGATAGATAGATAGATAGATAGATAGATCGCCGCATCCAGTGTAGACAGCATCACTGATTATAATGAGTTCTATAGTATTTTGTCGTGCCGCTCGCGTGCAGTGTAGACACAGTGTAATGGGCTTCAGTGTGTTTACATTTCAGTGTTGGAGTTTGAATAGTCTTGGCTCATCTGAACGTTCCGTCAATGTAAGTCTGTGGGATTTTTATGATTTTTAATCTTAATTTTTAGGAAAATCGAGAGGTCTCAACTGTCAATTTGATTTACTGTGGACAAACAGAATGTATATGGGTCAGGTAGGTTTGGAACGACATAAGGGTGAGTAAATTATGACATAATTTTGCGTGTAACTATTCCTTTATTCCCCCCCCATAATAATCTCTTTCGCCACCAAAGTCTCACAGGTACTGAATGATCTAAGAAGTATTTGAGTTTCTTCCTAGGCAAGCTCTGTGTTGTGACGGCAGCTTCAAGGGAGCTAACAGAGTGAATCTTGTACTCCATTTACATTGTTTCGTTTATTGTTACATTTACTTGCATGTCAAGATGTTCACGTATACAAATTCATTAACTCTTATGGTGTCTGAATTTTGCTCTGCTGCTTTCGCACAGATACTCAAATATGAGGGAAAGAGATAAGGGTTCCTTCTACCTTCCGAGGTCTGAGGTATAAATGCACTTCCGTGCAGGCGAGTTTATATCTCTGGTGTTGCATTAGAGTTCAGTTAGGTCAGTCCTCAGTCCGTCAAGGCGCATTTGTCACACGCTAAAAAATAAGAGTAGGCTCTCATTCATTTTAATACTTTATGTAGATAATTATTAAGCATTGAAAATAAAGAAAGTTTTCCTGAATTGAAGAAATATGATTAATATTTTATCTAAAAAAAGAAATGTTGAATGAGATACTGTGATGAATGAGGAGAACTATCTAACCACAAAAAGTAAACAGTATTTTCATATAGTAAGCACATGATCTGTTAATATCATACCATTGGTTCTAAAGTAATTGCCATTACTTTTAGTATAGTTTTTATCTTTTTTAAAGAGTTGCAAAAGCATACAACATTGTGACGGGTGAACCAAGAAACAGCAATCGGAACAGCAATGATAATAACAGCAATGAAAATAAACAGCAATGACAATCTGAATAATAGTAGTAGTATTTAAGTAGTACTAGCATGCATAATAATAATAATAATAATAGATGTGATGATCGGTGATGTGATAATAGATAAGTGATGACGACAAAGTAAGTATCATAACATAAAGAAGTAATGAGTATACTAATAATAATAATAATGTAATAACAATCGTAATAATAATAATAATGTAATAATGACACATACCACACCTATCCTAGCTTCTATGTCAGTGTTCATGTTTTTTTTTTTTTCAATTCCACCGGGGTAAGATTAATATATGTTATGTATTGTATGCCTAACTGATTGGCGGGCATTACAATCAGGATGAGGTTGCATTAAAAACCATGTGTGGTAGATTGTGGGGTGCAGTTTTATTTAGTTATTTATTTATTTTAGGTATATATATTTAGTGTTATGATCTTCATTAAACCATTACCGTCCATTATTAAAATATTATCCCATCAACAAATTTTTTCACCTATTAAGCCTCAAGTTCTATGATATTAATAATGATTATACTACTAAAATTGAAACAGTATGAATCACTCATAATTATAAAATCCTTTGTATGAATAGTATAACAATGTGTGACTAAATAAATATAGGCGAGTGGTCAGATTTGGAATATAGTTGAATTGAATGAGGTTGATCTGATGTGTTGTGGTTCCGAATATCCATTATATAAGGGGCAAGATATTAAGGGCATGACACATAAAATAGTAACATTTTTTTTCATATCTAAACAACTGGTTCATTTTCACTACTTAGCACAGGGAGTCTACGGTTATGGGCAGCAATCAATTCTAACTATTTTGCATACCAAAACTGTTTCATCTAAAATCCACACCAGAACCATTCGATATCTTCGACCTCATTTTGCTAGTAGCATTGATTGAGTTATATATATCCTCTCCACGAAAAATACTTTCCATAAATATACAAAAAGTTATAACAGGAATTCAAAAGAATATATCATAAACTTTAACCCTACTAATCAAATGGGTAAGACGATCCTTGTGTGTATTGCTCCTGTACCGACTTTTGGTACTTCAAATGGTAAAAATTATTTATTCCAGTTGATCTAAAAACGCCAACCTTCAGCTCTACAGTATGAGAATCTTCAAGAACACACTACCACTGGGGATAAAGGCTCCTGTCTAAATATTGGGATTCAACATAAGAAACTTGATGCATGCTCACAAAAAACATTGTCGCGGACCATCTATCATTTGCCAAAATGGCCACTGCCCACCAGTTAAACCAACTTTTGAAAGTACGTGCAACTGAATCCCTATTCGCCTGGGGCGCTCGATCCATCCCATATCCCCATTACTCTGTCGACGGGTGTGATCTATCAACTGTCAATTCAGGAAATAATAATACAAAAGGGCTTTCTGTAACTTTAAGCCATACGTCAAAGAAAACTATCTGCTTGAAAGACTGGACAATGCCCGAAACCACTATTCTATCAAACATAGTTAATAAGAAGAAAAAAAAAAAAAATACAAAATAAAAATAAATCATCAGAAATAAATAAAACAAAATAAAAAAAAACGCATGGATAATAATTTGATCACAGACTATATTCGTCTAGAACATTTTATAACTCGTTACACACTATACTCGCAGATACCCACATTGCAATCCAGATCAGAACCTACATTCAACTTTACAAATATGACATTATATCCGTTGATTGCTTTAGTGATTATTGAGATATTTTTTATCTAGGTGTGATTCAGATTAGATGCATAGTTCATCTGTGTAATTACTGTATCCTTTTTTTGCAGCGTATTTTTGCTCCCTACATATTTCTAGAGAACTGAATCTGAAAATAATAACGGAATTAATAAAAAAAAAAAATCATCACCTGATCTCCCTAAGCTTGAGGCCATATCATCTTTTAACTTGCCTTGTTTCCATTGACTACACCACGCTTGTGTCCTAGTGGCTATGCAGATGTGAGCTTAGAAATGGTTGTTATACTTGTACATGTTGATATTAGATCTCATGTGTGTTTATCGTATTCGATTCGAATCATCATCTGATACTGTTATATTATTATTATATCATACAAAATTTCATGGCCAACATCCTTCTTATTATCTGATGTTCTCACTGCATCAGTGATGAGCAATAACTGATCATTTTCGGTTCCAATTTTTATCTCAGGGAACCAGGTTCTTAGTTAATGAGATTTACTATTATAGTTTTTATTAATATTTTGAATTAGTTTTAAATAAAATGTCCATTCAACTTCCATAATTTTAAAGTTATAGTGATTTTTGGTGTGTTTTGTCAGTTTATGAATGTCACAAAAATATGTAACTAAATATATGTGTTTATGAAGTTTTGATGAGTTTGTTAAATAGTTTTAGTTCTAATCTAATATGCAAATGAGAAATGTTGTCATATAGCACCTAGCTGAAATAAGTTAAATATAAAAAGTGTGTGTATATATATACTTATATATAGTTTATAAGTATTATTCATGGTTTTAGTTCACTATAGTGTCCCTGTTTAACTCTCAGGTTAATGTATATGAACTCTATATAATTGATGATTAGTGAGGTCTATGCAGTGCTCTAGACAAAAATTATTGTATGTGCAAAAAATCAGTATTGTTTTTGCCTCTTCAGTTTCTAGAGTCCAGTCCAGCATGGGTGTACGGGAAGCAGGAGCTTTTTTCTCTACTGGTTACAGTATGACTTTAAAGTTTCTTCCATACTACTATATGAATAAATGATTTTAATCATTTTAGAATTGTATTAGAAATAATAATTTCTATTAAAATGTTAACTTCTTTACATGCTTTTTAAAAAAAAGTTTATTAAAGGAATATTTCACCCAGAAATGAAAATTTACTGTTAAATTACACATCCTCAGATGTCGGTGACATTTTTCAGTGGAACAGTAAAGAAGATTTTTAGCTGAAACCGTGATCCTTGGTGATTCATAATATGCAAGTCCATGGCTACCATCACTTTGAGAGTAAAAAAAAAAGGCAGATACAAAAACACTAAATGAATCCCCTCAACTCCTGGCGAGGTCTTATGAGGCAAAATGATCAGTTTGTATAAGAAACTGAACATTATTTACAATATTGTTACCTAATCCAGCCTCAGGCAAACGGTCCCGCAGGCTCGTGCTCATTATGTACTGTACAGTACGTTGTGCATATGAAACAAAAAAAAAATTCGAAATAATGTTCTGTTTCTTACACAAACTGATTGTTTGCTTCATAAGACTTACATATATTGTCAGGAGCCTCTGGGATTCATTTAGTTTTTTGTATCTGCTTTTTTTGGCTCTCAAAGTGAAGGTAGCTCTGGACTTGCATTTTATGAATCAACAAGTATACCATTGGGTTCAACTAAAAAAGATCTTTACTGTTGTTACGAACTAAAGACTATGATGTACACCTGCTTAATCTCGCCGCTGCATTAAGTCACATATCAACACACCAATGTAATTATTTGGTTCTCGGTCTTTGACACTATTTCATATATTAATCAGAATTTTTTTACTAATTGTATCCTTATTATTTTGCAGTTATTTGCGCAGGCGTGTTTGCTGATGTTTGGAAGGTACATGTAGAGCCTGAAATGAAGGCTCTGGTCTCATCTTGTGTCGTGTTGCCCTGTTCATTCAAATACCCTGTTCAAGAACAGCCCTCTGATCGTATAAGAGCTATGTGGCACATGAAGGACAACTGGAATGAAATTATTTTTCACAAAGACCCTACAAAGGTTAAAGACAGTTTCAAGGGTCGTACAAAACTGATTGGTTCACTGGGTCGTTCCAACTGCTCCTTGGAGATTGATAAGGTCAAAAACCATGACAATGGCCCGTATTGTTTCAGGGTGGAATTAGAAACATCTCAAAAAGACAAGTACTCCTTTGTGGAAAACTGTGTTTCAATTACAATGATCGGTAAGTAAGTGTGCTTTTGAGCTCTCAACCTGTGATTACAACAACTAAATAGGGTACAAAATAAGAAAGCAGCCTAAATGTGAATCATTCAAAATGCATTTACAGAGCAAGCATCAAAACCAGAGCTGCAGGCTGAGCAGTCTGTGCCGGAGGGTGAACCTGCAGTCTTCAAGTGCTCTGTCCGGCACACCTGTCCGTCCTACCAGCCCACTCTCACCTGGAGCCACATTGGAAAAGCCGTCATGAGCTACAAGGACATTAGTCATGGAAACTGGGAACTTACAGAGGCGGTCAAGAGACTTCATCCCATACAAGCGGCCTTGATCACACCACCGCATGACTAAAAGCATAGAGCCAACGGGTAAAAATAGAGAAAGTCACATGAGGAGCGAAGTGACAGCGACCACACCTGATTATGAGGTGAAAGGTACAACAATACAACTGTTCTTTGTAAATCATGTATATATCAATAGAAAATTATTTCTTAGTGATTAAAAAAATTATATATATTTTTTTTTTCACCAGAACACGCAACTCTCAGTCACATCGTCATTCCATCCATCTCTGGTCTTGGAGCTGCTCTTTTAGTTGGATTACTGTGTTTCTTCATGTCAGAGTATACTGGAGGTGGACCTGACTTATAAATAACATAAGTATCAGTGACTAATAAAAAAAAAAATACAGTCTTAAAACAGTTTTACACGTGAATGAAAATGTTGCACAAATGAGTGATTTTGCATAAAACTACTGTCATCGTCTGTGTTATGGATTTGAGAATGCATTTGAAAGCCTTGTATAGTTAGCATGTAATGGATTTTATATGTATCTCAATCGTTCCCAGGATTAACTGAGCATGGCAATCTCCAAATCCAGAAATGAACATCAGGGCCTTATAATGGGGGACGAGCATTACCAGCAGTTCTACCTGGAACATTATTGTGCCTCAGTCTGACTTTAAAATTATTTTAAAATGAGGCTTTTTTAAGTCAATGTCAGTGAACTTTGATACACCAGGTACTGTATATAACATCACAACTTATTTTTTTCAATAGAAAATGAATAGAAGATACATAGGAAAGACATCTAAACTCATTGGGTTATTAATACATGTTACAATAGAAAATATTAGTAAATTGTTTTTCTGTTATAAAAAGAGATAAAGACAGATATTAAACTATGGTAGTGCGCTATTTTGAATGGGGTGGAGAGGGGAAGTATATTGTTTAAAGATGCTTCCTGCTGATAAAAGCACACAGATCTGTTTTCGTCTACAGTTCCTAATTAGAATAGTTAAAACATGACAATAAAACTTGACAATAGGACGCCATACGTTAACAATCTGTCTGAAAGTAAAAATCATCATAATTGTTTTACTAAGTCTTAAATGTTTTTTTTAGAGTGTGGAGTCGACTATCAAGAATGTCTCGCAGGTAATTAGTATATTTTTGATTGTTTTTAAACTGCATTGCATTGACCAGCCTCCATCAGTTATGAATGAACTTGCCATTCTTCTATGTGATCACCAGGTTTCGTTCAGATGGCGGCAGTAGTGGTCCTGGTGGCAGAGAGCAGAGGCAAGTACACAACAGCTTCTAATGCGTTCTTCTGCAACAAACCGGGACATAACAGATCCTCTGGCGGAAAAATACTCAATCTATGGCATGTTTTGGATTTTAGTTATGGTTGTTTTTTAGAGTAAGATATAGTTACAATTATTAGCAGGAGTTGAAGGTGTTGTACACAACAATTATTTTAGATTAATCTGTTCAGAATGTTCAGATGTCATGAATATGTGTATAAAACTGAGTTGTTCTGATGACAGGTGGTATTTTGATAGAATATTATTATAATTATTTGCTTTTAACTTTGACATGTTGCAATTTTCAAAAGTAATAGCACTTAAAGTTTAATATTATATCCCATGTCTGTGGAATTAATCTATTTCTTGTAAATTAAAGTTTAATATGAACATACACTCTAAAAAATGCTGGGTTAAATGCAACCCAGTGCTGGGTAAAATAGGGACAAACCCAGCAATTGGGCTGTTTTGACCCAGCGGTTGGGTTACTACCCAGAAGGTTGAGTTAAACATTTAACCAAACCGCTGGGTCAAAACAACCCTATTTTACCCAGCACTGGGTTGTATTTAACCCAGCATTTTTTAGAGTGTAATATTAATGTTTGTAACTTTTTGTGTCTTATATGTAAGCAAAGGGTAACACTTTATTTTAGGGTCTCTTAACTAGCTGCTTATTAGCATGCATATTACTAGAATATTAGCCATTTATTAGTACTAATTAAGCACACATTAATGTCTTATTCTATATGACTTTATTCTACATACCTAATCCTGCCCAATACCTAAACTTAACAACTACCTTAATAACTAATAAGCAGCAAATTAGGGGTTTGTTCAGGGAAAACTCTTAGTTAGTGAATAAGTGTTCCCTATTCTAAAAGTGTTACCCGTGTTGCTTACAGTATCTTTAGTTATTGAAAAAATCTCCACTGTACTGTCCTAAAAAAAAATCTATATTCAGCACAGAATACAGCATTAGTTTTTAAGTAGAGATAGAAATGTTTCACTACCGGTTCACTAGCTGTTAAATTAACACTTATCAATGTCTATTAGTGTAGCTGTGAGTGGTAGCTGTGTGAAACATTCATCTGTAAATGACGATATGACTAGATTAAATATAAAAATGCATTTTTTTTTCTCATTTGCATTTTTCTATTCCTCTTTTTGATTTAGGAGGTCTATTTGGAGTAGATTTTCAAGGTACCCACACACTGCCTTATCAGCCTGTTAAGGATATCATCTTATTTGTGTCATTGCAAAGAAAGACTAGGCTTTTTTTTTGAGCCTGGTATCTGCTTCTTGTCTGAAACACAAATTAAAACATTAAAAATGAAGTGACTATTGTGTTCTTGAAACATTATGGGATTATGTTCAAGTTAGCCGTTCAAAACACGACAATATGCTATGCAGCCCAATGTTTTCATACCTGAAAAAAAATATATATATAACTGAAAACACTTATATATATTTTGCTGATCCTAAAGACCAATGTCTATTTTTCCTATATTTTAAAGGAGAGGTCAAGGGCATCAAACTGACAGGGATTTTGACAACAAGTAAGTATTTGCATGTTCATTATGAATGACTATTTGTAAATTATATATATATATTTTAAGGATTATTTACCAGATTTGATTTATCATAGTGTTATATGTTAATAAAAGTGGAGGTCTGATTCCAATAAATGTTTTTGTGAATGTTTATTCTGTAAAACAGTAAAGCATGGCTCTAGCAATGCCAATGTCATGGGTTCAATTCCGGAAAACATCCTTTTTTTTCTGTCCACATCCACTGTTGTTATGGACAGTTACTTTAATATAACTAAGGACATTTTTTTTGTCTGTTTTACTGGAGTATGACAGAGGTTTCTGAATCTTAACAGGGCAAACAACGTATGTACAGTGTCAGGAAACAAGCCTTTCTCCAAAACTCGAATGCCATCACCAAAGAGGTATGGAGCATATGACATATCTTACTGACTGCCTATTCAGGCATGAAGCCTCATATCTGTAATCATATCAAATATTCTCTTTGCTACAACAGTCCAGTATCTTGTGTAATTTGATTTTTATCAATGTTTATTTTTAGTTAAATTCAGAATGTCTTTGCACCCCCCCCCCCCCACCCCCCCCCCCCCTGCAAAAAACAAAAAAAACAACATATTTTTTTTTTAAATAAGCCAACTGCTGCAATCAGTGTATTTATTTACAAATTATTTTTCCACATGATTCACCTCAGTGAGGCCAAATCACATTCTGTGAGTACATACTTTATCATACTTTTCCCATTACTTCATGTGAAAATCTTTTTAGTATTGTTAACATCTGTTGTTTAGTGCTTGATTTCTTGTTGGTCATACATTTTATCTCATTACTCATAACTGACATGTGTTATTTCCTATTAAATCTGATTTCTGAATCTTTCTTTTCCATTAAGGCTCACAGTTACGATGATGATTACACCAACACAGTAGACCTCAACTTATATGGAAATATCTGATGAAAAGTACCTCATTTAGTAATTATAATAATGATGATAATAATATTAATAATAATAATTCATTACATTTTTATATAGCGCTTTTCTAGGCACTCAACTTTACATTGTCAGGGGGTATCTCCTCAACCACCAACAGTGTGCAGCATCCACCTGGATGATGCCCTAAGGCCAAGAGTGAACACAGTAGACCTGACATGTTCAGGAGTGTTGCATTTTAAGCCTGACCTATAATGCCTACACATGCATATAGTACAGTATTACTGTATTTACATATATTATTACATTGCAAAGTTATAACAAATTAAGTACATAATAGTTATATATAGTGCTAACATACTTTTTAATATGTGAGAAACATTTAAACATTTTTTGCTAACCTTAAGCTGAAAGTTAAAGGTGTCATGAATTGAGAAATCAAAATTCCCCTGATCTTTTCACATGTATGAGGTCATTGTACTATAAAAATATCCTGCAAATTTCAGAACTCAAAACTTTTCTCGTTAGGCTCCAAAATAACAGTCGTATTGGAAACAAGCTGCCAAAACATCGGCGTTGGACGTTCTTGTTCTGAAAACAGACTGCTCTACAGAGATGGTCAAAAACAGGATCGCAAATAGCCTATTACTTCTAAATTGTTGTTTTTTGTCTTCTTGCTAAACAATGAAGGGACCTAAAATGAACTTTATAAAATAATAAAAAAACAAATGCAGTTCATGACCCCTAATGTATTTTTATTGGCATTTGTGATAAATAATTTGTGAGATGCTTGTTGTGACTAATTTCAGTATGTTTTTGTGTGTTTATTAGTGAATTTAGGACCAAAAATATACATGTATGTTTTTTTTTAAATAACATCGTTACAGTTAATTTGTACCGTGCAGCCTAAAGGTTTAATAAAGCATGATGCAATATATAAACTGTTACTCATTGGCGTGTGGTTATTTGGCGTGTAATTTCTCTTACTCTCGGGGGAGTCGTGGCCTAATGGTTAGAGAGTCGGACTCATAACCCAAAGGTTGTGGATTCGAGTCTCGTACCGGCAGGGATTGTAGGTGGGGGGAGTGAATGTACAGCACTCTCTCCTACCTTCAATATCACGACTGAGGTGCCCTTGAGCAAGGCACCGAACCCCCAACTGCTCCCCGGGTGCTGCAGCATAAATGGCTGCCCACTGCTCCGGGTGTGTGTTCACTGCTGTGTGTGTGTGCAGTGTGCACTTTGGATGGGATAAATGCAGAGCACTAATTCCGAGTATGGGTCACCATACTTGGCCACATGTCACTTCACTTAATTTCTCTCATTCTCATCTCATGCTCTGTTTTGACAGGTGGTTTCAGAATAGAATTTTCACCAAGCAGAATGTCATTTCATCTTAAATTCTGGACGTCCCTGCTTTTTTGAAATCACGATTAAAATGAGTTACAAATAAGAACTCATGAATAAACCACCAATCTATCATTTGTATATTCACAACTGTCTTGATCAAGACAAGAACATTGTGTATGTTACCTCATTTGGCAATACCACAGACAGGCATTAAAACTTTCTAAACACAACTAAAACGTATTAAAATGTATTTTAATGGGTTTTAGTGATTCGGGATACTTTTTAACACCTCAACAAATCAATTAAACAACTGTCAAAGTTTAGCAAGTAAAATGTACTGTACATGCCCTAACCTTACTTAACCAGAGTGATGACTGATGTTGTTTTATTCTTTATTTGCATCTAAAGGGTTTGTCTAGTTTTATCAAGCAGCACATGCATACTGTACTATTCAAGTTATTTCAAAACCCAAAGCTTGAAAAATTTACCATTTTAATGGGTATTTGTACGGAGTGGACTATACAGCAGTCTTAGCCTTAATTAGCATAGACTGTCTACAATTAGTTCACGATGCAACACTAGGTGTGACAGCCTTATTTGGAAGAAAAGAAAATATTCCTTTTTTTTTTACTATGACTCAACCATGCTTGAGTCATAGTAAAGAGCGTTCACACCTCCTCTTATAGGATGTTCTTCATATAACTGTGCAGAGTTTTTGTCTTTCACAGTCTCTCACATTTTGCAGGGCTTGGCATAGAACTTTTCTATCCAATCCATTTGTTTGTGAATGAGACTTCATTAAGAAGGTAAGAATGGAAATAAAAGTATATTACATTTTATTTAACCAAAGTCTTAAGGTTTCATTTTCCATAAATTTTAGCCCAATTTATCTTGATTTGGTGGCTCCACTTATAGCATAAAATAACATGTAATAATATAATAATAATGTAAAACAACAGTTGTTTTTGTTTTTACTTAAGGGCAAACCCAGGATCGTGATGGGACCTCTGCTACTTAAACTGCTTTTACAAGGTATAATTTTTTCTCTCTTTTTCTTCATAGATGCCGTTGATAAGGGTACAGTACATCAAATCTAGAAAGGCTATTTATGAAATGTATCAAAAGTGGTGGGTTTTTTCAGGTCAGGTCTTTTGTTCTGTCTTCCCCAGTGCTGCCTCTTTGTAATTTTACTGTGTTTAAGATTGTGCATAAAATCTAAATTGCAGATAAGAAGATTAGATATTTACATCAGATAAGCCAAGGAATTTGACAGTCACCAGTGTATGTCACTTCTCAGATATTTCCAGACCACAGGCAAACGCTGATTCAACGCCGGCAAAAACAAGAGCCGAGCAATGCCACCAGATACTGATGAGGAAACAAACTGACACAACAAAATCTGAAAAAAAAAATAATAATAATTTGTCAGTGCAGTGTGAATTGGCTTAAAATAATAAGTTATAAATGCTGTAATACTGATTAAATGTTGGGAAGTGTTCCAGATATTGGGTGGCATGCAACAACCAGTATAAATATAAATGCAGTAATAAAAATGTTTTGACCGAACCGGTCTAATATGGTCATACTTCCTGGTTCTTGTGAGGACTCTAGTTGCTGTATTTTGGACCAGTCTATTAAGCGTGCAGGGCAAATCAAAATAAGAGAATAAATTAATGTTGTGGGATCTTTTTTTTCGGGTAATTTGCAGGGAATCCTACTTGACGCATTTTTAACCACCACTTGACATTTGTCCACTCAACATTCATTTTTTTCTGTAATAGTTTTGGATGTTCACTATATTGAGAATGTGCAGAGAACATGTGGTTAGAAAACAAAAAGAAATACTTTTGAAAAAGTTGGCTTAATCTACCTGCCATTAATGTTCTCCAACTTTTGTCCCACAGGTGTTCTGCTGAATGATGCTTTGGCATGGTATGTGAGTATGCCATTGGAAATTCGTGGCCTCAAAGGTTCCTGTCTGGTTATACCATGTTCTTTCAGCTACGCATCATACCCACCCAAAAACCCACATAGAGTTGTGTGGTATCAGTGGGTCTCTATAGGTTATCCTTTAGTTTATGATCCATGGTATCCAAATGATGTCATTGAGAAGTTCAGATGGAAAACTAGTTTATATGGTGATCCATCAAGTTGGGATTGCAGTCTGCTGATCAAAAACCTTGAACTGTCCCACCATGGAGAGAAATTATACACATGGATTGACCCTGAAAATGTTGGAAGGTTCACCTACAAATTTTATGACGTCACCTCTACTATTGTTGTTGACAGTATGTAAATATTCTTGTGGTTGCCATTAATAACCATAACAATAGACCCATTGACTGTCTTCTAACCAATTTTGGGGTTTAAACTGATATTATGTATTAATACCAATGTTTCTGTCAATTGTAGCACAGCCACATCAGCCCAGCATTTATATTTATGGAGGTGAAAGGACGGGTGACACAGTCACAGTAGCATGTTCAGCTTCCCACACGTGTCCATACAGCAAACCAACAATCACTCTGAGCGGTATAGAAGGAACTGACGAAATCAAGGATGAGTCTAAAGACAGTCTGTGGAAAATCACTCTGACACGCACAGGTGTCTTAAAGGCAGAGCGCTCGACTATTAAGTGTTCAGTAACACATTATGGTGGCATAACAGTGACAGCTACAGAGGACAAAAGTGCAGAATGTGAGTAAACACAAATATGAACTGTTATGTATGCTATAAGCTATAAGTTCACTATCAATGAGACAGTGGAACCTATTACAAGATTTCAGTTCAATTTCAGGTGCTCATCATAAAATAACGATTGAGCCTGAACTGGCAGATGTCACAGAGGGCGTCGCAAAGAACTTCATTTGTAGCGTCTACCATTCCTGCCAGAAAGAGAATCCAACCATCACATGGAACTATGAGAACATGCAGGTCACAACGGGGAACAAAAAACTCTCTGGTTTAGATCAGATCAGCTATTCCAACATAACCTTTCTGGCTGCAAAAGAGGACAATAAAAAGAAACTAATTTGCACCGCAAAGTTTTCTGGAGCAGACTTTAAAGCATCTGTTTTTTTACGTGTGCAACGTGAGTAATCTTACATTATGTGTGTTGTGGTCTTGTTCAGATTTTTTTTTTATTTTTTATAAATTATTCATTTTGAATCTGCAAAAGCAAGAAACAAATCGTGTGCTGACTGCCATAAAGATGGTGAAGATTAAGGCCTGAAACACATATGCAAGTATGTGAACACGGAGGCTTCGAGCTATGAAAGTATGTGTGCAACCAAATGTTCACATACTTGCATGACGTACTGCATGTTTCTAGCCTAAAGCACAAATACAAGAGTTTATTTAAGCAGAACCCAACAATAAGTAAAACTTTAAAATCCCAAGCTTATTGTTTTCTACTAATTGTCTTACAGAGTATCAAAAACCCGCAAGTCCAATGCAGAATGAAAGTATGTTTTTATCCCCTATGTCTATTCTCAGATTTACAGTATATGATTAGAAATGACATTTTCAGTTCTGTGACAATTGATTAATCCACTATATGGTGTCACATATCATTTTAGCCTATTTCCAACACGTGGCAGATGTGATACCCAAGATCACTGCGTTGCCTCATTCGTGTGTGGTAATACCGTGCAGTTTCAAGATGGAGGAGGAATATGTCACTCGACTTCGGGTTCTTTGGGTCACCAAAAAAGGTGGCTACATGTTCCACACCGACCCCAGTCGATGTCTTGGACAACTTCAAAGGCCGCACAAGGCTCCTCGGAAACCCGGATGAACAGAACTGTACTGTGGAGATGGATAATGTGCAAACTCATGACAACGGGCCGTTCTGCTTCCGAGCAGAGAGAGAAAATGAGAGATACAGCTTCAACAACAGCTGTGTGTTCATTATAATGCGCGGTGAGGAAATATAACCAATCACTTGGGTTCACATACTTTTGAAAGTGTTTTTCATCCATCACATCCCAGAACTAGTATAAACATTTTGTGTTTTTTATTATAAAGCATCTCCCGACAAACCTGTGATGTCATCCCTCCCTGAAGACATCGAGCCCGGGACACGAGTCGCCGTCAAATGCTCAGTCAACCACACATGCTCCTCTCACCCTCCCCAAATCACCTGGAGCGTCCCAACAGCCCGAGAAACTATCAGCCACGGTCACATGGGTGGAGGCGTCTGGGAAACAGTGTCCGCTGTGACCTTTATTCCAACTGGATATGAAGAGAAAGATGAAATTGTCTGCACTGCCAAATTTTGGGGTGGTAAAACACAGGAAAATACTGCCTTCCTCAGTATTAGAAGTAAGTACAGACTGATAGGGTTACATCCAATATTTTTTGGAGGATCTTTGCATGTACATATGTTTATGAGATCTGCTTTAATATGACTGGTCAAATAGAAACTGTACTTCATGATTTGTAAGAGATGTGACTTTGAATCTTTTTAAAATTATAATTATCATAGGAGTTCAAGGGGTTGGTTTTGGGCCTTATGTCATTGGATCGTCACTTGTGTTCATCCTAATTTGCATATTTGCTGGAGTCTTCATTTACAAGAGGCGACACAAGTAAGTATATATATATTTTTTGACTTATGCTCATTCTTCAAAATGTCCGTTGTAATTGAGTATGCATCTCAAAATATCTAGCACCACTAATAAGTCAGAAGTGCACTGGTTTCTGCTCACAGTATAACTCAAAACTACATGGAGACCAATTTTATCCAGACATCATAATATGGATGGTGCTATTAAATTTACGCATCTGCTACTGCTGTGCTCAATTTCGGTTTATATCAGTCAGCTTTGACTTCTACTTCTCATGTCTTCACATTGTCATTATCGATTGTAGACGGCCTCATCAGGATATGCATGGTTCACTAACACGATCTGAGCCAAGGTATGTATGACATTCTCATTTAATCAGTTTTTACTCATTAATTCATGTTAAGAGCAAAGATTTTCTGATTTGTAATGCACAAGCAATTTTAACCCTATTCTTTGATATAGGAGATCAGTTTGGAACAGATTCTCAAGGTTGGACTTTACATTGTCTCATCTTTGCATCTGTATCTTTTTTTTATTTTTTATTATCCTGAGACTATTTTCAAATTCTCCCCCAGTCATTTTAGTATGCCTGATGGAAGAGCAGCTTGGAATAACAGGGGAAACTGGAGTGGTACCAGGCAAGTACATCATGAAAATGTAAAAAGAAAGAAAGTCTGGTTAGTGTTGATTCTCTCCAGTGCCTTAACTAGTGTTATCTACAGGTACACTGGAGATGCTCCCGAAAGACCACCAAAGCCTGAACAAAGGCAGGTTGAAAATATATTTAACATAACTAAAATTAACCATAAATTATGTTAACAATTAATCATATTATACATTACCTGATATTAAACATTACATGACACACACATCTCAACAGACAGAGCATCTGGAGCCGATTTTCTAGGTAATCAGTATTCACCTTTTTTTAATCATTGTGTGTTTCATTATTAAATAATAAAATCCTCCAATTTGTTAATTTTATTCTCTTTTTCTTGTAGACACCAATCACCCAGAACCAATACAAATCTGAGAGCAGAATACAAGTCAGTATTTTATTTGTAAAAATATAAATCATATCAGTTATATTTTACACTAAACATTTAAAAAAATGAATGGTTGTCATTGTATATTAAACAGAGATATGAGAAAGTATTTTCCCAAAGTGGCATCACTTGAACCTTCTCTCTTCACAGGGCAAACAACACATGTACAGTGTCAGGAAACAAGCCTTTCTACAAACGTCATATGCCGTCACCAAAGAGGTACAGTGCATTTCAACCACATACAGTATGAATCTGTCAGTATTCACATTGCACAGCAAAATAATATTGAATAAAGTCTATATGAACAGAGTGTCAAATTAAAAGTCCCAATGCCATTTCAGGATTCCTTCCACTTTAACACTGATCTTTATAACAGAAAAAAAAACAATTATATATTCTCTTTAAGCTGCAATTTGGTAATTATAAATGTACTAAATGAACAGTTTATTGTAATATCAATATCTTCATGCATTATAATGCTTAAGCACTGAATGTGCTGGCAGATATAGGTCTATGAATAGTCTATTAAATGTATATAGCTTAACAGTTGTTATGATAAATGCAAACATGCGATTTTTAAATTCTTATTTTCCCCATGCACTTCAGCAAACCAAAATCCTACCATGTGAGTAAATGTCTTTAAACTTACATGTATTTACTTACAGCATAGCAAACATGCTCAGTTTCTGTGATTTATATGCTATTCACTGACTTCTGCCTATCTTCAATTTTCCTTTAAGGATTATGATTCTGATGCTGATTTCACCAACCTATATGGAAATGTCTGATGAAAACGTTACATCAGGGCTGTGAATGTGCTCTGACAGGAGGATGACATGTCCAGATTGCATAATTTCCTCATCCTGTTCCACTGTTCAACATTGTTTTACAAATGATAACAAAAAACAGATACTGAAAAGGACAAAACAACCAAAAAAAAAAAGTTTCTGAAATTTAAATGTATTTTTACTGACTTAAACATACTTTTATGGCTCAACCATTTAGCAGCTTGATTGCAAAAAAATAAATAAAAATAATAATAATAAATAACAAATATTGAGCACTTAATCAGTCAAACTAAAAATCAAATAACGTTGTGGTAAAATGGCCAGAAAGTATGAAACGACCTTTGTTATTATTTACTGTTACAAATACCTTCTTTTCAAATTTGGATATATTTATTTGTCAAATTAAATAAATTAATTAAATTACTTAAGAATGAGGACTGCTAAAGTGCTGCAATAAAGTCCTAAAATTGCCTAAAAACTAGGGATGTACCAATCATTATTTTTATTTTTTTGCCCCAGAGTCATTTAATGTTGAATATTTGCCGATACAGAGTCTTCATCTGATATTTGTATTTTCGTAGTGTTGTCTGATAACAGATGTAATTTTAGGGGATTGAGTGGTAATATATATCTTTTTGATAAAATATGGAATTAATTTCACATTTGACATTTGAAAACTCATGTCTGAAGAATCAGTGGAATATTCCTTGTGTGTTTAACTGTATTATGAACACAGTATTGATTTTTGTAAATGCTTTGTGCCTCATTTGGAAACAAGGCAGCAAAGATTTTTTTTTTTAATCATTAAAATCAATTGTTAAGGCATCTGTTTTTGGGGAAGAATCTTCAGTGTGTTCATAAGCTACTAACTCAATGTTCTTTTTTTTTTTAAATGTTTCGCTACATTTCACCAGCTTGTGGTTGTATAAATGAATGCTCATCAGTGCAGTTGTAGGTGGTGGTTGTCAAACATTCATCTGTAGAAAGAAAGCTATGATTAAATGTCAAACTGCATTATTTACATTTTTCTGTTCCTCTTTTTGATTTAGGAGGTCTGTTTGGAATAGATTAAGGTACCCACACACTGCCTTGTCAGATTGTTGAGGGCATTGTCTTGCTTGTGTCTTTGGCAAGACTAGACTTTCTTTTTTAGCTTGGTATCTGCTTCTAATCTGAAACACAAATAAAAAATATTAAAAACTAGGTCACTGTTGTACCACAAAACAATTTCTTATGTTTAGGGATCAAATTAGTTATGGAACCATGGATCTAAAACATGAACAATAAGCTATGCAGGCAGCACAATGTTTTCATACCTGGAAAAAAAGCATATTCTGCTGATCCTAAAGACTAATATCTATTTCCCTACATTTTAAAAGAGAGGTCAAGGGCATCGATTGATTGGAATTATGACAATAGGTAAGTTTACCAAAGTGTGTTAAATATTGATAGAATTGTGGCAGTCTGATACAGAGTATTTTCCTCATAAAATATTTTACTTAGTACAGTTTATATGACACTATATCTTATTTAATTATTATTTTATTTATTGTATTATTATTTATCAACATTAAAGGGACAGTTCACACAAACATTACAATTCTGTCATAATTTACTCACTCCCAAGTTGTTCCAAACCTGTATAAGATTGTTTCTTCTGTTAAACACAAAAGAATATATTTTAAAGAATGTTGGTAACCAAACATCTGCTGGTAGCCATTTACCTCCATAGTATGGGGTGGAGGGGGGGTCAATGGGAGTCAGTGGTAACCAGCAACTGTTTGGTTACCAACAATCTTGTTTTTTGTATATTTTGGATTCTTTCTTTTTCTTCTTTTTCAACAGAAGAAATTCGTACAGGTATGGAACAACATGAAGACCATATTTGGGTGAATTATCCCATTAATAATAGAAAATAATAGAATAGAATAGTTTTATTGTCATTGTTATTGTGACTGTTTAGCCGCTCACAAGGTTTGGCATAATAAAATATTAAGGATAGAATATATATATCAGGTTGGCAGGGCATTCCACCAGCAGGGCAGTTAAGGTAAAAGTCTGTTAAAGTGATTTTGTGCCTCTCAAAATAGTCATATACAAGCGTAAAAAATAAAGGTGCTTAAAAGGTTCCTCACAGCGATGCCATAGAAGAACCATTTTTGGTTCCACACAGAACCATTCAGTCAAAGGTTCTTTAAAGAACCATCTCTTGCTTATCTTTTTATAATCTGAAGTCAAGTCAAGTCAAGTCAAGTCAAGTCACCTTTATTTATATAGCGCTTTTAACAATACAGTTTGTGTCAAAGCAACTGAACAGCATTAATTAGGAAAATAGTGTGTCAATAATGCAAAATGACAATAGTAAACACTATTTTTCAGTTAAAGACAGTTCATCACTTGAATTCAGTGATGTCAACATCCAGCTCAGTTCAGTTTAAATAGTCTCTTTGCAATCATTTGCAATCAAGTCAAACGATATCACTGGAAATTAAGTGTCCCCAACTAAGCAAGCCAGAGGCCAAAACTCCATCGGTGACAGAATGGAGAAAAAACCTTGGGAGAAACCAAGCTCAGTCGGGAGGCCAGTTCTCCTCTGACCAGACGAACCAGCAGTACGGAAAAATCAATTTTAAGACGTAATAAAACAGACGATGAAACACTATTAACAGCAATTATTATATATTGCAATCAAACTTATAGCAAAAATGTGGTAGTTCTGTATGTTGTTTCAGGGTTGGCATCATCTGAGGTCCTCTGAGGGGGTTGGCATCATCTCTTCTCAGGTGTCTGGATCCAGACTGAAGCTTGTGTAAATACTAGTTACCACAGGATGTCAATCCCGTGGCATAAAAAAAAGAAACAAATAGAAACATAATTAGCATAGCTGCTGTTCCAAGCAAGCAAAATTGATTTGTTTAACCCAAACTAAAGAATAATAATGTGCATTTGATCAGATATGACTGCAGTAAATGCTATGAGAGTTTTTTTTTTTTTCATTATTTGGAATGCTTGGCCAAAGAAATGTGTCTTTAATCTAGATTTTAAACAGAGAGTGTGTGTCTGAACCCAGAATGTTATCAAGAAGGCTATTCCAGAGTTTGGGAGCCAAAAAAGCTCTACCTCCTTTAGTGGAATTTCCTATCCTAGGTACTATCAAAAGTCCAGAGTTTTGCGATCTTAGGGAGCGTGATGGATTGTAGCGTGGTAGAAGAGTAGTTCATTAAGGGCCTTATAGGCAAGTAATAATATTTTGTAACTGATACAGAATTTAATAGGTAGCCAGTGCAGAGACTGTAAAATTGGGTAATATGATCATATTTTCTTGACACGGTAAGGACTCTAGCCGCTGCATTTTAGACTATCTGTAGCTTGTTTATTGAAGACGCAGGACAACCACCTAGCAGTGCATTACATAGTCCAGTCTAGAGGTCATGAATGAACTAGCTTTTCTGCATCAGAAAAAGGTAACATGTTTCGTAACTTGGCAATGTTCTAAGAGGGAAGAAGAATGCTGTTTTTGTAACATATGAAATATGATTTTCAAAAGACAAGTTTCTTTCTAATATATTTGATTTTTGACTGTAGAGGAAGTAACCTTACATCCGTCTAGTTGCAAATTGTAATTCACGAGATTCGGCGTACTGTCTTTTGATCCAATAAGTAATATCTCAGTCTTATCCGAATTTAATAAGAGAAAATTATCGGTCATCCAATCTTTTAAATTTTTAACACAATCTGTTAGCTTAGATAATTTAGAAGTTCAGCTGGTCTTGTGAGCTATATCGTGAGTCATATTAACAATAAGAAAGGTCATTTGTAATTTTAACAAGTGCAGGTTCTGTGCTATGGTGGGGCCTGAAAACTGACTGAAATTCTTCATAGAGATCACATTTTTTTGCAGGAAGGAGCACAATTGAGCAGACACAACTTTTCAAAAATTTTAGACATAAAAAGAAGATTTGAAATGGGTCTGTAATTTCCCAGTTCACTAGGATCTAGTTGTGGTTTCTTAATAAGAGGATTAATAACCGCCAGCTTGAATGGTTTTGGGAGGTGACCTAAAGACAACGACGAGTTAAAAATATTGAGAAGCGGTTCTTCTGCTAAAGGTAACAACTCTTTCAGTAATTTAGTGGTTAAAGGGTTTAACAGGCATGTTGTTGGTTTAGATGCAGTGATAAGTTTATTTAGCTTTTCCTGTCCTATAGTCGTATAGCTCTGCAGTTTATCTTTTGGTGCGATGACTGAAGCTGAAGTATTATACGCTGTAGAATAATTTTTTTTTTAATTGTATTTCTGATGTTATCTATTTAATCAGTGAAGAAATTCATAAAGTCATAACTATTAAACTGTGAGGTAATATTTAGATCGGGTGGAGTCTGGTTATTTGTTAATAGCCACTGTGCTAAATAAAAACCTAAGATTGTTTTGGTTATTTTCTATGAGTATTTGTGGATATGCTCGGCCCTGGCAGCATTTAGAGCCTGTCTATAGCTGGACATACTGTTCCCTTTCAGTCGGTCACTCTCGGCGTCACGTCGGCTTGACCGACGAAATTGGGATCTCGCTTCGAGGGACCAATCTACTTCGAGGTAAACTAAACGAGCCAATGCACATTATTGATTATTGATTATTGCATCCAGCTGCCGCTGATAACAGCGTTAGTATAAGTAGGCAGCAGATGAAGCGCATATTCAGCTTTTCGCTTCGGACCCGAGCGATCACATCGTTCTGCTCCTGTCTACTCTACTGAGAGAAGAAGACTGAACGAGTTCAGCGTGCTTTTGGAGAGCTCTTCGTGTTGGCGGACGGTGGTTTCAGCGGTGGTGGTTTCCCGTGTCGGGTGGTTTGCACACATCAGGCTGCACTACCCCTGTTGGTGTTGCAGATGATCATCTCCCCTGTGCATCTCAGCACGCTAAAAGAGCTTTTTCCCCTAAAAGAGCAATTTCGGGTGCGTCTTTTTAAAGACGACGTTGCTTGGCAAACTTTATGTTACGTCTTTATAAAGACGATGTGGGGCTTGCTATAGACAACGTATCACCCGGGCTTATGGGTGCGGTCGTTACATGGCGCTGGGTGATGGTCACGATCGCTGCCTTCTCGTGCCTGGGCATGAAGCACGCTAAGGTGGCTTTCGTGGATGACTCATGCACCCATTGCGGGAGTATGACCATCTCGTAGTTGTGGACCGGACTCCGACCCCCCCACGTTACGGCAAGGGGGTTGGAGTGCCGGTGCCACTGCCTAGATCTGGGGTTTCCTCTGGTGGCAGCCGGGGGTGTCCTTTTTCTGGCGGTGGGCGGACTGGTCTTATGTTCACGTTGAGGAATTCCCCTCCGGGGATGCCCCAGCCAGCTGGCACTTCGAAACCAGTGGAGCTCTTGAAAGAGCAGGCTGGACCCTCCCGGGGTGTACCACCTGTTTCTTCCGAGGCTCCACCCGACGATCGGATGTCGATTGCAGCATCGGAGGGTGAGCCAGAGCTTTCTGAGAGGAAGATTCGGCTGCGCTGCCGCCCACCGGGACGGTGGCAATGCCTGAATCGGATCCAGAAATAAAGGCTATGCTTTCCCGGGCCGCCGTAGGGGTAGGGCTCGAGTGAACCCTCAAGGTTGCACGATTGGTTCTCGGGGTGGTCCGCGCTGGTTCTCAGCGCCCCGCCTCGGTGCCTTTCTTCCCGGAGGTGCATGAGGAGCTCAACAGGTCGTGGACGGCACCTTTTTACTGCCGGAAACTGATTTGCTGGATCATCCTCCCTCACCACCCTCGATGGTGGGGCAGATAGGGGGTTACAAGGGCCCCCCGGTGGAGCGGTCGGTTGCGAAGCAGTTGTGTCCTAATACCGCCTCCAAACGGCAGGGAGAACCGTGCCTCCCCTCACGGGTCTGTAGGTACTCGACTGGCCAGCGATGCTTATACGGCCTTTGGAGAAGCTGCCTCCGCCTACACGCTACAGCGTTGTTGCAATTGCACCAGGCCAAGGCACTGAGGGACGTGCACGAGGGTGGTCACGACCCAGAAGAGAACTCCGCACCGCGCCAGACCTCGCGCCACGAGCGACGAAGTTTACGGCGCGGTCTCTGGGTCGTGCGATGTCAACTATGGTGGTCCGGGAGCGCCAATTTCTGGCTGTGACTGGCTGACATGCGCGAGACGGAAAATACACGATTCTTGAACGCCCCCGTGTCCAAGACCGGCCTTTTCGGCGACACGGTGGATAACTTTGCCCAGCAGTTCTCCGCTGACCAATGCAGACTGAGGCCATCAGGTACATCCGAGGGCGGCCCCCCTGCCACCGCCAAACAGGAGCAAGAGCTCCTGCGGCCTCCAGCAAGCTGTGCCGTGGAGCCAGTCGCAGAGCAGCCACCCCGCCCGTCCAGGCCCCAGCCAAACCTGGTGGCAAGCAAAAGAGCAAGAGACCATGAGACGGGCAACCCAGAGGTGGAGGGACGTGCTCTTCAGGAGAAGGTAAGCACACCACTCCCTCCCCTGGAGGAGGCCTTTTTTCCACCAATGACCTCTCGGTCAGTGGTACCCAAATTCTCGACGAAAGAGCAATTTCTTCTTTCTCTGGGTCCCATGAGGGGACGGGGGGTTGTGGACGATCCAGTGCGTATCTCCTCTCTCGCCAGTGAGCAGCAGCTGGCGGATTGGGAGGATGAACCAACGGACTACCCATGCACCCTCTGTTTGAACGCAGGTCAGTGTTACACACACCGAGACCCCGCCTCGGACCGGCTATGAGATGCCCGGGCCGGATCCCTGCGTTCTTCCTCGCTACCCCACTGCGGGTACGCCTGTAGTTCGGTTGATGCCACTAGCGCGGTGTCTGGAAGCCTGGCTTGAGCTACCCAGCCCGTATCGATGGCTCCTTCGAACCATCAGGCTCAGCTATGCGATTCAGTCGCCCGGCACCCCCCCCAAGTCAGTGGCATCCGCTCCACAACAGTGAAGGCGGCCGATGGTCATGTCTTGCGGGCGGAGGTCGCAGTCCAACTGGAGAAGGATGCGATAGAGCCGGTCCCTCAAGCCGATATGAGGACGGGGTTTTACAGCTCCTACTTCATTGAACCCAAGAAAGGCGGTGGGTTACGACCAATCTTGGACTTGCGTGTCTTTAACCGGGCCCTTCACCGGTTACCGCTCAATATGTTGACGCAGCAACACATCTTTGGGTGCATCTGTCCCCGAGATTAGTTTGCAGCGATCGACCTGAAGGACACATACTTTCATGTTTCGATCCTTCCGCACCACAGACCATTGTTGTGGTTCGCGTCCGAAGGACGAGCATATCAGTACGAGGTTCTGCCCTTCGGGCTGTCCCTGTTGCCTCGTGTCTTCACGTAAGTTGCGGAGGTTCCCCTTGTTCCCTTGAGAGAACAGAGTATTCGCAGTCTCAACTACCTCGACGAAAAAGTCTCAGGATCAGTTGTGCGAATACAGGGATTTGGTGCTCTCACACCTCAGCCGGTTGGGCCTTCAGGTCAACTGGGCAAAGAGCAAACTCGCCCCGACGCAGAGGATCTCTTTTCCCGGTATGGAGGGGACTCGGTAAGAGCAGGATGGCGGTCCCACTGAAACAGTTTCAGAGGCGGCAGTCACGCCGCTGGGGCTGCTCCATATGAGACCGCTGCAGCACTGGCTCCACGGCCGAGCCCACCTCCCGACGGTGGGCGTCCGGCAATGCGGCACCTTCCGGCCCGTCACCCCCCGGGCACACAAGTTACCCACAAACCACCACGGCCGCCGCCAAACCTTCACCCCGTGGTAAGACCTTGTGTTCCTCCGGGCAGGAGTGTCCCTGGAGCAGGTCTCCAGGCAATCTGTGGTTTGCACGGATGCCTCAACCACCGGCTGGGGGGCCACGTACACCGGGCTTGCAGTGTCAGGGGTTTGGAACGGGGCCCCAACTGCACTGGCTGCCTCGAGTTGCTGGCAGTGCACCTTGCCCGGGGGCCGTCTCAAAGGCGCTTACGAGGAAAGCATGTACTAGTCCGCACGGACAAAACAGCGACCGTTGCGTACATCAACCACAACCGATGGTCTGCGATCCGTATTATATGCACTCGCAACTCGCCCGCCACCTCCTTCTCTGGAGTCAGAAGCATCTGAGGTCACTTCGTGCCGTTCACATTCCGGGTCTGCTCAACCGTGCAGCCGACGAGCTGTCCCGAGCTGCTTTCCCGGGAGAATGGCGACTCCATCCCAGACGGTCCAGCTGGTTTGGGGAAGTTTCAGAGCCGCTCAGGTAAACCTGTTTACCTCTCCAGAAACCTCTCACTGCCAGTTGTTCTTCGCCCTGACCGAGGAAACACTCGGCACGGACGCACTGGCACACAGCTGGCCGCGGGGCCTTCGCAAGTATGCATTTTCCCCAGTGAGACTTCTGGCACAGTTGCTGTGCAAGGTAAAGGAGGACGAGGAGCAAGGCCTGCTGGTGGCACCCTATTGGCCTTCCCGGACCTGGTTCCCAGAACTAATGCTCCTCGCGACAGCCCCCCCTTGGCCGATTCCTCTGAGGAAGTATCTACTGACTCAGAGACGGGGCACCCCTTGGCACACGCGTCCAGACCTCTGGAAACTTCATGTATGGTCCCTGGACGGGACGCGGAGGTTCTTAGTGGCCTACCCCAAGAGGTAGTTGACACCATCACTTCAGCGAGAGGCTTAGGTGAAGTGGAACCGTTTATTGAGTGGGTTTTTCGCAGAGAAGACACACGAAGAGCCACCTTTCAGATTGTAGTTGGTGCCTGTCCTTTTGAAGAAGCGGGCTGGAGCGAAGGCTTTCTCCCTCCACCCTTAAAGTTTATGTTTCTGCAATCGCTGCTAACCACGACCCTTTAGAAGGAGGTCGTTGGGGAAGCATGACATGGTCGTCAGGTTCCTTAAGGGGGCGAAAAAGCTAAATCCTCCACGGCCTCCCTCTATACCCTCTTGGGACCTGACTAGTGCTCACGGCACTACAGCAGGGCCCATTTGAGCCTTTGCAGACGGTCGAGCTGAAATTTATTTCGATGAAGACTTTGCTCCTGCTGGCATTGGCCTCCATCAAGAGGGTAGGGGACCTGCATGCATTTTCGGTCAAAGATTCGTGCCTAGAGTTCGGGCCGGCTGATTCTCAGGTAACCCTGAGGCTCCGGCCCGGCTATGTGCCCAAGGTTCCCGCTACTCCCTTCAGGGATCAGGTGGTGAACCTCCAAGCGCTGCCCTCGGCGGAGGCAGACCCAGCCCTAGCTTTGCACTGTCCCGTCCGAGCCTTAAGGTGCTAAGTAGACCAGACGCAAAGCTTCAGGACCTCAGAACAGCTCTTTGTCTGTCACGGAGGCCGGCAGAAGGGGAATGCCATCTCAAAGCAGAGGATGGCCCACTGGATAGTGGATGCCATCACCCTGGCTTATCAGGCACAGGGTGTGCCCTGCCTATTCAGGCTGCGAGCTCACTCAACTAGAAATGTTGCATCCTCCTGGGCGCTGGCTCATTGCGCCTCGCTGGCAGATATCTGTAGAGCTGCGGGCTGGGCGACCCCAACACATTCGCTAGATTCTATAGCATTCGTGTGGAGCCGGTATCCTCCTGTGCTCTAAACTCAAACGGGTAGAAGCACTGAGAGGTCCCGGCTTCGGGTCGGCTTGCAAAACAACTCCAGAGAGTCCATATAGTAGACCCTGTTGAGCTCCTCCGTCCCCTCGGCAGCCAGACGTGGCGGAGCGTCCGGCACCAGGCCTTCACTCGCTGAATCCTCGAGAACCGGTAGAAGGCTGGGTTCCATAGGTAAGACCTAAGTGGATCCCATATGTATAAAGTCCACAATATAGCCTTGAGCCCGTGTTTCCCCAGCAGAATTCTGCCATTCCAAGAGGGTTCAATCACCTCCATTCTTCCAAATGCACCTAAGGAATGTTCATATGTGCATTTGCTTCCGAAACCTCCTTCGGGAAGGTTCGAGCATCCGTAACGCCCCTGTTCCAAGTAGAACGTGTACGTTTCCCAGTGTTATCCAGTCTTAATCATTGGGTAGTGCCATAGCAGCAGTAGAAGCTGGTCCTCTTGTGAAGAAGCCCTGCCTTATGCCAAAAAATAGGGGCGCAGGTGGCTACACAGGACATGGAAGGGTGGCACTTGTATGTAGATTGGTCCCTCTGAGCGAGATCCCAATTTTCGTCGGTCATCCGACGTGACGTCGAGATGTGACCGACTGAAAGGAACGTCTCGGTTACGTATCTGGTAACCCCCGTTCCCTGAAGGAGGGCACGGAGACGTAAATACTTGTCGCCAAAGACTTCCTGTCCCACGTGGGAGAGTTTCCTCACCGAAAAACCTGATATGCGCTGATATTCCATATGCTGCCTACTATACTCACGCGGTGAGCAGCAGCAGCTGGATGCAATAATCACAAGCCAATATGCATTGGCTCGTTTAGTTTACACTCGAAGTAGATTGGTCCCTCTAATCGAGATCCCAATTCGTCGGTCACCGAAGTGACGTCTCCGTTCCCTCCTTCAGGGAACGAGGGTTACCGTACGTAACCGAGACGTTTTTCCACGCAATTCTAAAAACTTCCAAGTTAGTTTTTCTCCATTTGCGCTCAAGCCTATGAGTTTTTCTTGAGAGAATGGGTATTATTACTGTTGTACCATAGCACAGTAAGTTTTTCTCTAACCTTTTTCAATTTGAAGGGGGCAACAGCTTCTAATGTATTAGAGAAGATAGTGACCATGTTGCTAGTTATTTCGTCTAGTTCATTTGTACTTATTGGTACACAGAGCAGTTGAGATAAAACAGGCAGGTTATTTGTGAATCTGTCTGTGGTGGCTGGAACAATAGTTCTGCCCAGACAATAACGCGGAGCCATATAGTTAATATCAGTAATACGCAGCATGCATGATACAAGGAAGTGGTCAGTAACATCATCGCTTTGAGGAACGATATCTATATCAGTAAGATCAATTCCAATGCGATATAATTAAATCTAGCGTATGATTAAAACGATGAGTGGGCCCGGTGACATTTTGCTGGACTCCAAAAGAGTTTATTAGGTCAGAAAACGCAAGTCCTAATGCATCATTTGAATTATCAACGAGAATGTTAAAATCTCCGAAAATTAGCGCTTTATCAACAGTAACCAAAAGGTCTGAGAGGAAATCTGAAAATTATTTTAGGAAATCTGTATATGGCCCCGGTGGTCTACACACAGTAGCCAGAGCAAGAGATACGATAGATTTCTTTTGCATATCTGACAGGTTAACATTAAGCATTAGTATTTCGAATGATTTAAACCTGTATCCTGTCTTCTGAGTAATATTGAGAATGTCACTATATATTGTTGCAACACCGCCGACACGACCAGTCTGACGGGGCTCATGCTTATAACAGTAGCGTGGTGGAGTAGACTCATTTAGATTAGTATAATCATTAGGTTTTAGTCAGGTTTCAGTCAAGCAGAGTACATCAAAAATATTATCTGTGATCATTTAATTTACAATAAATGCTTTGGGTGCGAGTGATCTAATGTTAAGGAGCCTAAACTTTAAAAATTGTTTTTGTTCATTCATTTTAAATTTTTCTGGTTTAATCACGATCAGATTTTTTCTCTGAAGAACCTTCTTTCGCCACAAAAAAAAACCTTTTGTGAAACAGAAAGGTTCTACAGATGTTAAAGTTTCTTTATGGAACCATTTAGACAAAAAGGTTTTTCTAGGCATCGTGAAGCACCTTTATTTTTAAGAGTGTAGAGTATACTGAAATATACATTGTAATGTGTGAGAGGCATTTGCAGATCTTATGCCTTAACCTAGTAGAAGACCAAGCTGTTTTAGTGTTTTCATTTATGTAGAACATGACCAAAAATACCAAAACGCAAAATCTGGAAAATCATGTTGATGTTTAATTTGTACTATATAGCCTAAAGGTTTAATGAAGTGCAATGCAGCACCTGCACTGTTACTCTTCTATCTGTATTTCTTTCTTTCTGCATCTGTATTTCTATTTGGCATTCGTGCAGGTGGCCATTTTTAGATATTGTTTTTAAACACAACATTCAAACTTCACCCCTCCTTGCAGGCGGAACGCCACCATTAGCCCCCTGTCCCTGACTTGATACCATCAGAACACCCTCAACCGACACGGAAAGATGAATTTAGTGGTATTTTGCCATTTTAAATAGTGTGTTTATCATGCATAAATATAATTTTTGTATATTAATGAATAGTTATTCGCTAATAGTTAGATGACTGGCTGTAATTTGCGAGCGAAATTAGCCATATTCAGTAGTAAACAATAATTACGTGTCATCATAAAGACATAATTACACTGTGTAGTAATCTATCAGTTACAGACAGCAGTCAATAAGGCGAAAGCAACATACTGAACTGTTTTTGTGTCGAGACAGGAGAACTTGGCGCACTAGCTTCTTGAACTAAAATAAACGATAACTTCCTAATGAAGTCCCGCCTCACTTGTGCCACACGTCGTTATTAGCTGGAGCCAAAAGTTGCAGCCCAGAATCGTCCCGAGCACAGCAAAAAGAAGAAGCAAATAATAACTGTACAGGCAAAGGGCAGTATCTCTGTAGAAACAAATCCCACCACACACATCTAGTGGATCATAAGTAATGATTGAGAGGGATTACTTTTGTACGAGTCTTTATTTTATATTTTGGATAATTTCTGCATGAATTCTGCATGAATTTTTACTGTCAAGCAGTCCAGAATGGTGTATATAATCTTAAATGCTGGACGTTTCGCAGTCAAAGAATTTGCTAGCTTTTTACTGCTTTTTAAAATCACAATGAAATTGATTTGCAAAAGCAACCGCTTTTCTGATAACGATGGATATTAGCTCTTATAGCATTTGCACTACTTCTGAATTTCATGTATAAAGTTGTCTGCAACAATCATGTCACAAATTTTATTGTTGGATTTTTTTGGTTTATCATGTTATGTAATTTTTGCTAGTATTTAAGGGCTCATTAGTACGCGTGTTCACTGTCTGATGAAGAGCCATACGGGTCGCAACCGTCACCAACCTTTCCCCCCCCTGTTTTTTTCTAACAAATTGTATTGTATCAATCACAAAAATCGGTGTACTTGCTGGGCCTTACTATGCACTTTAGCACTCTTACTGCAGAGCACTCATAGATCTGCAAGGATTTTCAAGTATTACTTCACTTACAATGCTTTTGGGAAGCAGCCTGTGATTCTAAAATAATCAACTTTCGATGCTTTTGGGAAATGTGACCCAGGTCATTTTTATCTGATACTCCTAAAACATAAAACAGTATCACTGACCGGAATAAACATTTTGTAAACATTAGGTATTAGAATGTATTTTAGATGCTTTTAAAGGACTTGATTTTAGGATGTATGTAATGCCTCAGCAAATCAATTTAAAAAATCTTTTTTTGCATAGTGTCTGTCATGCTTTATCAAGCATGTCATTTTAAAACAAGATGCTTCAACACCTTACCTCAGTTAAAGTGGCAGTGGGATGGGCTAGAGACTGAAAAAGCAATGGTTTATTAAGAGTGGGGGTATAATTCACAGTTCCTCTTATAGAATCTTTCTTGCATAACCAAACAGTACTTTTGCCTTGGGCTCTCGGGTTCTTGCATTTTGAAGTACATGGTGTAGGCTTTTTTCATCCAAACGATTTGAAACTGGATTAAGGTAAGGTAAGAATAAAAACAAAGATGAGGGTATATTATATCTGATTTATCATGACCAAGATTTTAGGATACTGTAGGATACATTTAATTTAACTGGCAACTTAAGGTTTCAAGTCATACATTTTAGAACCCTGTTTTATTGATTTGATGCTCCAAATCTGATAAGAATAACTGAAAATAGATATTGAGGATGTGTGCCACAGAAAGTCCCTTGGGTGAGATTTCTGTTGTTTATTGGGTGACTTTATTTTGAAATGTTATATTTTGTAATGTAATTAAAAATGTAATTAATTTTGTACACATAAAACAATAGTTGTTTTTGATTTCACTTAAGGGCAAACCCAGGAACATGATGGGGCCTCTGGTAGTTCATTTGCTTTTACAAGGTAATTCATCTCTTTTCTGTTTCTCTTCTTCATACATTAGGTGCATCTGATAAGGGTGTACAGCATTAAAATCTATCACTCTTTTTTTAATTATGTGACCTCTGCAGCTTTTCAGGTCAGGTTATTTAGTGTCTTTATGAATGTTGTTGTCTTTTCTTGTATCGGTTCTTGGTAATTTTACTGGGTCTAATGGTTACACACCATAAAGTCTGTGGCTAAATTTCATGTCATGAAGGAATTCTTAACAACAACTTAATTTCAAATGATTAGTGCAAATTCAACCAATATCGTCAGACTTTTTGAGCAACAGGGAGGGTAGTTTAATGTGTCAAGTGATCTTTCCAATCCAATCATTTTCGACATGTTTTTAGATTTTTTTTAGATTTTTTAACTGTAACTGCAGAGGCGAATGATGGAATCGTACATGTATCACTTGTAGTAGTAAAGCCAATCAGTATCACTGATTTCAAGTGGGCCCAGGGGCGGACTTACAATTTAGGCAAAGGTATAGCCATGACATTAATTATGAATTTATCAGTCTTTTGCATGCCAAAGTAAATTTCTGCATGGAAATATGACGCCAAATAGAAGCAGAAAATCGTGCTATACGCACTTTCATGAGATCGGGTTAGCCTACAACAATGAATTTGTTGACTATTTTACAAATGGGAATACAACGAATTCATGACAATGTTTACATTCAAGCTACCCGTAAAATGTATAGTGAAAAGTAGGCTACTTTAAAAGCGTCTGAAATGCAATAAAGTAATTTTTAAAGCATTTGCTGCATGGATAAAAAAAAAATAGGCTAATAAATTATTCACATTTAAGGTATTCAGAACAGAGCATCATAAAAATCAGAAAATATAAGCATCTAGGCTACAGTTATAGGACAAAATTTTACATATATGCCATTATAATTAGTGTTTTATTTTTTTAACTGTATGGAATTATAAAATAAAATGCAAATTATAATCAGGCCTGTTTTAGGCTTTTCCTTATTTTTATATTTTAGACATCCATCAATTATGGTGATGAAAAAAACATTTCTCGCCATCTCCTCGTTGGATGTGCCTTTAGAGAGAAATGCAGGGATTACATAATGAAAGAGTTTCTATTTTCTATTTGAATTATTTCGTTTTAAAGTAATAATTTAAAGCATTCTATATAATTTGAATCATGTCTGTGAGGCAATTCGCTGAGTTCAGAGACGGCAGAAAGCGTTTGTTTTCTTTATAAAAGCACAATGTTTTGTTGATATTGTGAGTGCACACAAATCAAACTAGCCCCTTTACAGTTTAGAATGATGTATTACTCTTACCTTTATGAGCAAAAATGACTGCGTATTTTAAGTTGTTTCCACTGTTAGAAAAAAATGCAAGTGATCGAGCTGCCAGCGCGCTTCAGCTTCCCCTCTCTGAACGAAACGAACAAAAAATGCTCCAAACGTTTTTCTAAATTAACTTTATAAAAAAACTAAACGAAATATAATCACTTTTCCATTACATACAAAACTGAACTATTTTAATAGCTGAAACAGTAGTATAAGCTTTTTGGGGGAAAAGGGGGGGAAAAAAGACGGTTTAGGGCCTATATTTGAGGTCCGTGCAGGGCTCTAATCCACTTCATCCAACGCCGTTTTGTTCTCATCTGTGAGCATGCTATTGATATATGCATTTTACCATTTTGTTGAGTTTAAAACATGACACATTCGTTCTGCTCTCACTGATCATTTGCCCCCACAACATGAAAGAAATCCATTATAACATGTACATGAAAATGTAGAAACATTGGACACAACTATGGGGCACCATTGTGCAGCAGCAAGCATCACAACAAAAAAGGAACCTCAAAGTTGATCTAGGAAAATGTGTGCAAATGTATAGGGCCCCATTCCTATATTTTGCCTGGGGCCCCCAATTCACTAAATCCGCCCCTGAGTGGGCCACACCCTCTGAATGTACAGTATGAAGCGATATGATATGACTCCACCTGAAAACTGGAAGTCCACCTCCATCCAAGAAAAATGTGTGCAAAACATCACATAATTTACTAACTTTGTATGATCCCAAAATGCAAGCATTCTTGAGCTGCAGAGTGAAAGGCAAAGCAAAAGCATATATACTACTTAGATATAGTCTTCTATTTTGTATCATTAAAATAATGTTTTAATGAGATATCTGTATTTACTGTGGTGACTTTTTTTTCAAATGTATTATAGATTTTCAATTACTTATGTGTTTATAAGTAATTTTACATACTTTTGGGTACAAACAGGTAATTTGTGGGAGGTCTGGCTTGGTGTCTCGCTTGCAGCACCATTCCTCTGGTTAGGATACATGCACTTATCTTCTTCCAGTAAGTTCCTCACCTGGTGAACCCGCATCCAGTATTTGGGTTGCATGCTATTAGTCACCATCTTTTACTGGACTTGGTGCCATACATGAGATTCCCTTAGTAATCCTGTATGTTCTTCCACGGTATGGTTTCCCTTGGTAAACTTGTGTCTTCCCTAGACAGTTGTTTACTGTCAGTCCCTGTTGTGTTCCCTTGAACTGGCAGTCACGACAGTTTGTTTGACTGTGTTGCGACCAGTCTTACTATCCACGTTCATATTTGGATAGCGGTTGCTGAAATCCTTTTTTGGCTTCTTTAAGCCCATATACTTTTTATGTGATACCAACTGTTTATCATGGCTGCTGAAAGGCATTCTTCAAGCATCAATCGGCACCTTATTATGACCCCGTGGCAGGGCGAGCCAGCATTTCAGAAGGTGAGGGGGACAGAAATGTAAATATATATATAAACATTCAATTATAACATTTCTGTAACGACCTGTCAACAGTTGTTGAACAGTAAGATGTGTAATGTTTTTAAGAAGTCTATTCGCTCACCAAGCCGCATTTATTTGTTCCAAAATACAGCAAGAGCAGTAATACTGTGAAATATTTTACTATTTAAAATAACTGCTTTCTATCTGAATATATTTTTAAATGATTTCTGAAATGAAAGCTGAATTTGCAGCATCATTACTCCAATCTTCAGTGTAACATGATCCTTCAGAACTCATTCTAATATGTTGATTTGCTGCTAAAAAAAAACATGTATTATTGTTATTATTATTATTATTATTATTATCAAATGTAAAACAGTTGAGTAAAGTTGTCAGGATTCCTTTAGATAGAAGATCCAAAGATAGAATTTTATGTAAATAAAAAGATTGTAAACATTATCACACCTAGCACCATTCAAACGCTTGGAGTCAAAGTATATAAGTTTTTTTGGAAAATAAATTATAGAAATTAACACTTTAATTTAGCAAGGATGCTTTAAATTGATAAAAGTGAGGATAAAGACATTTATAAGGTTACAAAATATTTCTATTTCAAAACTGCGGTTCTTTGGATCTTTCTATTCATCAAAGAACACTGAAAAAATTTACTCAACTGTTTTAAATATTGATAATAATTATAAATGTTTTTGAGCAGCAAATCAGAATAATTTGTGAAGGATCGTGTGACTGCATATATATGCATATAATTTTAGCATATAAAATTATGCTAAATATTCAGCTTTGAAATCACAATAAATGACATTTTAAAATATATTAAAAATGAAAACAGTTATTTTAAATTGCAATAAAATTTCACAATATTACATTTTTTCCCTGTATTTTTGATCAAATAAATGTAGGCCTTAGTAAACAGAAGAGACTTCTTTAAAAAAAACATTTAAAATTTTTAAAAACTTTTGACTGGTAGTGTATAGCCAATTTAAATTTTTCTCTCATTTCTAGCTTTTTAATTGGCTTAGAAATCAGATAAATGCTGGACAATAACCAATAATAATCATTTGTTTATATACAACAAACACTTTTTTTTAATCACATAATAAGGCAGAATAGTTTCAATACTGTAATAAATGTTATGTCAATTAGCACTGCATTGTTCATATACTTTATTTAATACCTGGAGATGACTTGACAAACACAAAATAAACCATATTGTCGCAATCGTATGTTGAATGTCTTCATGTTTCCAAACGTTTCTGTTTCCTGTGAAAACAACTGTTTTCATACAGATAGCTGGACGCTTTTGTCCATATTAGGAATTTCCTAGTACGACTTTCTGCATAGAGCGCCCTCCGGCTTCCAGTATGAATAAAACCCACACTGACCAAGGGTTTAGCACTCCCGATGTCATTCCGCCTTATTCTGGGTCTGAATAAACATCAGATCATGCAAGACTATCCGTCTCTTTGAATTTAATTCTATTTATTTACTAACGGCTCTTGAAAAATCTATGCCACAACTTGCCCGAAAAAGGTGCGTAATACTACGCCCCGAACCGGGGCATTAATATACTGCAGTCTTTGCCAGCAGGGGGGGTGTCGGTGATGTAAAAAAAACTGCAGCTCGTAATAACACCGGTTTTTTGTATTTAAATTTGTTATTTTATCCATTTTATACAATCCGACTTTATTTAGCAAGTGCACTCGCGCATAAATAATTTTCAAGTTCAACACTTTTTGTTCCGTTCAGTTGTGGATGCTACCGATTCACTGAGACCGCCGCGGCTCAGCAAAGATACATGCATGGGCGTGTGTGTGTTTTCCTTTGAAAAAATTTCCCCAGAAATAACTCGCAATTTAATGCATTTTCACTTACAAATTGTATTATCAGCATAACAACTCGAGTAAATGTGTAAAAGGTATGGCACGATGCCATCCTTCTAGAGTGCATTATGGTTAAAATTGTAAAAAATATCAAATTTAGGTATGTCTTATTTCTTTATTGTAACAAAACGTCAAATGGCACCGTTTTGGAGAGAAAATGGGCTCGCATTTGAACCCATATCATGGGTGTGATGCGAACATGAGTTTTTTAATGGTGTTGGATTGCACTGTTTAACATATATTTCTGTGCAACAACAGCATATTGCTGTACGCAGTGGCCTGACACCTGATTTTAAATCTATTTTTTCAAACTGTATGATTTAAATGGGGATGATTGTACTGAGAAAAACTTTCATATTTTCTTCAACTGAATACTGTTTCCGTGCAGTTTTGATGTATTTTAAGAGTTGGCAGTCAAAATTAACACTGCTGGATGATAGATTACTTCGTCATTCTTTATGACAAAAAAGATAAGGTGAATTACAGAATGTACAAGTTTCTTAAAAATGTGTAAATTGCGGTGTACAGCGTTTATTATGAGGGTGTAGAATCCACAGCTCAGTACTCACTTCTCAATACTCATGAGTACTTTTAAATGGGCTACTTTTTTACTCTTACTCAAGTAGTTTTTTTGGACAAGTATTTTTACTCTACTCGCACTACATTTTTTTTGGAAGGTAATGGTACTTTTACTTAGTATATTTTTTTCAGTACTCTTTCCACCACTGGGCATTGGGTAGGTTACTGATTGAGGTACATCTGTCCTGACAAGCATGTTTGTCAGCACCTGCACCTTCAATTTTCATAACACAGTTC